>OV049925.1:73893346-74313568 GCA_920104205.1 Eupeodes latifasciatus
TTATTATTATTATTATTATTATTATTATTATTATTATTATTATTATTATTATTATTATTATTATTATTATTATTATTATTATTATTATTATTATTATTATTATTATTATTATTATTATTATTATTATTATTATAATTATTTTTATTATTATTATTATTATTATTATTATTATTATTATTATTATTATTATTATTATTATTATTATTATTATTATTATTATTATTATTATTATTATTATTATTATTATTATTATTATTATTATTATTATTACTATTATTTTTATTATTAGTATTATTACCTATATTATTAATTGCATTGGTTTTCCTTCGAAATAAAAAGTTTCTATCACAAATCCTAATAGCTCTACCTTTACCTACACCAAAGTAATCCGTATCTTAAATCCTCTCTTTCGAGTCTTAAGTTACTGGTAAAGTTAAGTTAAGTACTACAATTAAAACTCTATTTTCAATCAATTTACAACAAAAATATATTGAGGTTAGAGAACATTTTAGGTTTTGTGTTTGAATTATTTTTAAACAGACTAAATTAATAGGTAAATTAAAGACATACTTTGTATGTAGTCAGGAAAAGCAGGATAACTAAATAGTTAAGACTGAAAGTGAATGTCACACAGTTCTGAGTTTTTTTTACTGCAATTGAAGGGGAAAAAAAGCGACTCAATTAAATTGTTTTAAAATAATAATTTTTTTTTTGGGTTTAGGTCTTTAGAAGTAAATTTATATTTAACCAAAATAGGTCACGAAATAGAAATAAATAAAGACGTTTTAGACTTATTTTTAAAAATACCTTTGAACAAAATATGTAATTGGAGAGCAGGAACATAATAATAGCGTACGGATCAGACTACACCGTTCCCCAACTAAAGTTCGATAAAAATTTACAGATTTCTATACCTTCCAAATATTTGTGGGACTTCCATACAGGTGGATCAAAACTAATGAAGGGGTTGGGTTCTGAACGACTAAATTTAAGTCTCCCAATTCAACACCATCACTAGCGTGTTCCAGGCAGGACTTTTGGCGACAAAAGAAGTCTTGTCCTGGCTCTGATATCCGGATTTCAGGCTGCCATTCTTCTTGGATGCTGTTTTTATCTACAAGCTTTATGACAGTCCACATCGGTCGATCATCTCTAGTGTAGATGGCACAACAGTTTACAATTCACCTTTGGTGGCTGCGGGGCCATAGTGACATTCCAGAAAATTGAAAAGTAGATAATCTCGGCAAAAATGGTACAATAACACCCATTCTATTTTTTTGCCTAATACTGAAAAGAAGACGCTGTAAAGAAAACAAACCTCAGGTGGAATAACATCGTATCATATCGTGTCAGGTCACGAAAAATATCTGCCCTACCCTAGATATAAAGCGATCAAAGTGCTTGATATCTCTAAGCAGGTTGCACTGCCTAATAAATAGTAAAGCGCTCCACGCGGCTAGGCGTATTCTGAAATGAAGAAAAGTTCTTCACCTCTTTTGATGGACTCAAGGTTCATGTGGTATCACAATGAGCCAACAACTGGCATAAGTGTGTCCTACTCCATCACGGACAGCCGCTTCAACCTAACCTAACCTAGTGTACTGAAAATCAAAATGTATTGCAATTACTTAATAAGCCAATGTATTTTAGGGGACGTATTGTGACATTGTTTTCACCACCCACACAAAACAGTCCTCGCGGTAATAACAATCAAATTTATTGGCACCTACGATTGTCCTCAGTTAACTTAAAGGAATCAAAGTTAAATCGGTTTTATTTCCGTACCAAAAAGATGGTGTCATAAAAAAGATTTAGTTTTGTATACTTTTTGTGCGTAGTTATCTCTTCTGAATTTAATGTGTTGCTTATTATTATTTGTTATTAATCCGGATCGTTTGAAAAAACCAAAAGAATGTACATAGGGATTCCATGCTATCAAAAGGAAATACGTAATTTTTTGACTAGGGCAACCGACCATAACAATAATGTGTTTATGCTTGTTGGATGATCCTGTATGTTTCTTTCCTTTTGACTTATACAATTCAAAAAAATTGAAAATCAAGATGGACGTCATTAAGAGAACTTTAAGCTATTTTTATTGTAAAATAAGTATAGTATTAGAGTCAAATGGTCAAATGACAATTTAATTAAAGCCGTTAAACGCGATACCACTATTTGTATCGATTAAATGTTAATACATTTATTTTTCGGAGCGTTTTTAAAGTTTGCGAAATCGATGTTTATAGGGGAATATGTTTTGCAAAAGTTATTTATTTCTAATGAAAATAATCTTATTATTTATTTATTTCTTATAACTCTGCCCATATAAGTTACCTAGGTATTTGTCCAAAAAAAAAAAATGCGTACACGCCCAAATAAATCAGTGTACGAATACGTTAAAATATGCTTATAGAGAATAAAGTAATTATTTAACAACATTATCTATACTTATGTGTTGCTAAAACAATCATTAAATAGCAAACAAGTAATTGAAATAGAAACATCATAAAGAGTGTGTTTTTTAGAATTATTTTTGTATAATACTATGTACAATCAAAATCGGTTATAACGTTAAGTCGAATGTCTCTTTTAACGATATCGCCTCTAACGAATAATTGGTTACAACGAAACGTTAAATGACAAAGGACAATAAGCATAAGCAATTTGCTAAATCCATATAACATCATTACAATTAATTTTATAAGAGCAGTGGATGGAATGGTCCAGTCTACAGTTGGGAATTCCAATAAATACATACGTCCGTTTAAGCCTATTTGCTTTGTTTAATTTCACGAATTGTCACTTTTTAGACATGTTGGATTCTCTAGGAAATTGCTAACTAGAAAATTGTTAAGCCCTTAAAAATAGGTTGTTTGAAATTTTGCGCCATAGTTTTTGACGAATTAAAAAAGGAGCAACGAAAGTTTCGTAGATTAAAAACGATTATGGTAAAAAAGTGTTTAAAAACAAGTGAATGTAACGTCTATAATCTTTTTAACTATTAGAGATCGAATTTAAGGCAGATATTACTCTTTTTTAAAATAAAGAATAATACATTAAAAATTGTTTTTAACGAAACACCAGAAATTCTCCAGTCCCATGGAGTTCGTTACAAGCGATTTTGACTGTAGTCACCATGAGTATTTAAGATACATACACAAATTAATAACATTTCATTGTAAAACTGTGTTTTTTAATATTAATAAATCCACTAACAACATGCCCTTAAAAATAGTAAAAAAGGATTTAACTGTTTGAAATCTACTAAATCAATAATATTTATTGTTACAATTTTTTTTCCAAATTGCCGTTTTCGCTCCTTTTTTCGTTTTCAATCATTCTGATGACTTCTCTTTTTTTTTTTGCATTCTGAGACTTTTGAAACAGCTTAGATCAGACATCGGAAGAGTGCACTAGTACACTAACTAAACGAACTAAACAAAAATAAAGCCAAAAATCAAAATCCAAATTTAAAAGATAAATATTCAAATATTGAATATTATTTTCTGCGTAAATAATTTTATTAATTCGTTTTAATCCCCTAAAAGTGCAATTTTGTTGTTATAAATGTCACATACATATATGTACTGTACATATGTACATATTTTTGCATAAAATCGATACAAAACTAACAAAATTTCCAATTTCAACTAAAAGCAATCGCATATACATAGTATGCATAAGTTTGTATGAAGGCAAATATATACATATGTACATACTTACATTACGTGAATGAAACAGAAACGCGAAACCCCGCTTCGATTTACCATGATATTCCTGTTTTTCGTCCATTATCCTTGCTCTCTCTACACAAAAAAACGTCAAACAACTTTGTGAAAAAGTGGGTATCATCATCCTTTGTTGTATTCCCATTTTCATGTGCATTGCACACTGTTGGTGTGGCTGTTGCTTCGATTTTGTGCCGGTTGGTGTTGTTAGTACATTAACAACAAAACAGCCCACAAAAAGATGAATCCTTTATTACACTCTTTCATCCCCAAAGTACAGGGTGTTGTCGAAAAGCACAAAGCAAAAAGCAAACATACTTGGAATTCTATTTTAGTACAAGCTGACATGAGTAGGAATATTCTTATAGATTGACAACTAGAACTTAATTCTTTTCGGTTATTAATTTAAAAGGTTCTCAATCATGTATAAAACCAATGTTATGGTAAATAATTATTTTCTTACTCCATTAATCAAAAAACATATTTAAATAACAAGTATTTTCGTAATCTTTTAACAATTGTTAAAAAAATACATTCATCTTTAAAGTTAAAAAAAACTGTTGTATCCAATGAATCGATGCAAGCATTATCTTTTGTCGATTAAAATATTAGGTTATAACATTAATTAAAATCTTAATCTTAAAATCTTTAGCTTGTTCAAATAGAGTCTTTCACCTTAATTAATCGAATTTTAGTATTTAAATAGTAGTTAAAGTTAATCCTTCAACTGCATATTGGTAAATTTAAAATAATTTGATTCATAATCATTTTGCGAATAAAGTTCTTACGAGTAGTAAAATAAAATACATAAATTAGGTGGTGCAACAGTCCGTAGAGACCTAGGCCCTAGTGAATTACAACTCTCAACCATTCATGTGTGCGATTAATGCAATTATATTATAATTATGATTATCCTTGATGTTGAAAACATTTAAAATTAATGAATTCTATTAAGTACATTGACCGGGATTTTTTCGAAAAAATAAATTACAACATTTTGTTGTGCTTTCATTATTTTGTTCGTTATTTTCGTTAATTAAATACTATGCTAAGGTGGTAACTGATACACATAAGATGGGGATGTTACGAGTAACTAGGTCACGTGTTTGGTGTGAATTCACTATCATCATCCTTGTAGGGATTAAGGAAACAGCTCAATGCCTGATATCAAAGAGATTTTGTAAGAATTTGGAACATTAACTCTGTGTCAGAATTAAAAAGTATTTACAAAGTGTGATTAGATATTTAATTGGTATCTTAATGAATTTAAATTTATAAAATATTAACACGTACTTATGTTATTGGAATCTTTAATACAAACATTTATTAAATATGCTTCCTCTACGATTTTCAAAAAAAAACTTGTGTTTATGTAATTATTCAATAATTACACCAGTTAGGAGTTGATGAATAAAGTCACTATCATTGTTAGCTTGTATGGATCAGACCATGCTAGAAAGCCAAGCTCTTTAAAACTATATGAACGCAATGTATAGAATGAATATGACTTAATGACTACTCCTGAATTGGGCAATGAAAGGGTAGGAGAAAGATCTTCTGAATTTAACTTCATAAGATCTATTTTGAGGATATATATAATGAAATGTGATGAATTGTCGAGGAAACTCGATACCTTTCAGATTAAATGTTATGATAATCAGTGTAATTATAGGGTAGTTATTAAAAAAGCAAAAAAAATTAGTAATTGTCGATCGATTGCGCGTAAAACCATGTTGTTGACTACATATAATTTTCCTGTAGTTGAAATATAAACTATCACAAATTACTTGTTCAAAAAGCTTGCGAATACAGGGCAGTTTAGAGATTGATCTGTATTTAGTGATGATAGACTTGTTACCCTTTTTAAAGATTGGTGTAATAAATGCCTTCTTCCACATGGTTGAGAATTTACCAGTGCTTAGAATTCAAATATACGAAGAAATTGAGATGCTACTATTAATTTACATTTTTTCAGACAGAATTTATAACTTACATTTATTCATACAAATCAGTGAATAGGTATGTATGTTTACATGAGAAAGTAATATTTAGGCTCTGACAGCTGGATGTTTATATGTGAATCATTCTACATTATGTCTTTTGCCATGATAAGCGCTTAAATGTATTGCCTAGCTGTTGAAAAGCTAATAAAAAAAATAATACGTTTTTTTTGACATGAAGGAGCAGATCTGTTTGGAGATTGAATTTCAAGTTTGCGTGTCCAAATTTAATTTAAAACAACATTTCTTTTCCGGAAAACCTTTAACGATCGGTATATTGATATTTCAACTGGATCGACACTTGAACTAAATGTATAAATAGGTTTAAAGGTTTTTACTACTCACTTTTATTATGTAACGATACATATTTCCTAAGGAGGCTTGAAAGAATAAGTTTTTAATTTTATCTGTCCAACCAGAACGGTTTTTATGGCTAAACAAAAATTGTATCTACAAAATCATTGGACTTAGAATTAAATATCTTGCTCTTGTAAAATTTCACATCTAAGATTCAATTTCATACCGAAACGACTTAAAGAACAATTTTGATTTGGTTTTTTAATATTAAAAAAACAGATTTAATCTCATTCCAAAACTCCTAACAATTTGTTATTAGGATTGTTAGTATTAAAAATATGACTCTGTTTACACAATTTAAAACACAGAGAACCTTCATATATGACTACTTAATTTTCATATAATTTAATATACATAATATGAAATACCTACATCACCTACATAATTTGTTATGAAAGCTTTTCTGCGGTGTCACTGTTATTAAAACTATAAATATTTAAACCAAGAGCATTTAAAATTACAAACAATAAACATGAAAATCTATTCCGCGTATAACAATGTATAACGTATGCATAGAATATCTTTGGATGTATGCGCAGCGCATACATCTTTTCCCGTGCAAAAGCTAACCATCTACTAAAGTTTGCGTTCCCAGAGTGTTTCAAACGACCCGCAACCCAATTTTGTGATATTGCACACGTATAACTTAATAGATATGGTCACGCGCAGCAGATATACTCACTTATCCCCTCCTGCTATATTTCACAATTCAATATTTCAGTAAAAAAAAAGAACTCAGCAATGATTAAAAAAAGTAAACTGAAGTCCACTTCAAGAGGAAGGGTTGTGGAGCAAGTCTTTACCAAAGGATTTCCTTCGCTTTCCACAACTATACACCCACAAACCACGCGTTGATTGACTACAGCTACATGACTGCAAGCGAAGCGGCTTGGCTTCGAGATTCAGGAAGACGACCGACCAACACGACGATCCGAGGAGAAGGCATATGAGCCAGAAAGTATTTGTTTTGTTTGCGGCCAGGCCAAAGGGCAAACTTAAACCGATTATCTTGTTGTTGTGCAGTGAAAAGCTCTTTCGTCGGTGTACATTCACTTCGGACATTTTTTTAGTGTGTATTCTCCAGATGTAGTGGATGCCTACCCGACACCCCCAGCCCAGACCATTTCAACGCCAGAACCACTGCTGCTCCCTCAGGTTGATGACGATGAAAACGACTGTAATGATGCTGTTGTTGACTGGCGTTTTCGCAGGGCCGGACCATTTCGTTTTATTGTGTTGCTAAAAAAAATCAATTCTGTCTATTTCGTGTTTATAATCACGTGTAACCTATATGTATACACAGTGGTCCCTTTTTGATATCTAAATTAGTCATTATTTGCTTAGCCGTTAAATACATTAAAATAATATTAGACCTCATTAGTTATTGTATTTTTGTATTTAAAGATTAAAATTAAAACAAAGATGAAAATATATTTAACTTAAATGTTTTTTTATTCAAACTTTATATCACAACATTAGTATTTTATAAATAATAGTTTTGTTTTAATTGTTAATTTAATTATTATTTATAAATATTTAATGTTGCGATCTAAATTTTGAATAAAAACCTTAAAATCTAAAATTGAACAATTCTTTAATTAATTATTTAATTATTTTCATTTTTTTGAATTGTAATTTTTAAATAAAAAAAAATATAATAGACTTATTTTTAGGGCACATACATTTTTCTAACATTTTCTATATTAAATTTTTTGAAAATAACCCAGAAAGTTGATAAAATATATATATTTTTTTTTTTCCGCAGGAAGGTGAGAAATCTTCAGAGACACTATAAGCCCGATGCTTATAGTAGTGTCAGATTTTTACTGACTAAAACTCACCTCCCTTATCTTCTATATTATTACTACAACTAAGTCCAGCTTAACAAGTAGTTTTATCGTCATTTTGTTCGCGTTTTGTCAGGAAGCTCCCCAACGAGAGGACCTGAAGATTCCACAAAATTCGAGTGGAGAGATTAATTTGTTTGCGCTAGATCAGAAGGTCTTGTTCGGTGCAGACGCCGAAAAACGAACGCCTCGCTAACAGATTGTTGGATTAAGTTATTACTATGATTTCTAAGTCGTGATCTTAGCTCTGTAGCAAATTTTTTAATTTCGTTTTCTACATATTTTATATTTAAATCTCTATGTAAGTCGCTATTTCTTACATACCATGGAACATTTACTATTATTTTAAGTACTTTGTTTTGGTATGTTTGCAAAATTTGTATATTTCTTTCGTTGGTACAACCCCAAAGTTGTATACCGTACGTCCAAACTGGTTTCAGTACTTGCTTATAAATAAGAAGCTTGTTATAAACGCTTAGATTGGAATATCTTCCAATAAGCCATGTCAATTCGCGGAGTTTATTTTCGAGTTCATCGCGTTTCTTTTTTACATGAACTTTCCATTTAAGTTTCGCGTCTAGAGTCATGCCTAGATACTTCGCTTCATTAGCGTATGGAATTTGCACAGAATTTATATAAATAGGTAAGTTATATACTTTTTTATACGTAAAATTTGTGTGCGTCGATTTCGTTTCATTAAGAGCAATTCGCCATTTCTTTGTCCAATCTGAAATGCTATTTAATGCCTTTTGAAGCTTAGAGGTTGCCGTATCTATTGAATCCGATATTGCGAGTACAGCTGTATCATCGGCAAAAGTGCCTAAAGTTGTGCCTTCTGTTTGGGGTATATCTCGGGTATAAAGAACAAACAAAATCGGTCCAAGGACGCTACCCTGGGGAACCCCAGCGTTTATTTCTTTAAACTCCGAATACTCCGTTCCTTGCTTAACTCGAAAGAATCTATTTTCTAGGTACGATTCAAGAATGTTATGTATTTGCTCTGGAAAGAATTTTAATTTATATTTTAGCCCGTCATGCCAAACTTTGTCAAAAGCTTGAGAAACGTCAAGAAATGCAGTTGAGCAAATCTTTTTTTCTTCAAATGCTTTTTCAATTTCGTTAGTTATTCGGTAAACCTGATCAATTGTCGAGTGATTATTCCGGAAACCGAATTGGTGGTCGGGAATTAAACGTTTTTCTTCAATAATTGGTAGCATTCGTTTAAAAAGCAATTTTTCAAATATTTTAGATATAATTGGTAAGAGAGAAATTGGTCTATACGATTTTTTCTCATTCGGTGGCTTACCCGGTTTGGGGATCATTATTACTTCGGCGACTTTCCATTGCGTGGGTAAGTAAGCAAGTCTTAAAGCAGCGTTAGTGAGCTGTAAGAGCTTAACCATTGCTTTTTTAGGCAACTCTTTGAGGACACGACCGTTAATCAGGTCGTAGCCAGGAGCTTTATTATTTTTCTGCCGTTTTATTTCCTGGACAAGTTCAGTCAAAGTAATATTCCTGATAGAAAAATTGTCCGGCGCTGGTTGGAGCTCTCCGTCATTAGTCAGAAGCTCTCGACCATCGAAAGGTTTGAACGTTTCCTCAAGGTGCTTAGCAAATAAATCCGCCTTTTCCTTATCAGTTTTTGCCCATTCATAATTATTTTTTCGAATAGGTGCCGACATTGTTTGAGGCTTTTTAATACCTTTTATCGTCTTCCAAAGAGAATAATTCGTTTTTTTGTCTGCTGTTAGGCTTTCAAGATAGGCAGAATTCTCGCTGTTTTTAAAATCTCGTAACAAATTTTTAATCTTGTTTGATAAAAAGTCGACGACACTTTTATGCTGAGGAGCACGTGATTGCTGCCATACTTTTCGAGCTTTTCGTTTTTCGCGTATCAATTCTTTTATATCTTCTGGAATTTTTTCTTCGTATTGCCTTGACTTTTTACTACAGATCGGAGTATTATTCCAAGCTGCTTCTTGAACAATATTTATAAATTTTTCTGTTTCATCTTCTAACTCAAACGGAGTTTGCAAAGAGACGTTCAGTATAATTCTATGTTCGCAATCTTCTTTGAATTAATCCCAATTTGTGTTATTATTTGTTAAAATTAGGGGCTTTTCTTTTTCGATTACGTTACTGTTTATTGTTAAGATAACGGCCGAGTGATCCGTAGAAAAATCGAAGTTGTCATCTACTGTCATATATTTTCTGTTCATTCCTCTTGCGATGAAAAAGCCAACAAGATCGGGTGTTTTCGCTGTATCGGTTGGCCAATACGTTGGTTTTCCTGATGAGAAAAATTCAACGTTACATTCAATACCCGCTCTGTAGAGTTGCCTACCCTTCGTCGAAATGCAACGTGATCCCCAAAATGAATGTTTCGAATTGAAGATAAAATATATTTAAAATTCTTGATAATGATGAAAAAGAAATGTAGGTTAGTGAGAAGGATCAGGTTAAGAATATGCGATTAACATTAAAATTTAAAAGGATACGTGCACCTGCACAACATTAAGATTAATAATTAGACATTTTTCTTGGCCACGAAAACGCGTAATGCTGCGCCCTATTTTCATGAACCTTGTAGCCTAGTGTATAAGTACTAATTCCAATATGAGCAATTCGGCACTGCAAATGAGTATTGAGTATAGAGACATAGGGAGTGCCAAATTGCTACAGATAAATGAATAGATGGAAGGAATGATGGATAGATGAATGATTTGGATGAATGAATGATGCACGTTTATGTTTTTGTTAGTTAAAGGTACTCAATTATTGTTGCTACTCTTATCTACTTTGTGAGGTTGCTCGTTCTTCTGAAACTAGAAAGGAATGTGTCTATGGTAAGCTATTAAAAATGTTTAACGTTATGTTTTCAGTCCAATTCGGTTTCGTTCCTAAAAACTACTTTCATTATTGTTATTTAAGTATAAGTGTCTTGGATATACAAAATATATTTATCGTTATTTAAATTGTATATTTTGTTTTTGACAGTATACACAATATATTTAAGTATGTACAAACATACAAATCAAAAGTAACAACAGGGTATTTGTTTTGTAAGAACACTAACTTTAAGAAGTCATAGGTTAAAAGTGTGTACTAAAATTTGATGATATTATAAAATGAATAACTACTCTACTAATGCCAGAGATTTTTCTAAATCCAAGACATCAACAGAGAAGGAGGGATAAAGAATGTATTAACTTTATTAATTTCCAAGAGCACATTTTTTGCCAGACCTGAATTCTTTATCCATGAGAATTATTATTTTATCGATTAGAAGTTTAATTTTATCTACATTGGAACCCGCAGCTTTTTTCCTTAAAAAAAGATAAATTTAATTGCAAACAAGTTATACGATATTGTATATTAAAAAATTAAGAAAAAAACCTACATTTTCTTACTTTACGTTTTACTTTTACCTCCCGCAGCTTCGATTTTTTTAAAAATATGGATTCACAGCACAATCTGCCCTTCGCCAGCATTGCCAGACTTTTGACAAGTCGATTCCCTTTTGTATCCAAACATTTTATTCCTCCTTTTTCCCTTTTTTCCTTTTTTCGCGAAAAAGAAAGATTTTTTTAAAACGTAATAGATGTTTTTATTTCGTTCCATATTAATTTATTTCATAAGACTAGCTTCAATATATTTGTATCACAAATTTATATTCATTTAATCTAGGACTATTTCATGTTTGCACATACTAATGTAGACGCAACCATTCTTTATCTTTTTCTAGTTCCACACAATTGCGACCTTTCATTAACAATTTAGTATGTAACTTATTTTTGTTCAAGTTTATTGCTTATCGAAAAATCCCGAAAAACGGGAAAAATCCCTCAATCTGGTATCCCTGCCCCAGGCTGATGTCATTTATGAAGTTTATGAAAATATATTATGCAATTAATATGCGTTTTGATCGCAAATCGAACTTCATGAGCACAATTTACTCAGACCTAAGTTAGTCCGATATTTGTGAAAACCACCCAAAGTATATTATGTAAGTCTTAAGCATGGTACAATTTGAATTGACTTATATAATGGGTTTCTATATACATATGTACGAGTATGTATGTATGTATCTATGCATGTTTTTTAATTATTTTATTGAAATATGTATAACTTTCAATTTATATTTGCACATTGATTTACTTGGGAAAATAAATTACCAGAATGTAAATAATTCTGTTACTGTTTTCTTTTTAGTTTTTTTTTTTAAGATATGGAATAGTCCTTATAATGTATTTCGAACATGTTTTATTTTGACTTTTATCAAATAAATAAAAATAAATAACTGCATAATTACCATGTTTAATATAAAATTTGAAAACACAGAAGAATGAAAAAAAAATCAAAAAAAAACAAAAATTGTTCTATATACTAAATGCTAAAATACAGTAAAATTGATACAAAATATTTAATTCTCACTTATCCCTGCAGAAAAGTCGATAAGTTGTATCATAACAATCAACATTCCTATTCTACGAATAATAATGTCGCCCAGTAAGAAGCCACGCCTTAAAGCCACAAGTTGAAAAGGACTTAGCTACATGTACTGTACAGTGTACATATGTGTTCTTGCGACCCATCAAAATGTTCAAACTTAGAGACATAGAGCAGGATATATAAAACGAACAATGTGACCCCTGCGTCCTTCTGAAAGAAAACAACAACAAAATAACCAAATGTGATGTCACATGTTGCTTAACAACGCCATCCAATTGTGAAATATCGATGGGTCAAATGAAAAGATTGTCATCTTTTGCTTGCAATATATTCGTAAAAATCAACCCTTCCGGGAGTTTTTCCAAAGTAATATCTTAACTATATATTATATGCTTAAATGAAGTGATATGTTACTGATGAAAAAGTATAAGCATCTATCAACTATAACTAATGCGTACTATAACTGCTTTATTTGCATCAAGTAAAATATAGCATTGTTTATGAGAATTAATCCACTTAAAAAAGTATTTAACCTTATTTTGAAAAAAAAAACTAACTTGTTAACTATTGCCAGCAGGCACAAACATTGGTTCAAATTAAGGTTGATAAAGCCTTAGAATTAAAGATTCATATAAATCTGAACTAGTGGATTTAAGAGACAAAGAATAAAAGAATAAAATAAATGTGGTGTGTATCTCCATAATTTTGTTTGCAATAGAGGTTTTCGTAACATATATTTCGAGCATGGTAGGCGAAATACAAGTACAAGTACAAGTACAAGTACAAACTGTTACTCTCTGTAGATGCATTAGCTTTGACCATAAGGTGATGAGTTTCTGAGCCCCATATTTTGCAGTTTTGTTTTTAAATGTAGCTGCCTGGATGAAAATTAGACTAATTAGAAAAGATGACTTCGACCAAAATTCTAGTCCAGCTTAAGCTTTTTAAACTTCATAACCGCGAACCGATAACGTAGTGGATAGCCGTGAACATTCCATTGCTGAGTCAATTAGATCTTGTAAGCAAATAATCCGAGATCGTTGTGCAGAACGAGTCTATATCAATGGTGAGTTGAAGTTCGTGAGTCGAGTCTCGCTTTCTTGGTTAAAGCAGCTAAATTGTCACCTTTGCGCACTGGTAGGACGACAGAGGCCATGAGTGTAGTGTACAAGCATGTCAAACTCATGAACCTTTGCACAAACTTGCGTGCAACAGGTACGTTGGGTGCTTTATTCCGGGATTTTTTTTTCAAAAAACACACTTTTCAAGATAACGCCAGTCACTTTGGAAACAAGTTTTCAATATTTTACGACGACGTTGTTCAAACGTTAAGTAAGTCATTTTGTTCCGCGGAGGTATGATACTAATTTTAATTTTCTGTCCAGATTTCAAACGAAACACACCTTTCAGTGTCAAAAAAAAACTAACACAAAAAGAAACCACTTGATGGTCGACCAATGTTACCTTTATTAAAATAGAAAACCAATCAAATTCATTTTCAAAAAAGCAAGCCACTACAGCACACAGTTTTTTCTAGGTAACATATTTATGTATACATTATATTTGTAGGTTTTTGGTTTCGTTAAGTTTAATTTTTAATATTAAAATGGTACAGTGTAATAGGACGGCGACCGAGAACAAAGACAGCGTCTATTTGGGTCTGGATTTGTTGTTGGAACTAGACTCGGGCAAAAAGTCTTGAGTTTCAACAGTCCCAACAGAGGAGAACGATGAAGACACCAAGAACATATTCTTCGAGCTCTTGGATAAGACATATTAGCTGTGCCCTGGCTATGACATTAAAATTGTCTTAGGAGATTTTAACGCCAAGCTAGGAAGAGAAGACATCTTTGGTGGCGCAATCGGGAGATACAGCCTGCACGACAACACCTCCGACAACGGATTCAGGCTGATCGATTTCGCTGCGGGACGAGACGTCCTGGTAGCTAGTACGCAGTTCACACATCTTAATATCCACAAGGGGACATGGAAATCTCCTGATCAATCAACTTTCAACCAGATTGACCACATTGCGATCGACGAACATTCCGAGGGGCCAACATTGACTCGGACTACAACCTCGTTGCAGCCTAAGTACGGCTACGGATATCCCGATCCAAGCAAAAACAAGAAAATACTGTGAGAAGTTCGACGTTAGACGGCTACAATCGCAGGAGACTGCCATGTCCTTTTCCGATCGAGTCTCTAATAAGCTCTTAAGAAGTCCTATGCTGTCTGCGTTAAACATTGCAAAGCAGTGGCAACATTGCCTTGCAGCTATCAAAGATGCCGCCTCTGAAGTGCTAGGTTTCATACGGCCACCGCAGAGAAACCCCTGGTTTGACGACGAATGCCGGCAAGCGCATGCAGCTAAACAACGCAGGCATACAAAACGGCGCTGCACAGAAGGACAAGAGCTGCTCCCGAGCAGAAGAGGAGAGAGGAACACTGGCTTCTTAGATGGAAAAAAGAGAGCAGGAGAAGCGCGCGATCGAGGAGAAATAGGGATGTCATAACAGGAATGAGGTTTGTAAATTTTACCAAAAGGTAAACAAATCCTCCCAAGGGTACCAGCCACTAACCGAAGCCTGTAAGGACGATCAGGTGAACATCGTAGTAGAACCGCAGTCTATGTTGAAAATATGGAAAGACCGTTTCTCCAAATTATATAACGGCGATGACGAACTGAATTCCGCTGTAAGGGAGATAGAACCACTCAACCTAGGTCAGAGAGAAAAGAACTAATAGAGAGAACCATCTTCGACGGTTGCTCACTTTTTGCCTACAAGCTGTGATTTGCACATATGTATTAACTCCATATAAAAAAAATTTGGGGAACAAATACTTATGCAAGTTGGTGTGCATACTCACCACCAGAGAGAAAAAACTTTTCTCTCTGCTCACCACCAAATTTGTCTTTCAACCAAAATTTAAGTCTTATGCATCATTTTTATAAGTTTTCCAGTTCTAACTATTTATATCTTATCTTTCAGTTATATACCGACAAGGAAAAATCTGAGAGGGAAAGTCATAACTACAGTTTTTTTTCTGAAAGTGCATTGTGGCTTATTCATAGATGTTTGCTAAACTTTTAAGGCTATTCATAAATAAATGCAAATCAAATGTAAGGGCTGAACCTGAATAACTATAAACATAGAAAATGCTGTGTTCAAGTAATTATTATCGCAGCCAAATTTCATAATTGATTTTTTTGGTGTATAAAAAAGCTGAAAAATTAATTTATGACAGATAAATTTTACGTTACCAATAAGTTCCAGAAAATATCAATTGATACCGCAATCGCAGAAGATATGGATATTTTATATAAATATTTCTGGTAGAACTGTAGAACTTTATTATTTCCGCCTTTTATAATTCAATGTAAAATAATTCAATGCAGTATATTTTAAATAATATAAATAAAGTCTAGTCTAAAAAACCTTAACCTTGTTACACTCTTTCTGCACACATCCTTTCTTGTTTTGGTTGTTAATGCCATCTATCTGTAATTTAGAGAAAAAAAAGAGAAAAGAAAATTCACCACGAACTACCGGCAGGTATAACTTTTCCCGTTATTTATTGACAAACAAAAATGTTTTGCTAGAATTAATTTGAATTATAGGAGTATTTTTGTAGATATAAAAACGACAAGATGTTAGCGAAATTAAAAAAAAGAAATTCATGAGAATTACAAATATTATAATGAGACTTTAAAAAACACAGCCTTCTTGGCTATCAATAAACAAAAATGAGAAATGTGGCATTTCCCGGAACTGATGTTTTTTTTGTGTACTCTTACTCTTCTCCGAGGTGAAAACATGTATACACCGATACGAATTCAACACGCTATAAAAAATGAGAGTAAGAGGTTTCGAAGGGGCGGAGACGAGGAAATTTGGCTCTCTCGATTAGTTTTTTTCTCTCTGACCTAGGTGACGCAGATCAACAATTCCGCCTATTCGACCTCGACGAAGAGAAGATAAATACATACATATATTTAAACTGAAGTCAAACAAAGCTGCTGGAGCTGACGGCATCGCTGCCGAACTATTCAAAGCAGCAGGCGATGACTTGGTGGGGAGCATGCACCAACTCATCTGCAAAATATGGTCGGAAGAAAGCATGCCCGATGAGTGGAATCTCAGCATAGTTTGTCCGATACATAAGAAAGGAGACCTTCTTAATTGCGCCAACTACAGAGGCATCAGTCTCCTTAACATTGCATATAAGATCCTCTCTGCCGTTTAATGTGAACATCTGAAGCCGTTCGTCAACAACCTGATAGGTCTTATCAGTGTGGCTTCAGACCAGAAAAGTCCACTATCGACCAAATATTCACACTACGGCAGATCTTGGAAAAAACCCAGGAACTTCAAATCGATACCTACCATCTCTTTATTGATTTTAAAGCCGCGTATGACAGCATCTACAGGGAAGAGCTCTACAGAGCAATGTCTAATTTTGGCATCCCTCTCAAACTTATCCGTTTGTGCAGAATGACGATAGAGAATGAACGCTGCTCTATCAAGGTCGGAAAAGATCTCACCGATGCATTTGATGTCAAAAAAGGTTTTAGACAAGAAGATGCACTCATGCTACTTCTTCAATATCAACCGTCAACACTAGAGTCACAATCTTACAAAGGTCCATCCAATTACTCGGATACGCAGATGATATTGACATAATTGGAAGATCAAAGCGTGGTGTCAGTGGAGCAGTTTTGAGCATTGCGATGGAAGCGAAGAAGATGGGTTTATTGGTCAATGATTGCAAGACTATATGCTGCCATAAAAAAGGAAATTGAACAACGACGTCTTGGACAAAACATCACCGTGGACAGCTATAACTTTGAGGTAGTTGAGGAATTTGTCTACCTAGGCACCGCTATAAACTCAAACAACGACACCAGCGCTGAAATCAAAAGAAGAATAACTCTTGCAAATCGATGATTCTTTGGACTTATAAGGCAATTGAGTAGTAAATTCCTCTCTCGAGCATCTAAAATCAACATCTATAAGACACTCATCATCCCGGTTCTCATTTATGGTGCTGAGGCCTGGACCCTGTCAAAGAAAGATGAGAGCGTCTTAGGATGCTTCGAGAGAAAAATTCTTCGGGTGATTTTTGGTCCCGTTTGCATAGATGGAGAATGGAGGAGAAGATATAACGACGAACTGTAGGGGCTGTACAGCGACACTGAACTAGTTAACAAATTTAAAGTCCAACGACTTAGATGGCTGGGTCATGTACAGCGAATGGACATCAACGCTCCAGACGTAAGGCCTTCGAATCCAATCCCGAGGGACGGCGCACAGCGGCCCGTTTTGACTTTTTTGGTTGCAAAAATCATATCTCCTAAACGAATAAAGATATTGCTTTAATTTTTTTTATCTTGAAGGAAATTTCTAAGGCTATAAAAATTGTGACTTTCAAAAAAAAACTGTTCACAGGGTGTTTCAGAAATTTGTGTTAAAATAAGAAGTTTTAGCAAAGGTCATAAACATAGCGGTATTTTGATATGCAATCGTCAAAATCATTTTTTTTAAGTAATCTGAGTGAATTGAAACAGTAGAGCAAAAAAAAAAAAACTGTTTACAGGGTGTTTCAGAAATGTGTGTTAAAATAAGAAGTTTTAACAAAGGTCATAAACATAGCGTTATTTTAATATGCAATCGTCGAAATCATTTTTTTTAAGTAATCTGAGTGAATTGAAACAGTAGAGCAAAAAAAAACTGTTTACAGGGTGTTTCAGAAATTTGTGTTAAAATTAAAAGTTTTAACAAAGGTGATAAACGTAGCGGTATTTTAATATGCAATCATCAAAATCAATTTTTTAAGTGATTTAGTGAATTGAAACAGTGGAGCAAAGAGAAAAAGAACCAATTCGAGTGAAACAGTGGGGAAAAAAGTATTTTTTTTTTTAATTTTAAGGCATTTTTTTTTTATTTTCCAGTATTCAAGAGTACATAATGTATTTTGGTTATACATATATCAAAAGTCAGTGTAAAAAGAAATAAAGACAAAACAAATTAATATATAAACACTAAATTTCTTGAAAACTGTCATCTAAGTCCGGGGAAATGTGTAATAAACTCATCATGGAGAGTATCGTTCTTTCAGATCTTTTTGGCTTCTCACATGCCTTAATGAAGAAATAAGTGGATCCGAAGAGGTTGCAAGCATGTTAAATAGGTCCTCATTCTGCCGAATCCTTGAAACTTTACACGTATTCTGATATCGATATTTCTTGTAGTCTTTATTTTTGCATTCCTGGGCTTCTTCTGACAGTTCTCCAAGTGGTAGTGATTGATATTCAATGATATTTTGACTATGAACCAATATTTTGTGTAGTGTAGGTGTGAGTAATTTTTCAGAATACTTTTGTTTTAAAAGATCTGCAGTTTTTTTTGTATACTCCCCAAATTTAACTGCATTCACTACTTCTCTGCAATTTAAAACGTTCAATATTACTTTGAGCCTCATTATAACTTCTCCATTGACTCCAGTTATTCGAGCGGTTGCATCTGACTGTTCAAAAAATCTTCTTGCAGTGTTTCCGTCATTAGTGTTTCCAAACCCTTGCTTTGGTTTATCCACATCAAGGCCAAGCTCATCGCGAAAACGCCTTTGGATCTCTTGTTTTCTTCTTTTTTCCGCCTCCTTGGTCCCAACCGATTCATCAGTACCTTCTCCTTCTTGTCGAAGAGTATACGCAAGCTTCAAAATAAATTCCATGCATCTGATTCTAGCGTGCAGTGGAGAGATTCCATATTCGTAATTATGTTCGTCCTCAATTGATTCATCTTTATTGAAATTCTTTTGTGTCCTTTTGCATATCGGACATGACCGCGTAGACTTTGTTTCCGTTAATTCGTTTAATACTCTTCCGTCTATCATAGTTAAAAAGAACTCGTGATTCACAGTAATAGTTGTTTCTTCATTAACTTTATATATTGTTGGTTGAATATCTGCTATTTGACTTTTAATATTATTGACTGTGGTATTTATGATGTCACTAGTCTCTTTAACATATTGGAACATAATGGGCCGACAGAAATGAACTGATGATGGGCGAGGGTTCCTCCAATGTTCACCATTTGTACTATTGAGTCGAAGTGGGACAACTGAAGCCATGAACATGTGTGCGTCTGTTTCACCATCTGTTGTATTTATTTTTTGCTTGTAGGCACTTTGTCCAGATGATCCATCGCAGCCCCATTTACTCTGTAACGTTAGACTTCTTGGAAGTGCAATTATTTGACTCTCCGTTTTGCTTTCTATTAGCCGCATTGCTGTATGATCCATCATGCTTTGAAGTTTCACTCTAGCTAATATTTCCGTGACTTCACAGTTGTCGGGAACTGCTTCTTTTTTCGCAACTGTAATCATATTGTAGGATGGCAAGACATCTATGTTGTGATGTCTTAACGAAGTTCTCAGGATTTTATATTTTTCTTTTGAGAGTCCCAAATCCATAAACAAAGCTAATGCGTTCTCATTGGTGTATTTTATGGGATTGTGTTGGGGAGTGTGAATGCTTTCCTTGACTCTTTTGACACGAAGTGGACTTGCAGAAGATATTGCCTGAATTATATCACTCTTCCCCTTTTCATGGGCCTTATTGTATCTTATACTCAAAGCTTCAGAGAGATGTTCTGTACATATCTCCTTTGTAGCTTTGATTATTTGTTTTTTAGTAAATGTTGCGCACTCATTGACTGTCTTTCTTGATCTTCCTCTCGATGTAGTTGGGAGATCACCCGCTTCTTCTGTTTGTCCGGTATTGATATGCAAAGATAAGGAAAGCCATTCTGCATTCTTTTTAAAGTTATTTCTCGATCTTTTGGCTGCTATCCATTTTCTATCAAGGTTGTAATAGAATTGTTTTAATATCTGTTTGATTGCATTTGCATCTGGTAGTTGGTATTCAATTTCCACGGCAGATATAAACTCATTGCAAGTGGTAACATTGACAAAAAGTTCAAACAAATCCTTATTCGGAATATCCATTTTAAATTGTTTTGAAAAATAAAAGCAACTGCTCGAACGCTCGTTTGAATTCTAAATGATTATTTTAGTCAAATGTTTCATCTTTTTATACCTTAGAGTAAATACCTGCACTCAAGTCGCTTTAATCCTTATATTAATTATATTTGAAGACACCCCAATAAAACTACCTGTCTGTCTACCTGTATACTAACATATTCCAAAATCGTTTTATCCTTAAATCTTATCAATAAATTCTTAATCTTAATCCTTATCAATAAAAGTACCTGATCAAAATTCAATCGTACCCGAAAACAAATGCGTTATTTAAAATTTTATAACAGGATTAAAAAAATTAGTTCTAAAACTCTTGAAAATCTTATGTAATAAACAAAACATAAAAATGATTTACCTTTTTAAAATAAAATCATCTTTTGTGAATCCACCACACATAAAACAAAGAAAACCATAAAAAAAAATTCCATAAAAAAAGAGGGGAAAAAAATGACTGACTTCATCACTTCAAATCTCCCTAGCTCAGTTCGATGCAAAATGACGCAGTTGATCTTTTGGATTTATGTAAAGGAATATATAAGGATTGTGAATCAGTTGAGATCTTAGCACCACTCGTTGAACCTTTTTTTTCTATCCAATTTGAAGTCGAAAAAGTGTGCAAAAAGTAGTGTTTCCAAAAAAATTAAATTAAACAATTAAAAAAATTTTTTTGTTTTTTTTTTTTGTTTTAACTACCGATCTAAATAATGGCAAAGCATATCATAAAAACAAAAACGAAAAGCGTTTGGAAGCCCTTTTTCTAGTTTTTTCATTCAAAGTTAAGAAAAAAAATAAAAAAATAAAAAAAAATGATCATCATAAAAAATGTTCAACTTTGGCCTGCTCTATAAGGCACACCAATAACCCAAATTGAATATTTTTTTCGATTACTCAAGCTCCAAATATTTGTGAGTCCAGTGAACTAAAAAGTTTTGCATTATAGACCCACTCGAAAAATGAATATTGCAAGCAGTTTTGCATAAACGGGCCACTGTGCGGCGCAGTAGAGAAAGACCGCGACTCAGGTGGCGCACGCAGGTGGGTGAAGACCTCAACCAACTTGGCGTGGAAAACTGGAGACAGCTAGCTAGGGACCGAGCTGGCTGGAGACGCATGTTGGTTGAGGACGGAGACATCCAAATGCGGTTGTCACTTACTTGCCATAAAATCGAACATTTGTACATAAGCTCCTTAAAATTTTATTTGATGCTTTGCGAAGGCAGCTGAAGAAAATTGAATTTTTATTTGAAGTGAATAAAAGGAATTCATCTCACCTTACAGATATTACCCCTTTTTTAAACTTTAACAGTGGTAGTTCTTGTTTTTTCTTAGAAAACTGCTTTCCAGCAAGACATGGTCCCAATATTTCGACAACTTTTTAATTATGAAAGCATTCCTACTTGCTTACTTAATGTGGCGCTACAGTTCTGTGTAAACTAGGGCCTCACCCAACAAACTTCTTCATCTAGCTTGATGTCTATATTTGCGCACTCCAAGTTGGGTGAGGTGACTTTCCACTATTGGGCACCACCTGATGAATGAAAGCATTCTTAAAAGAAAAATAAAAAAAAAAATTCGAGAAAAAATCGTTTAAAGATCCAATAGAAGCTGTAAGCAGTCGCTATTCGGAGAGTATTAGGGGTACGGCATTGACATTTTCACATACATTTTTTGAAAATATACGCTGTCCAAAAAGAAAAAAAGATATCTTAAAGTTTTGCTATTTAATCAATTTTTGAAGTTACCCACTTTCAAAGAGCACCAAACTTTTAATGTGCGTTAAGAAACTTAAATGATGTTTTGTTAAAATAATTTAATATGAATTTTTGTCACAATTGGTCATTACACAAATTTTGTTGTTTGAAAACACGATTTTTTGAAGATTAACGTTTTGAAGATTAACCTGCAAATCTATGCATGAAGTCATTGGTTATATAAACTGTATGGCTCAGAGGATAGGGGTCATGTCCCTAGGAAAATAAGGAAGGTGTATTAAAGTATATGTTTATATATTGCGTAAAGTTTTGTTCGGCTATTGTTTTAAGTTTCAAAAGATATTTTTACTATATGCTTATCAAAACTGACTCACAAACTAATCCCCAAGTGCTAATACATTTTAAGTTTGTTTTCTTTTTTGTCTTTGGTATTTACTACGTTATAAAACGAATTCTATATTGTAAATTTTAAAGCAAAAGCTACTATTACATTTAGTATAGTTTGCGCCTCTAAAACCGGGCAACTTAGAAAAAATTTTTGATTCTATTTTTCCCGCTGTTGCCCTCTTAACATTTAGATAAGAACTAACGTCAACAAATATTTTAAGAAATAATTATAAAGATATTGATACGACATTTAATCACTCATCGAAATTTAAATTTATATAGGGTTGAAGAAAACGTTGACTTGAGGCATAAATATCGGGTGATTTTTTAAGAGATTGAGAACTTTTTTTAAAAAAAAACGCATAAAATTTGCAAAATCTCATCGATTCTTTATTTGAAACGTTAGATTGGTCCATGACATTTACTTTTTGAAGATAATTTCATTTAAATGTTGACCGCGGCTGCGTCTTAGGTGGTCCATTCGGAAAGTCCAATTTTGGGTAACTTTTTCGAGCATTTCGGCCGGAATAGCCCGAATTTCTTCGGAAATGTTGTCTTCCAAAGCTGGAATAGTTGCTGGCTTATTTGTGTAGACTTAAGACTTGACGTAGCCTCACAAAAAATAGTCTAAAGGCGTCAAATCGCATGATCTTGGTGGCCAACTTACCGGTCCATTCCTTGAGATGAATTGTTCTCCGAAGTTTTCCCTCAAAATGGCCATAGAATCGCGAGCTGTGTGGCATGTAGCGCCATCTTGTTGAAACCACATGTCAACCAAGTTCAGTTCTTTCATTTTTGGCAACAAAAAGTTTGTTAGCATTGAACGATAGCGATCGCCATTCACCGTAACGTT
This sequence comes from Eupeodes latifasciatus, assembly GCA_920104205.1. NCBI lineage: Eukaryota > Metazoa > Arthropoda > Insecta > Diptera > Syrphidae > Eupeodes > Eupeodes latifasciatus. The sequence goes on from OV049925.1 coordinate 73,916,726, forward strand.
GCGTCCAACAGCATCTTTGAAAAAATACGGTCCAATGATTCCACCAGCGTACAAACCACACCAAACAGTGCATTTTTCGGGATGCATGGGCAGTTCTTGAACGGCTTCTGGTTGCTCTTCACTCCAAATGCGGCAATTTTGCTTATTTACGTAGCCATTCAACCAGAAATGAGCCTCATCGCTGAACAAAATTTGTCGAACCGAACACTGTCGAACCGAACACTGATTTTGGTAATAAAATTCAATGATTTGCAAGCGTTGCTCGTTAGTAAGTCTATTCATGATGAAATGTCAAAGCATACTGATCATCTTTCTCTTTGACACCATGTCTGAAATCCCGCGTGATCTGTCAAATACTAATGCATGAAAATCATAACCTCAAAAAAATCACCCATTACAAAACTATAAAGAGACATTCAAAATCGTATTGTTGTAGTGTGTTGGTTTCAGTATATCTGGTAGTATAGGTACCTTGAAAACACGAACGGAAATACATAGTAGGCATGCAACCCAGCATGTTGAATTCCATTTTGCATTCAAAAATTTTATAAGGGGGGTTCAGTCCTGTGCTTCGAGTCGACTACAATTTTATTTTAAAGGCAATATAAACTTAAATGTAACTTTAGTTATTCTTATACGTTTATGTACATACCATACCTATGCATATATATGGCGACAGAAGGTGCTATAGAAAGAAGAGGTATTTGTCGAGCGTTTCGAAATCCCTGCTATACATTCATTATGAAGCCGAGTTTGTTGCTGTCCCAACAAATTCATGTTCATCGAAAGAGGTCTTTTCCTTTGATTGTGTGTTCAACTTTATGTGGATAGATTTGAGCTTTACCCTCACCGATACAGAAAAATTATGTGGGAGAGGGTGATTTGTTAGAAAGTGCTTTGTTTGTATTAATTATAAAAAAGGAACAAGAAACGTGTGGATATGTATTCAAAGTTCAGGGCAACTAAAAATATACTTAATTATTAAAGCTATTTATAGCTTGCCTGCATTTAAAAATTGATAAACACTAAAACGATTAAGAATTAAATTGGATAGGTATATTATTTAAGTCCTAACCGAGTTGTACAAAAAGGAGAATTGAGTGAAACTATATTATCCGTGTGAAATTCATAAAATGAGATTCAATGTGTTCTTCTGTGTTGGATTCAGAATTAATAATAACTTGATCACAAAAATCCAATTTAGAGCTTGATTTCACAATTTTGAAGAACAAAAAATCGGTCCAAACTTTTTTTTGTATCAATATTTTTTAGATTAAATGCGAATTTTTCAAAACTATTGACACAATTAATTTAATTTAAATGGAAGATTGAAGAATAGATGTATGTATAATACGTTGTTTTGAGTGTTATCCGTTTTTTTTAATACCTTTATTTCAATTCTAGGCCTTCTAAACGGGTGGAGATAGACACCATCTACAAAAGAGAACTATTTTTAACTTGGCGATGAAGATTATTGTATTTATTATTTATCCAATTTTAAGAACAAAAAATGATATTGCCTTCAGAATATTTGTATACTTCGATAGTTTTACACCTAAAATATCTCGTTTTATGAAAAATATTGTTGATGGTACCATTTCTAGAAAAATTTAACCGACATTATTACAAAAACAAAAATAAAAAAAATATGTAATGAACTGTAACAAAGTTAAATTTTACTTTTCAAATATGTTTGAAAATTGACTTTTGCTTATTACAAAAAATTTCAATTCCAAGTATATAAGGTCATGATTATATCATTGGGATTGATAAAAATTATTTCGAAATTAAAAAACAAAGAATCAAAAAGTGGAATTTAATACAATTTGTACGAAAAAAATAGTAAAACGGGATGAGCGATTTCTAAAAAACTTATGAGTTGAAGTTTGAGCAGGAGTATTATTTCACCAAGCTCTTACCAAAAAGCCAGCTGCATTGAAAATCGAAGGACATCAAAATTTTTTAAATTAGTCTAATTTAACATTGCGATAGAAAATGTTATTCCTCTGGGCGTGTTTATGTTTTAGCGTTACTAACAAACACCAATTGATTTTTATTTAGAAAAAGAAGAAGATTATTGTTGTTCATGTGCAAATATAACATTTTTACCAAATTAAATTATCCTTCAAGAAAGTTTTGTCTTTCTTATTTAGTACCGACAATCAGTTCAAGAATTCCTTAAATGTATATTGTATATTACAAATATTCAATGTTTGAAACATTTTCTCTGTAAAATTTCAGAAGCTAAAAACAAAGTTGACTGCTTTCAACTACAGTTCGTCGACTCAGAAATAAGGCTTTTATATCCTTTCTGCACTGCAATGAAATTAAAATTAAAAGCTTAAAGCGCTGAAAGCTTTCTTCCTTATACATATCTATTCTCTTTACCACATCAAATAAAACCCTGAAAACCATTTTACAAAAAAGAGAAAAACTTTTCAAATGGAATAATGTTATTGGTTTTTCATGTTATGTTTATTATTATGACGATTCTGCTTTTTGGCAAAGAACTCATCCTAGTTAAGTATTCGCATATTTATAAGTAATTTTGCTTAGTTTGATGAGTTGAATATCAGTTCTTTAAAACTCCGATAGATATTGGGTAGTGGTGCGTGTTTATATATAAAATATTTATTTATATAATGTACGTAGGTACATACATACATATATAACAAACAAAATTATTGAATTGATTTTTTGAATCATGAACAATGAACATTAGAAAATTGAAAACATTTATGTTGTTATACACAATAAAGATAGGTACTTTTAGTAGGAAGGTTATAAATTGTATGTAATTTAATATAAAACCAGAACGATTTGTTTATTATCTTAGTTCAAAATCTATGGATGTAAATGGTAGAGAAGGGAGGAATTATTGCCAAGCATGAAATATAAACATATGAGGACGAAGCGAAAGATATTACGAATTGGGTAATGGAATAACTTCCATAAGACAATTTTATTGGACTTTGTATAGATTGTGTATCTACTCGTAAGAAGAGATTGTTGTTGCGTGTAGGTAGGTATTGATGGAAAAGGCAAGTGTAAAGTTGAATTATAAGTTTGAGCAAATTGTTTGTTTTTGCGAAGCCTTTTTATGGTTGCATAAATATCGGAAGGTTACGTTTGAATGTTGATAAATTTAGTTTGGCGATTGAAGTCCGTTAAAATTTATATTGAAATCATGGAACTTAATTTTAAGATTTATCTCAATCGAATATATTCATGAAGAAATGAAATCCATTTTGCTTTCAATTCTCCCATCAGAATTTTTAATTTTTAGTTCATCAAAACTAAAAAAAAATTCTCAACTACGGTCTACGTGTTTGTGAATGATAAATGACATATGACAATACTCATTCATAAATTATATGATTTCTATTCACAGACGGAAATTATAAATTAAATTTATTTGTCGTAAGTTCAAAAAGGTGAACCAATATGAAAAGGTATACCTGAAACCTGTGTATTTTCTGTACATGATAGGTGATAGTTTCGCGAACGAATCATATTTTCGTTCCAACCTGATGTGATAAAGGATATGTGTGCGTGCATACATACATATGTATGTAAATACAACATCGTTGAGCCCTTCAATTTATGTACCTACATGTGTTAATTGTATCAATTGATTTTTAAGTCGCTTATTCGATAATGCAAACTTTACCGAAAGACGCACTGCCAGGTCCAACGGTTACAATTGAGGGTCAATGAATGTTGATTGGCTCGTCATTATGACGAGACTGATGACGGTGACAGCGATCACAACACAATAATACACATTGACGGGGATGTCATCGGCAGTTGTTGTTTTCAGTTTTTTCTTTCCTTTTTTTGTTTATGTGAGGCTGGGGAAAATAATAAAATTAACCTTTGTGATGTAAACGCGTGTTAATTAATGAGTTTTTGTCTGTTTTCATTGTAATTAGATTCATGGGTTATGTATGGTATACGGACAGAGAAATTATTTTATGAATTCAATTGCTATGATTTTACGATTATTTTAAGTATTTAATCAAGTTATTCGGACTAGACAGACATTGTAATAAAATTGTGTGGTCAAAATATATTTTTAAGAAATTCAATTCGTTTGGTTGTTCACAGTTTGATTTCAAATGCTTATGAGTGCAGAATGTTGAAGAAAAGCTATAGATAGATTAAGACTAGACAAAAATTGTAAAAAATAATTAGGCAAGGGGAGAGACGGTTAAAAATTATAAAAAAAAGTGTATCAAAATTTTAGTAATGGAATAGATATCTGTTATAATTTAACATGTAAAATTTATTTTATAAAAACTACTGAAAATAAACAGTACAACAAAAATTGTTCCTTTTTTGAATGTGATGTTTCCTTTAGAAATCAGATTCTTTTTACCTCGTGCTTAATATTTTTGAAAAAAAAAAAAAAAAAATTAGTACCAAAGTAGGGTTGTGTTACTCAAGCTGGCCTAGACACTTGCTCGGTTGCTGGTTAACTGTTTTGGAGTCGTTTTAAGGTGATTTAAATCGCTTGTGGTTATTATTTTAGTGTTTCCAGTTTCCATTCTTAATTTTTTACTTACAAATGAAAGATTAGCGTAGACGTATACATAGGCCACGTATCGCAAGTTTAAACTTCGAATGCGGGATCATTTATAGGTTTCTATGTATACATAGCTTGTATTTAATTGTGTCTGCTATTCAAAGAATTAAATACTAAATATGAAAATGTATAGGAAAATGCAAGCAATAAACTTTCCTTCACTTGTAGGTTCAATGAGCAAGGTCGTTCCTACTTAGGTTTTTAAAGGGAGGGGGTATGGTAGTTTATGGCAAATCATGAAAATTATTGTGAAAACGATGAAATTTGTTTTTTGAAAAGTGCTTTCTTTAGTTTAGTAAAATGTTGGTGTGGAAAAAATTGGGTACATTTTTCTCAAAAAAAAAATGTAATTTACATTGTAAATGTGTAATAGCACATAATTTATTTAAATTCAATCAAATAATTATGAAAATTATTATGAATGAAAACCGAAGGTTTATTTGCCGGGTATATACACTCCGCTTTAACAAAATACGCACTAACATTTTTGAAAACACTTTGTAAGTTTCATTGCAAATATTGATGGTAATTGTTCCATCCACTACTGCTAGGAAAATAAATTTAAAAGAATTATCCAAAATCAACCAATTGTTTTTCTTTCACCCACTTACAAAGCTTTCTACTAGGAAAAATATATTTTACTTTGAGTCAAGTGAATAGGTACACAAATTTAAATTGTTAGTCGATTGGAATTAAATAAGTTTCTATTAGGTTTGGTAGTTGGTACTTCCACCTCTACTTTTAATCATATCGTAAATTAGATCCGGCATCAATCATACAGTGTTTTAATATAGTTCAGTGAGGTACCATCCATGCCCAAGTATATTTAATAATGTTTAGATCAAATGAGTACAGCAGCCATTGAAGGAAGTGCACATTTTGCTCCTCTGATGCAAAGTTTTAAAAACCTTTTTATTTTCTAAAATCGTGAATATAAAAGTTGAACCCATCAGGGCCATCGACTTTTATCGCGCAACTTTCCGTTGTTAGTCAAGCAGCGCGGGTTTTCTTAAGTTTGATTCGTTTAAGAATTTTTAATAACTCTTATAATAGTTGAGCAACTTGCGTTTACACAAATTTTTTGTTGTTGCAACAGAACCAGAATAATATACACCTACAGTTTTAAGCCGAATCCAAACGGCTAATTTGAGAAAGCACTTTTCATGACAAGAATGACTCTTGGAGAATTTGTCAATTCCTCGCAAGAGGCAGAACCCGAAAAATACTTTAGATGTGGCAGGGATTGAACCCAAGACCTCTAGCATGACAGTCCAACACTACGATACTACGATAGCATCAACAGATTACACGAAAACCCGCAAGTGTTTTTAAAAATGTGTGTGTGTATTCAGTTGAAGTGGGGTGCTGATATGTTAACAATATTGAAAACTATTGACTTTTGTCTGAAATCAATTTCCGTGAAGGAGCAACTGTACCCCTGCCCCCCTCTGCATACGCCATTGTGTACATACATACATGTATAGATTTTAACGTAATATATCAGCTGGCAACTATTTACATAACAACAAAGTAGAACAAAGAAAATATAGATTGAAAGACAGACTTAATGGCAATTTTAAATAATGAAATGCAAAAACATAGTTGAAAAAATAAATCAAGTAAAGAGCTAAAAGACAGACACACACGCAAAAGAAGCAGAGAAGTAAGTTAAATGTAATTCGATTGTTTTTTTTTTAAGTGAACGCGCTTAAATTGTTCATTTATCCACCAGAAGTTTAGGTCGCCCCTTTTTAAAATGCGTATATTTGATATAAGATGTAAAATTAATTGTTTTAAATATAACATATTTTGGTTTTGTCTGACGATACAAATTCATGGTGAATATAAACCTTTTTAACAGCAGAGGTTGGTTTAAAGTTCATAACATTTTCTTACTTATTGAAAATTTGTATGCTCTTCAACTAAATAAATAATATATTTGATTACTTTTTTAAGGTTTATAGCTTTTATAATTATTCCTGATATTGATTGATGTTACATTATTATACATATATCATTTATATATTAAAATTAATAAATACATAATTTTAAAAATGTTTGTTTTCAGTTATAGTAACAAATTTAATTTCTCCATTAAAATCTTGCATTATCGGAAATTCTTGCAGTAGATTAATCCTCGAAGTGAATATCAATTATTGGTCTTTGTTGGAATATTAGTTATTTAAATTCATTTTACAGCTCAACATTAAATAAGCAAGCAACTATTTTTAAAAATATCATCTTTCATGATAACTAGAATTAAATTTGTACATCTTTGAAGTGCACAGCTAAGTGTTAAATTGGGAAGCGAGACAAAAAATCCAAAGAACAAATATTCGACAACTTGAGCAATTACTGATTGTTTTATGTTTGTTATTTGATTGCTTGATTAAAATCAGTTTATAACGGGTCGAACTTTTCTACATTGTTTTCTTTAATTTTTATTTTATTTTTATTTTATATAAAAGAACAACCAATCATTTATACTAAACCTCTTTTATGAACCATATTCGACTCAATTCATACCGTTTGTCGATCGATTTTAATTTTATTTTAAATTCACCTCTAACCAATCATTTCCTTACTTTATACACACATATATATTATGCAAATGAAACGAGCCATCAGCAAACACACCACCGACGCACAAACGTCGCGTCGCGGTCGTCGAAAAGGAAGAATTTCCTGATGCTCTCGCTCACATTCGTTTGAAAACCTTGTTTCTTTAAGCACGGTTCCTATTCACTTTATGGTTCCTTTGCCAGAAAAGCATACACCGAGTATTTAAGGCACAATATATTCTTATAAACTCAGAGACGTCACAAGAAAATGATCTCATTCCTAACTCTTATTATTTGCTCAAATGTTCTAAATGGACCCGGTTCCGAGATTTCCAATAAAAAGTGTCGGCCAAAACTAAAACAACTTAATTTGTTGTTTTTATTTTTGGTGTATAATTTAGGCTTACTTTACTTTATTCAAAATAACAACCTTTTAAAAAACATTATTTTTCTATAGCTAAACAATAAAATAAAATAACATTTATTTTACTAAATGATTTTGTCTGTCTAAAACTAAAGACATTATTGTAATAATAATATGTGGTAATAATAATATGGGGTTAAATCGGCTTAGGTGATTTTTGATAAATAACAATCAAATTGAACGAATTTGATCTACATATGTATGCAAGGTGATACTAAAATTGATAGCTAAAAAGCTGTCACAACACAAAATTGATAATAATTTTCCAAACAAAAATTTGTTTCTGAATAGAGCTACAAGAAGCTTACACAAACGACTTAAACAATTTCTAAGTTAGTTTTTTTTTTTTTCGTTAAAAAAATAATTCTTGTGGCCTACGAAGCTTACGACATTCGAAAAAAAAAACAAGAAAAGAAAAAATGTTATTAAATCACAGCCAATTTGATACCTTTATTTAGATGTATTTATGTATTTATTGTCCTCCATTGAAAAGAGGACATTGTTTAATATAATGGGTGATTTTTTAAGAGCTTGAGAACTTTAAAAAAAAAAAAACGCATAAAATTTGCGTAAAGCGCGAAACACATTTCGAACCGAACACTGATTTTGGTAATAAAATTCAATGATTTGCAAGCGTTGCTCGTTAGTAAGTCTATTCATGATGAAATGTCAAAGCATACTGAGCATCTTTCTCTTTGACACCATGTCTGAAATCCCGCGTGATCTGTCAAATACTAATGCATGAAAATCCTAACCTCAAAAAAATCACCCGTTACAAATATCAAAAATTAAAAGGTCACCATGGCAACAATGAATTTTGACGGTTCTTATATGAAATTGTTCAATCGAATTGAGTTGAATCATCTTACACAGACGAAAAGCTCAGTGGTAGTCAATTTAACTATCAAAAATATAATAGTCACTTAGCCGGGTCCATCCCCGTATATACTTTTAAATATTTTTTTATCAAACTTAAAAAATATTTAAGTCATTACTCAGGTGTGCAACATGGAAAGACTTTGCTGAAATACCCTTTCAAGAGGCGAAAATCCTTACAACGTTGGCTGTGATGTCCATGTACATGAATTCACTTAAATTAGCACATGAACCATTAAATTTAGTAAGGGGTAAGGAGCTATTTTGTAATACTTTAATCTTTTGAGGTAGGTACTATGAAGACTGTTAACAACATAAAATTGATAGTGAAAACTGAAATATCACCTTTTACTTAATTTAATACTCAATTTTTTTTTAACTCTTGTGATTGTGTACATAGTAAAGGCTTTAAGTAATAAACAGATATTACAATTTTTTTTAAATTTAAAAATTGTACACCAAAAATAAAAACAACAAATTGAATTGCTTTAGTTTTCTTCGACACTGTATGTACCCTTCAGGGACGAAGCGTCCGTATATTGAGTGGAATGAGTGCTTCCGTTAAACAATTCAAAAAATTATACGATTTAAGAAAAGAATTTTTAATTCGAAACAATGCAAAACTAAAACTACAAAAACTCATAATATCCCTTCAATTCCACGGCGAATGCACTATGTCACTCCATTATACACTCACGCTTCCAAACAAATATTTGGAATGCATTATGCATACCAGCTAGGCATTCCCATTCTGATATATCGCCTACTCTCACCTGCTCTCAGCTTAGCTCTGAGCTAAAAACTATCTAAGAAAGCGCTAAAGCCCGTTGGAAGTTACAAATGAAAAAGAATTTGATTTTGTTGATATCCTTTTTGCAATAAATTTAATTGAAGCTAATTTTGTGGATCATTTTTTACTTAAACTACCTTATTTCTCAAAAATGAGTACCTAGGAAATTAATGTATGTATGTAATCATTTAAAAGACAATTTTCATAAATTTGTATATATTTTTGTAAGACAATTCCTCTGTTTCGCGATCTTTATACTCATCACGATCATTCAGGGTCAAACTTCAGATTTCGCAAATTAAAAAATGCAAAACTGTCAAATTAAAAACTTAAAAAAAGCAATGATAACTTGACCCTATATTTGCGTCTATGGAATTATGAATTCTTTCAGAAAATAGTAACTATGTATGTAGATGTACATATCATTAAACTTATAAATTTAAAGTATTTATAATACTTCAGGCATATCAATTAAAACAAATACGTTTTAAATAACATAATTCTAGTGACAGAGTGTGTGTTGAGTTGTGATTTGGATGAATTTTATACGGCCTTATTTAACTTCGCTTAGTTTTTGCTGAAGAGATAAAAAGGTTCACAATGATGAATTACAATGATGGCATTGCTATTCAACCAGATATTTGTAAGTTTGAGGTTTGGTACCAGCAAAATGATTATCCATGTAAATGTTTTGTTTTAACTTATATCAGTCAAATTGTTTTTGATTACACTTTAAGTGATTTCAAGTTAACCCGGCTTTATTGAATTATACATATTAGCATAGTTTTTGATGCTTAACTAAGTTTCTCATCTTAATCTCATGTTTCAAATAGAATGTTATATTTTTTAAAAAGAAATTCCAGTGATTTGAAATGTCCGTACACTTAAACAACCATGAAACTTAAAAATTATTACCCTGCATTATGGACTCTGTACCAGTTAGCATTTCTTGATATAATTCAATTTAATCAGCAGTCACATCGTTTTGCACGCCCCATTGCTCATCGCCCAACATAGAATCTTACCTTTTCCTTATTTCGCTTTTTAATGAATTTTTACAAAGGATTCCTTCAAGAATTTACCAGTCAAAAACTTCAATAGTAGTAGTTGTACATACATAAATCAAAACACATGCCGAATATCTAGTGAGTTATAGCTTTTTATCAATTGTGATCCTTCTAGCTAAAATCATATGTTTGCGTGGACTGTCAACAATTCCGATAATTTTCTTTCTTTTAATTGCTATTTTAATATTTTTTTATGGGTGAAATAGTTTGTTTTTATTTTAACAATATTTGTTTTAAACAGTAAATTCCTCCTTCCAATGTTATTTTGTTGACCACGCGACAATGGGATATCCTCAACATGCCGTTCGTAAACACCCAAGGTATTCCCGAGCTTATCCTGTCTTATTGAGATTTATTAATAGGTGTGTCTGTGTATATAATCAAAATATACCTACATCGGTATACAAAATACTCCAAAATGTCATTGAATAAAACTGAATCAACTACTTACAATATCTCACCAAAGAACGTCAAAAACCTTATTAATTCTGTTTAAATACTTGCACTGTATAATGCAACAGTATATTTCAGTATGATGATGCTCGAATACCTATATTTTTTAACCTGTGTTCAATACACCTAAGCTACATACATATACCTACATATAATGTGTATTACATATGTTTTATTACATTCATATACAAAATCATAGAAAAGAAGGAAACTAATCGCAGATTTTAAATCAATGAAAAAACATCGCAGAGAAAAGGTTCTTTTATTCAAGATTCAATCGTTGTTTTGCTGCAACCAGCAGCGCAGCGCTAAAAGTACACAAATATGGCAGCCCACCGACCGGTGAAGTTCAATATTGAATAACAAAGTTAAAAAACAAAAATAGAAGAGAAGGAAAAGCAAAGACTCGGAAACCATTCCTGTTGCCCTGGTTTTTCGGCTGCAATATGAAATATTTGTTTCTGTTTTCATCTGTACTTTGCAGAAATGCAAACTATATACATGCATGTATGTTGCGCCAGTCTATTTAGAACAGATCAGATATATGTAGATATAAAACAATGTACACACATAATGTATGGATGTAGTTACATAGGCTTAGACGCCCAGCCCACGACGCAAACGAGACGAACGTTTACTATGCAGATCAAAAGCGAACTATGCGCATTTGCGATGAAATATCATAATAAAATAGAATAAGTTTAACAAAAATTAAACGTCATGTATCTACATACATATATCTGGAAAACAGTGCTGCCAGAAAATTAATTAGGTATGAGGGATCTGCGAAATGTAATGTTTATATTATTTTTGAAGGTTATGTATATTATATAATAATTATAATAGGTATCAATGTCAAAATTAAACAAAAGCAATGTTTGTATGTTTTGTTCACGTTTCAAATGAAAATTCATCAAAAAATATATTAAGAGTTCGAATTTCTACTCAGTCGTTTTTTGGAAATGTAAATATACATAAATGTCCAAAGTTTTGCAATATTTGTTTTTATTTTTAATAAGAAGTCTCTTAATTTCGGACTAAATTATCTTCTTTAAATGTTTATATCAATAGCTAGGTTAATATTAAAGAAACAGACAATTTTCATAAATGATAAAATATAGGCAAGTGTCTAAAATGTTATCTTAATCATCTGATAACTAAACTAAAAAGCAAACTTAAATACATAACTATTAATATGGAATTTGTATCATTTGGATTGTGATATTCAATCGAAACTTTCTCAGTTGTTGAAAAACATTGTCATTTTTCTAACCGTTTTTGAAATAATTGTTTGCATTTTTGGAGAGGGGAAAACTAACAAGTGTTTTTTTTTTACTTCAAAATGGCAACACTTTTTCAACTGGCGGCCATTTTGTCTGCTGTCAAGTGTTTTATTTTAAGTTTTTTTTGACATTTCGACATGAATTGAATAGTATGACAAAACTACCAATTTATGCAAACTTATTTTGAAAATCATGTTTTTTTTTTACCCTCAGCAAATGTTGTTAAACGATGAAGACATGAAAACGTATTTGGAGTAATAATAATCCTCAAGTGTATGTTAAGACACTGAAACATCCATACAAATTGACTGTTTGGTGTCTTTTATAGGTTGGTGGAATAGTTGGTCCGTACGTCTTTAAAAAGGATGCTTACCAGAAAGTTGTAATCAAGGGTCACCGCTTTAGAGCCATGGTAACTGCATATTTTTACCTTAATGACCCGTGAATTGGACTGGAAGATTATGCGATTTAACGCCACTTGACTATTTTCTATGAGGAATGTAAAATCGCTAGTCAACGCCGATTAGACTGAAAAGATTGACCACTCGGAGAACAACATTGACCACAAATGTTGGAAAAAGTCATCGAACATTGGTCCTCATCTTTGTTTTATACATTAAAATTAAATTTTATATGAAAATAGGAACAAAAGGTATAGTAAAAAGAAATGATTCGCGACTAGCAGACTAATTTTAAATTGTAAGCTTGATACTAAATAAAAATGTACTTGATACTTAATTTTGTTCCTACTTTATCATGGTTAATGGATTTTCTTAAAACTTATTACTTTTTTGAAAAACATAACCGAGAAATTTAACCGACTATGTAGAGAAAGAAATGTTGATAGTTTCCTTTTACATGCCTTGAGAAACACTATGACGCTAATGACTTGCAATTCAAAACATGTATACAATTACACATTTGCCTGCAAATAACAGATTCTTCATGTAAATAACTGAATTAAGTGCGTTTGAAATATATACATATATGTAGGTATTCAATCCAACCAAATCGACCATGTGCTAATCGGCGCAAGGCACGCATCCAACATCCTGAACGTGCGCACTTTCCGAAGAGCAAATGTCGACTCTGACCACTTTCTAGTAGTGGCTAAGTTTAGAGCTCGAATATCAAACGACAAAAAAACACGTGCGGCCCAAAGAAAGAACTTCAACATCGGTTGCCTTAGCACATTGGAGAATGCCAGAGACTACAGTGAGCGCCTGAGCGAGCGACTCCGCCGCCGTCCTCCCAAATACTACAGACGTCAACACATTGTGGAACCAATATCGCGAAATAATAAAAAATGTAGCCGAGACCACCATAGGTTACCAGCAGCCACCCCCGAAAAAGAACCCGTGGTATGATGATGAGTGCGTGATATTAAAAAGAGAGACGGAAAATGCACGTGTGCAGATGCTGCAACGGAAAACAAGAGCAGCAAGGGAAGAGTACCGCACGAAAAGGAGAAATGAGAAAAAGACCCTGCGAAGGAAGAAATGAGCATCCGCAGTTTCTCAGCTCAAAGATCTAGAGGAGTCTCGGGCCAAGAACAACACCCGACGTCTCTTTAAAAGGTCGAAGCAATTAGCTTCTGGTTTCAGAACCGGGAAACAAGCTCTTCAAAACAGTAAAGGAAACCTAGTCACCGAAGCACAGGGAATTGTAGATGTTTTCAAGCAGCACTTCCAACAGCTGCTGAATGCTGAATGCGCAAAATGTCGAGCAAGATAATGACGAAAGAGAAGCAAGAACAGTCAATGAACCCCCAATCCCAGCCCCCAGCAGAGAAGAGGTAGAAAGAGCCATCCAAAAGCTAAAAAATAACAAGTCCGCCGGGTCGGATGACATACCCGCGGAACTCTTTAAACATGGAGGAGGTGTTTTGATGAACCGCATGCACCAGGTCATCACCAAAGTGTGGGAGGAAGAATGCATGCCCACTGACTGGTCGATAAGCTCCATATGCCCCATCTACAAAAAAGGCGATCCGATGTTATGCAAAAACTACTGTGGCATATCCCTGCTTAATGTTGCATACAAAATCCTATCCAACGTACTGTGTGAGCGTCTTAAACATTTCTGCAACACAATAATCGGCACGTACCAGTGTGGCTTTAGGCCAGGCAGAACAACGATAGACCAAATATTCACACTGAGGCAGATCCTGGAAAAGACCAACGAATTTCAAGTCGAAACCCACCATCTTATCATCGACTTTAAAGCTGCTTATGATAGCATCCACCGACAAGAGCTTATGATGGCGATGTCTGAATTCGGGATCCCGAACAAACTGATCCAGCTGTGCCGCATGACGTTAAACAATACGCAGTGCAGTGTGCAAATGGGTAACAGCTCATCCGAGTTATTCCAAACTTGCGCAGGGTTTAGATAAGGAGATGCGTTGTCATGTGACTTCTTCAACATAGTCCTGGAGCAGATAGTGCGTAGGGCAGGTGTGAGCACGGAGGGCACTATCTTCAACAAATCCACCCAGCTCCTAGGCTATGCGGACGACATAGACATAATCGGTCTATCCAAGAGAGCTGTGCTTGAGGCCTTCACAGCGATTGAAGAACAGGCGAAACTAGTTGGTCTTGAAGTAAATGAGGACAAAACAAAGAACATGTTATCAACAAACAAAGCAACATCTGTACACCGCCTAGGACAAAACGTCACTGTTGGTAGCAGCAATTTCGAGGTAGTTAAGGCGTTCACCTACCTTGGATCAAACATCAATCCCACGAACGACACCTTAGTGGAGATCCGAAGAAGAATTACCCTAGCGAACCGCTGCTGCTTCGGTTTGGCCAAACAACTGGGTTCAAAACTCCTCACTCGAAAGACAAAGTGTCTGCTATACAAAACTTTGATTTTACCAGTCCTACTCTACGGCGCCGAGTGCTGGACGATAAGTAAAAAAAGGGAATTGATACTGGGCACTTTCGAAAGAAAAATTCTTCGACGGATTTTTGGTCCCGTATGCGACGATGGCGAATGGAGAAGAAGATACAACGAGAACTGTATGAGCTGTACCAAGATGTGGATGTAGTCCAGAAGGCCAAGAAAAGACGACTACATTGGCTCGGCCACATCGAGCGAATGGACGACAACGCTCCAGCCAAGAAAGCCTTCTCATCCCAGCCCCCAGGTTCAAGACGACAAGGAAGACCGAACCTACGGTACAAGGACCAAGTGACTGCGGAGCGCTTGGTCTCGGTGACTGGAGAGTGCATGCGAGGGATCGTTCACGATGGAAGACTGCAGTATCTCAGGCTGAGACTCTTCATGGATTGTGAGCCGGATAAGTAAGTAAGTAAGTAAGTAGGTATTCAATACACAAAAAACTGAGAGTAAGGCGAATGACAGCGAAACCTGAGACTAAAAACTGATTCAAGTTGTGAAATACATTTCACTGGAACAAACATTTTTAATATAAAAACATAAAACTATAGACTTATACTAATTTGTTCTAATGTATCTATAAAATATATACAAATGACAGAGCTTATTGCAACATTTAGGAAAACAGCCCATGTTTATTAAAATGAAAACGCTTCACAATTCATTGACTTTCGCCATATAAACAATGTTGGACTACATTGTGTCCACTGCAACATTGTCATGTTTTGCAACCTACAACTCCCAAGCGCGCACCATTAATAGGTTTTCCTTTTCATAGGTAAATCAAAGTATTAACTGTATTTCATTAAGCGTAAATGGAACCTCATTTTGCGAATTTGTTTTTTATTGTTTTGATTTTGATTTGCTTTTCTTTAGAAATAAAAATAAAACTTCATTATATTTTGCTGAAGTTTTGCTTCAGCTAAAGCGCCTTCGAATAGCAAAAGTTGCACGGCAATATCTTGACAATCCGTATGTATAACGCTGAAGCTGATAGACAGATACAAACTAACTGAACTTTGGGTGGATTTGAGTTTTCAGCTTTTCGGAATCGTCTTGTCGGGTAGTATTCAACTGACAGCGATACACACGACAACGATGAGAGTGCGAATCGCTATTTTCCTCTCAGAGTTGTGTAGTAAGTTGTTCTGTAATCTCCTGTGAAGAATCTTTTAGATACAAAATTATCCTCCTCCTTGTGTGTTGTGCTTCTGCTTAGCTACTTCGACTACTAGTGAATTGTTTTGTAAATTTTCGATACGGTACTTTGTGTGATATTTTGTTGTTTCGTTGCAAGAGTAGTTCCGAATTTTTGTGCAAAGCAAATAGAAAAAGTGAGACAGAAAAAAAAACAAAAAAGTGAAAAGAATTATGTACCCGAGGGCCGAGATAGTAAAGATTGAAGAGCAGCAGTGGTGAATTTTTCTTCACTTTATTTTCTCTTTATTGAACAAGTAAAAGGAAATTGGGAACAATAGTTTTTTCTTTGATCATATTATGTTTTATGCAATCGACATCTTCTTTCCCTCACTTCGGCCAGCTTCAAGCTAAATTGCTCACATTTTGTGGTTACATGAAGAAAACTTTGAGTGAGGCGGTAAAGGCAGTGCAAATTGGGTTTTAAGCGGGGAGTTACTAGAACTACCACCGTTTTGTTGATGTTTTTATTTTGACCACTTTTGGAATGTGGGTGGTTTGAAATTATGCCCTTTTGTTTTTGTCTTCGTTCAACACGATACAATAGATACATATGTATCACCTCCAACACTGTATTTATTATTTATATGGAATTGTTATTTACAAGTTAATTAAATCATTATAATTAAGCTAAAAGTTCCTATAGTGATTAAAAATCTTTTTGTTTTTAATTACTGTAGGTACCTACCTACATACATATGTATGTACATACATATGTAAGTAGGTGTATAGTTATTTTTGATTTCTCGTATTTTCTTTTTGTTTATTATGTGTATGGCCTAAAAACTGTGAAAGATTTTTTGTGTCAAGGTTTTTTTTTAGCTCATTCATAGGTATTTTCATACATGTACCTATATATTTTTTGTTTGACTCACTTATTTCGACAAGCCTGATTGAACGGCGACTTAAAGCCATCACCCTTTAAAAAGAATTTTTAATTTCCCATATATATCTACATACATACATAGGTACTCTCTATGTAATAATTGAAATTATTTTAAATTGTGTGATTTTATGGAACATAGACATATGTATGTACATATGGTTGATTATACAAAAGTTGGGTAACTTTTGAGGATATTTTGTTTACGATAGTTTTTAAATCAAACTTCTATAAATTCGGGTGTATATGATAGCTAATCTAATTAATATATTGTTCCCAATCGGGTCAGTCACTTTTTTGAGTACATTGTAAGATATTTAAAAGTTTCAGAATTTGACTGCCAGAGGCCTGACGAGTATACACAGTTTTGAAAGTATTATAATGAAATTTAATACAAATTAGTAAAAATCTCTTAGGATTTAATAATGATCACTTAAAATCACTTAGTAACAATAAAAAATAATTATTATAATTAATTAATATGTAATACTAGAAGAAAATACTACATCAGTTTTCAAAACAGACTTTTGACATTTAACGTAACGTTATTCACTTATCTTTTACTACTTTCACATAGTCTTACTAAATATTTCAAAGTAATTAACAAACAATATAAAGAAAATCTAACAATATTCATCTTAAAAGTACTAATGATCAAGAAATGAAGAACAATAACAATTTACCTGACACAGGACTGGCGCCATAGGACTGACGAAAAAGACGAAATTTGAGATTATAATCTGGACTAATGTTTTTTTTTTTTAATTTCAAATATCAACAAAATATATTTTAACAAATCAAAGTCTAATACGAATAAATAAAAATAAACTTTAGATTAACAAAAAAATAACGACTCACCATAAAACTGACGTGTTGACTGGCTAAGCACGTGTATAGACAACAAACATAACCCAAACTCTGGTACAGTTATGGTGGCCGTCAAATTGTGCGACCCGCAACTAACTTTATTACCAACATTTAAATTCAAAGTGGGATTTGACGTTGAGTCGGCGATATTTCGCACGAATTTTAAATTTAAATAACACACAAGAAACTGAAGAATAAAACTGAACACAAAATTTCTTATTTTTTTAAATAAAGTGGAGAACACTGCATTATGAAAGTTGTAGTATATATTAAACTATATACATCGCAGATTGTATTAATTTAATAAGTTTTCTCAAATCAATGATAATGTTTAATAGACAGTCACTTAGTGGTTGGTTTTCAGGGTTGTGACATGCCAGAGGACTGACGTTTTAAGAACTAATTGTGTTTTTTTAATAACTTGTATTCAAAATGAAGAACTGAAATTGGGTGACTAAATAAAGGACTTTCCATTGTTTTAAAATAAATTGTAATCTCAATAAAATATAATAAGACTTTGTATATATTGGTTGATGACATCGAGTTACCCAACTTTTGTATAATCACCCATATGTATTTACGCAGGTACCAATGTATTTAATATTATGCAGCAGACAGACTTAAAATTCTGATTTTTTTAGACCACCTATTCATTGACGTTATTTTATATTTTAAAATAAAACAGAACAAAATAATATGAAACAAAATAAAATACAAATGAAATGAATAATAAAGGGAGTAGATAGATGTTTTTTTTAGATCCTAAACCCATTTTAAAGAATATAAATCGGTAGGTAGGTTTGTAATGTAGTTATTTAATTATTATTTCAAACCGTTTTCCTAAACATTTTGAACTTACACATTTACACATTTTATCTTACAACTTTTTGATTGAACAATTTTTAACTTATTGATATTTTAACAAATAAACCGACAAATAAATTTAAAAAAGAAAATTCAGAGAAAAAAAGTTAGATAAACTCAGATATACAAAAGGTTTGACAAACAACGGAAACCAGTTTAAAAGATAGACATGTGGACAAGCATGTAAAAACGCCAAAATAAACTTAACACAAAGGAAACAAACATACAGCAACAGAAACAACCCACAAAATAACATAGAATGTTAAATAGAGAGGCAAACTGATAGACAAATAGCCAAACCAGGACTCAAACCCAAGCAACAAAAGATACAAAAAGACAGATTACGTAGAGCTGTAGAAAGCAGACAGAACAAACATAGTGGGAGCAAAACTGAAAATACAAAAACTAAAGCAGAAACAACAGATATACAAACCCAAAGTCTAATAAATTGCGTTTAAGTATAGGTATAATGTTAAGGGTTTATGTATGTACATACATATACATATGCATAAACAATTATTTAATTATTTTTACATATAAAATCGAATCAAAATACGAATAGTATAATTTTGTAAACTTTTTAATAAATATGTTGCAGAAAGAATTTTGTTAATTTAACCCGAAAATTAAAGTTTTAATTTTTAATTAAAAAAAAAAAACTGAGAATATTAGACAAGCTTTTAATAAACTTTCACTCGATAACATTAAGAGTGGGCTCCGAAAACATTAAGCCAATTAGTTTATTCATCGTGGATTATCTTTAAAACCCATGATTACTACCGTTCGTACATATATCTCGAACTCTCTTGTAAACCACAATGCTACTTGAACCAGAACCTTTTAAATTTTGTTAAACCTATCCCGCTATGTACAAACTACCCCTAAGACTGATCTGAGTACCTATATTGTGTTTTTTATCTTACGTCCAATACACCAATACAAACACCGGCATATATACATACGTCATAGCTATGACATTAAAAACATTAAATAACTTTTGAAATGTGCATTGAATAGAAATACTTTTTCCCCGTCCTCTTTCTTAAATATTCAAAGAAGAAAATTACTTAATTTATTAAATTGTACCTCCTTGTTTATGTTTCACGATTGTGAGACTTACATATTTTTGTAGCTACCCTTTTGCCTGTATTCCAAATGGATATTTTATCGACATGATTATCAAATCAAAAATATCATACAAAAATATGATTAATCACATATGTATGTATGTATACTTTTTGCAGTAATAAACAAGATTTGATTTTTTCGTCCAAATAATTGTATTAAAAGTAAAAGCTTTTTTCAGCAGTTTTTGCGGTGGTGTCTCTTTGTCTGTCTTCTCCCTCTGATCTAGCTTTATTTATGTTTTCAAGTTCTCATAGGGTTGCTTCTTTCTAAAATAAGATTTATAGATCCTTTGGTTTTTAATTTAAGCGTTGGAATGGTTGTTTTTGAAATAATTTATTGGTCGTTATGTAAAGAATTGCCCCATTCTTTCCTTATACCTACCAATAAAACTGCGTTGAAAATTTTTGGGATTGTTTGATTTGAAACTTTGAGAATTTGAAATTAACAAAAATAAAACTTGCAATAGACTAATATCGCATAAGTATGTATTTTAAATGAACAATTTGCATTCTCTTTTTTATTGATAATTAAGGAATTGAATATTTTCTAATTAGAAGAACCACACGGAAATGTAAATATATTTTCAATCGGAAAGTTCAAGTTCAAGGTGGTCCGTGAATGATGTACATTATACAAAATACTAAAACTAACTTGTATTATCATTTTATTTTAAGTTTTAAGAATTTAAATAATAAATAATAAGTTAAGCGTATATAGCTATGCATATATGTACATAGTTCAATATAATAAATTAAGAATAATGTCAATCCGTCAGTCTTTCGGGATTAATTATGTGTTTGATAAAGATATATACATATATAAATAGATATATTCTAGTGAGGAATATATCACTTTCATGTAAATAGCTCTTTTAAAGGGCAATTGAATGACTCGTTAGTTCAGAGTCAATTTTTAACCGACCGCTTTCAAAAAAAATATCATAATGATCGACAATATTAAATTTTTAAATTTAACAGAAATCCAATGTTAAAAGGACCAAGATTTCTACTCACATATCAGATCATCAAAAATGTGCCACACAAATATTAAATTTTAGCAGCCAGATATTGAACACATTTGTATTTCTAATATTCTATTCTATTAATGAACAAATTTTATATTTTGTTTACCTTAAAAAAATATTATCTGTATTACACAAATTATAAAAAATCATCCTCATTAACACTTTACTAACGTTTTTATTTTGGTCTTTATGAAAAGAATCAAAATCAAGTTTCGTACATTTTGAATCTTAAATTTCCACCTGACGGATCTGTCAAGTTCCGAAATGCCAAATTATACCAAGTGGCGAAATGGGCCTACAATAAATTAAATACTTTAAATTTACATTCACACATTATTTCGAATTCTTATTATTTAAAATAATTGAGTCCGATAATAGAAACTGGCGAGTACTAGTCATGCCCTATATAATTATAAATATTGAAATTCATGGTTTGATTTTGAAAAAATTTTGGGAACAGTTATTTCAAATAATTTTTTTTTTAAATCGAGTGTAATTATTGTGTTTTCAAATTAATGCATTCAAAATTAAAAACTTGCAGAACTGCTAATAATTGTGTTTTACTATTTAACTTGTCTTTGTTTTAATTTTAATTACACTTTGTCCTTTTCTTGCACTAAGTGTGAAAAATAAATCCATTACTTTTCCATCCATTCACTTTTCTTCCTCAAGAAACTTTATTCTATGTATTAAAATTTCGCAATTCCTAGAAATATGTATTTACATATCTGAAGCCTAGTAGAATTAACCGAGTTATTAATTTTCACGGATTCTCATAACTGCATTGTATTGTCAATAAAATGATTTGCAAATTAATTTTTGGTGGTTATTTTTTTTTTTTTAAAGAACATAATTGACATTTCAAATCTCTAACTAACAGTTGAAGTGGAACCAATTTTGGAACTTGGTTTTGTGGTTTTGATATCAGCCGATATTATTTCTTAAAAAAGAGGCAGTTCTCCTAAAAAGTTTTATTTTAATTTATTGAATCAGAATTTATCAATAAAAGGCAAGATTTTGTTTCGTTAAAGAAACATTAGGTAGTTGGTATTAATCGTTCGAATTCAGTGTGGCATGGTGGCGGTAGTGGCGCTGACTTTACCATGGAATATTTTCCCTTCGTAAACTTATACTTGAAACTTGGATAAATAACTTAATCTAGACATTGATTCCAATTTCAATAATTTGTAGTCACCAAGTTCATTATTATGCTTTTTTGAAAGTATGAAATATACATAGGTATTTTTTAATATACATGTGTATATGTATATTTCACAGTTTATTACTACAGAGCTTTATTGCCTGCACGTAGTTATTGCTGGCTTTATATTTCTTGTGCTTGCCTTTGTAAAGTATCCATTTTCTTTATTTCTCTTTAATCAACATAAAAATTAAATTACAAATTCGCACGTTAACCTTCTTCTTCTTGTTTTGTGCGTGTGTTGTTCTTAAAATCAAATCGAAATTAGTGTTGCCACTTAATTGAAATTAGATCATACTCGTAGATTTGAGTTTCTTTTCTTTTTCTCTGTAATTGTTTTCTAAAATGAACAGAATTCGATATTTTGAAATTTTTAAGTAAAAATTAATTTGTTTCATTTTGTGTCCTTATGGACACAAAAATATGGAAATTGTTTTGCGCTGGGGTATCTCAAAACGTTTCCAAGTGGTTGTAGGACCGACTCAATATTTGCAAACGTCATAGATCTGTTAATTAGTAGACAAAATTAATTAAATGGTTTCGAGAACTTCGGGGTTATGACATCATTGAAAGCCTACAAGATTAATATTTAATTCAATTATTTTGGCTAAAACAAATGACGTTTTTTTTTTAAGTAACATTTTTAAGCTGGCATATCCATGACGAATTTTAATTTATTGTTATATTGTTGATAGTTCTATTTATTTGTCAGAAAGATTTGACTTGATACGTCAAATCTTTCTGACAAAGATTTTATGCTTTAAAGTAATAACATCTAAAAAATACTTTCATCTCCAGTTGTCAAAGAAACATTGTATGGAACTCAATTAATTATTTATTCCCCTAAGAATAAGAAAATCAATTAGGTACAATTGTTTCAGTTGTCAATATTTTTCACTAATTGCCATTTTTACAAAAGAAAAAACATTATTTAATAATACATAATTGAAATATTTATTTATTTAAAGAAAATAACATATTAACTAAATTTATAAGTTATTTGTTAGAAAGACATCAGGGCAACGTGACCATAGATGTCGTTAAGATATAAACGTTTTGGAGTAAAATTGTGTATGTTTAATTGTTTTTATGTTCGTATAACGAAAAAGTAAAATTGAATTAGAAAGACGAGAAAAGAACAATTTCATATAGTAGAACACATTCATTAGAATACATATTTGTTGCACCATATAATCTAAAAATTGCCGGGTGAAAAGCAGTGACATTTGGTTACATATGACTGCTTTTCACCCGGCAATTGTTGTACATTTTAAAAATTAACAATCACCGAATAATTTTAAACATTTTAACAGAAAGGGTGACGAAGTTTGCAACCACGGTCTGAAATTAGACAAATATGATTCTTAAAACTGTACAAAAATTAAGGAAAAAATTAGATTCTTCGAAATACGTTCCTTTAATAGCGAATATAGTAATATATGTACATACTATATTATGTTAAGCTTCAAATTAGGAAAAATTGAAGATTTAACGTACTCGTACATATAATATTAGTTTTGAGAAGCAAATTATGTAAAAAAAAAACACTCAGATAATGTCAGACCGGCAACGCCGCGCCGCTGCGCCGCCCGCCGGCCGGTCGACCATTTGAGACTGCTGTTGTGTGTATTTCGTTGGACTGTGGTGAAATACCGCAATCTTTCGTCCGTCGCTCGTCGCCAAACGAAGTCATAGTCTTTTTGTTATGATTGGTGGTGGTGGTGCTTGTCTGAATGTACATATGTACGTACCGTACTTACTGCTTTGTATCTGTTGCTGCTTACAGCTTTTTTGATGTTCTGTAATTTATTTCGCCTTTAAGTATCTATTTTGCTGTGGTTTTAGAACATCTGAGTCAGTAGTATAAAATGTATTATTTCTCTATTTTGTTTTGCTTAAAACTAAAACAGTTTTAAGCAATTCTTTTGGTTTTAGTTTTTATTTTTAATTCTATGAATCTCGAGTTGAGTTGACTTACATTATGTGCATTTCATATTCGTGAGCCTTGATGATTCTAAGCCATTTAAAAGACTAGTATACCCACACAAATGCAAAATGAGAGTTTTTGTTGCCTGTTGGTGATTGACTTCAATTTAATTACATTTCTCACTCATTTTACAAAACGTTCTGAGAATTGTTACGAACTCAGATAATGCGCCTACACATATGTATATGTATAAATAAATGTAGAGAAGCTAGCTAGTCAGAAATAGATGGGTAGCTAAAGAAGGAAATTATGTTCAACACATTTTGCATTTCCCTGTCTCTAGTTTTTTTTGTATTTTCGTTTCGTTTTGTTAATGGGTTTTCATTTCGTTTTAAAATTGCTCAATGGAACTCTGTGCAGAATTGTTGCTTGGGCAGATACATACATACATAGGTATGTAGGTATATGCGGGTTAAAAAGCATCAAAAATGAAAACATGCCCTTTCGTTATATTGATAAATAAAGGTACCTATGCTATAAGTATAATAACAGTTGTGGAGTTTCACATTTTTGTAACCAAGTAAAGGTGCTTAAGTGCGATATTAATATTAATTTTACTAATATGTTTTAATAGAATAAGTAAGAATATTTTAGGGATATAAATATAAAAAATATTAATGAATTTTCATTAAATTTTCTATTGAATAAATAGAATAAGAAACTAACATATAAGAAACACCCTGTTATTAAAAACTCATTTTACTGCCGAATATCTTTGTCAAAACAACTTCGTCTTACGCACATAAGTATAAGAAATACATATGTACATTGTACATACATATGTATATCTATGTATCCATTGGTACAAGCAATTTTTCTTTTTTACATCGGTTTTTCTTATACAGGGTGTCCTGTAAAAATTATGTATACCTTAAAAGGCATGCATTCTACAAAATTGGTTAAAAGTATTTTAAACGTTTTCGACTTTTTTTTTTATTACTAAAATATAATTTGTTCTTAATTTTAAAACTTTAAAAAGAAGAAGCTTAAGTGTCTCTTGTATAAAAAAGGTAGCGCAACAAATGTAGCTTTCAGAATGGTAAATTTGTTTACAGTATACCTAGGTATCTTCGTCGTCTAAACTCCTACGTACCTACTATTTAAATTGTAAGTTTATTATTAAAATTTATTTAATTTGTTCAAGATAAAATAACTTTTTTCATTTCATCAATAATACCTATGATTATTTTGGGCGATAAAGAAAAGTTTTAATTTCTTGTTCTCAAAATTGATTTGAAAATCACTTTATTACCTACTAAAATTTTATTTGGTAATGAATGAGAAATGCATGTATTGGCCACATTGATTTTGACTTGAAGCTTTGTAAAACATACATTTAGAAAACATCAAACAGTTTTTGTTTAAGATTTAGAAATTGGCGTGGTTTTTCCACTGCGGGCTTGCAAAATATTGGTTCTACTTTTGTCTTACACTGATAAATTCGGGTGAAATATTTGATTACTTATTATTACATCCTATCTCCTCAAAAAAGAAAATATTTTGTGTATTTCTGTGTTTTTTGATTTAAAAAAAAATCAGAAATATTACTAACACGAGCTTGTAGATAAAGAAAATAATCTAACATGATAGTTTGTTTTCATTTCTATTTTCAATATAATGTACAAATTTTGAAGTTGACGATTATAACAAAAACAAAGCCAAAAAGGAAAGAAGATGCTCAGAACATTATTAAGAAGAGCAAACAAATAAATTAAAAGTATGAAAGTTAATTTAAAAAAATGAAGCACACTACAAATATAAATTCAGTGGAAACGAAACTATAAGTGTGAAAGTGGCTGTACAACAAAAAAAAATTAATCAACAATGATAAAATATTAATTTATATCACAATTGAATGCATCTACAAAAGTAAATTATTAAGGTTTCACCGCTGATTTGTTTACGAAAATTGTATTAAATCCAGATCAACGATTTTTAATGAATATTTGGGTAAATATTAAAAGATTTATTAGATTTTATTTTAATAAAACTAAAATAATTACTGAAAACACATTGCAATCATTGTATGTGTGCAAAAATCCATGAACAGCGAGCGATTGCAACGTTGTATTCAAAATTAATTAAAATAGCTTTTTGAAATGTGGTTCTATCTAAATCAAAGATTAAAACGAGCGTGTTCGAATATGTTCGGATATGTTGCTGCTATCGTTTTTTTTTGTGTCTGTTTAATTTTTATTTTATTTCCCTCCACTTAAATCGATTCTCTTAAATATTATATACATTTCTTTGTTTCTTCCCTAAACACAAATCCTTTTTAACAACTTTTTTAAATCTATTTTTTGTTATTAAATTTGTTGGTGGCATACCATATCCTGCTCGACTTTAAAATAATATCAAACAAAATTTATATCGACATAACAGAAACCAACCACCGCAATGCATCGAAATAGTTTGGCTTGACCATCGCATCGACTTCGACATTATCAACCACCAACCTAGAATGATCGTCGTGCTCTTTTACACGACTCTTTTTAATCTCTGGTCCAAATATACAATTTTCTTCGTGACTCGTATGCCTAGAGTATTGCATAATGAAAATGTTGTGAAAAGAAATGGCAAACATTTTTTTATTTCTATTATGCTTGTTTTCGATTTTTTTATTAGTGCTACATCATTTTGTGACGACTCCGTATACCTATGAGAATAAAACATAAAAACGTTTTTTGCCACATCTTCAGGAGAAGATACGCATAAAACAATTTAAATCTTACTTTTCTTTCTGGTCTTGAATGCTCCTAAGCATAAAACAAATGGCATCCCACGTCTT
This sequence comes from Eupeodes latifasciatus, assembly GCA_920104205.1. Lineage (NCBI taxonomy): Eukaryota > Metazoa > Arthropoda > Insecta > Diptera > Syrphidae > Eupeodes > Eupeodes latifasciatus. The sequence continues at coordinate 73,943,608 of OV049925.1, forward strand.
CCCCGCATTGATCATCATTTTCAATGCATGCGGAAAATAGTTAACATTTATCGTAATAAGTTTGAACACGGTTTTATCAGTATTTATTTAAATAGTATTATCGACTGTCAAACTCTTGAAGAGCTAATGTCAGGTTTCCTTGAGTAAATGATATTTTCGCGAACAGAAAACAAATTACACGCCACTTTTTAGTTATAACTTAAAAGCAACTCAAATAATAAATATCTGTCTATACTCATGTTAATTGAATTTGTTTGTATTTTTATTTAATTACAGCAACAAAAATTTCTCAAAAGACCAGCGGAAGATGTGGACAATGGGGCTGACAATTTTGAACCACCCGTCAAACTACAACACAATGGTTCAGAAAATTTAACCAAATTTTCAGTGGAAATTGTTCAACAATTAGAATTTACAACTTCGGCGGCAAATTCACAGCCCCAACAAATTAGCACAAATGTTACAGTAAAAGCGCTTACCAATACGTCTGTTAAAAGTGAAGGCGGTGGTGGTCAAAATCAAAATCAACAACAAAATTCAGGGAGTAATCAACAACAGCAACAAGGTGGTGGTGTTCCTGGGCATGGCGGTGATCTAAGTGGAAATAATGGCATGGGTGGTGGACAACAAGGAAACGGCAGCGGTCTAATGGGTGGACATAACAAAGCGTCAACGCTGGGTGGCTTAGCCAATCTCGTTGAATGCAAACAAGAGCCAGATCATGATTTCTCTGATTTAGGTGTGGGGCTCGAAAAGGATGGCGGAGGCCCGAATGGAAATTTTCCTGGTTTTCCAGATCTTATGGGTGACGATACGGATGAAGGAAATGACACATTTAAGGATTTAATATCTGATCTGCAGGATTTTAACCCTGGATTCTTAGATGGATTTGATGAAAAACCGCTGCTCGATATAAAAACTGAAGATGGAATTAAGGTAGAACCGCCGAGTGCTCAAGATCTAATGAGCAGTCTGAATGTAAAATCAGAGAACCCAATGGCACAATTTGCTTCGAACTTTGGTGGAGGACCAGGAATGGCTGGAACAGGAATGAGTGACAACCAAGGGCTGAACAAGATGCGCAATCAATTCCAAAATGGTCCTAATGGTCCAATCACAGAGCTGTCTCTCGCTCAAACGCTCAAACACATGGCGGAACAGCATCAACATAAAAACGCTATGAGTGGCATGAACTTTCCACGTCCACCTATGCAACCTCCACAACAGAGTCAAATGATGAGCGGTGGTGGCGGAAACCCAAACAGCCGATACAATGACTTTGGACCATTTGCAAATGATTTTATGACTTCTAGTGGTCAGAATGGCTCAAACGTAAATAGTGGTAATCCTATTGGCACCCAGCAACAGCAACAAGGTTCCCAACAACAACAACAACTGCCTCCACAATACCACAAAGGTCCTACATCCGCACAATCCTTTGTCGATATTAAACAGGAACTCTTTTACTCTTCTCAAAATGATTTCGATCTCAAAAGGTTGCAGCAACAGGCTCAAATGCAACATCAACAGCAACAACACCAGCAGCACCAACAGCAACACCAGGCGCACCAGCATCAACAGCAAGCGCATCACCAACAACAACCAAATCCCAATATGGGACCAAAAATGGGTGGAGTTGTTGGACCAAGTTTTCCTAAGCCCACCAACCCTCAAGCAGTGCAACAGCAGCAATCGGCTGCAGCTGCTCAACAGGCTCAGCAACAACAATACTCGCCATACAGTTCGCCCATGTCGCAGCAGGGCAACAATAGTCCGGCAGGGCCCAATTTCATGCAGCCACCACGTGGCGTCAACACTGGCGTCCCACCAAATATGTCCTCGCAATGCCCGCCTCCCCAACAACAGCAGCAACAACAACAGCAACAACAACAGCCACAGCAGCAGCAACAACAACCTTCTCAGCAACAAAGTTCAGCGAATGCTACCAACGCCCAACGGCAGAATTCAGCAGGTGGTGTTGGTAACGGGGTCAACCCAAACGCCAATGGTCCAAATACGGGTGGCATTCAGTCAACTGGAACGACGACATTACAAATGAAGCAAACTCAACAGCTGCACATAAGCCAGCAGAGTGGAGCACATGGTATTCAGGTAAGTGAATCGTTCTCATATATTCTGCATTTAGTAAGGCCGGAAACGAGAGATTAGTTAATATGATTAATGAGTGTTATTCTTTTGGTAATATTCAATGCATTAAATAAGTAATATTAAAGATAGGAAGTAAATCCGTTACGTTCTTACTTCTTAACCTATTGCGTAGAAAACTCAATACTTTAAATGAGCCCTACAATCGAAAATACTAAATTCTTGCCAACATAAATAAGAAAAAAAAAACATCTTGTTTTAAAACGGCTTAAAAATGTTACTTGTTCACTAAAAAATATTTTTTTTTAATCTTAATATTAAAAAAAATAATAAAGTTTTAAACATTCAGAACCAATTGGTAGGATTAGGTCGTAAATGTTTAAACAAAATTGTATAGTTTTTTTTATTATAAATTACAGAATAAAAACAAGAAGAATAGGTACACTAAAAATCTCAACTTAATTTATAAGTAAATTTAATTTCCTTCTGGATCAATGACTTATGGAATTTTTCTTCTAAAAAAAGCATACCTTTATTAAAAAAAAATAATATCTTATAAGTACCAACAAAACTACAAAAATTAGAAATTTAATGTATACATTTCTAATAAAAGTTCTTTCCACTGAAGACATCTTCAGAACACTAATTGAATTGCTATTGCACCTTATTTTCCTCACTGAAGAAAAGCTCTTTACCGTTGGCCTTATTAAAGCTACAACAACCATACTATAACCGCTCCAGAAAAACATTAATAGAAATCGCACCACCTCTATTTATCACCATACGAGTAGGGTATAAGATTCGTATGCCTCAATTTTTTTTTAACAAAACTGCAATATTTTCCAAAGCAGATTTGCCGACCGACCGTATAACGACCGACCTACACCATTTTCATCAACCTCCCAAATCATCATTGCCATATTCACTCCCTCCTTGCCCTTCCTTTTTGCCACTTCTAATATGTATGTACCTGTGAAGCAATTTTAATATGAAAGCCAGAATGAATATATTATTTAAGCTTTTAACATCTTCAATTACTTAACTCCAATAAGCTCTGAAATCAACCATACCTCCAACCATTTTCTCATCGTCGTCGTCGTCCAACAAGCCTCTCCATCTCCATTTCCATGCCTACACAGTATACACTCAGTCTCTGTCTCTCAGTCTAAGTCTCCTCCATATTTTGCATCCTTCTGTTGTGTTTTGTGTCACTACCTAACAACTACAGCCACCAGTACCTATTCTCCCCATATCCCCATGGCCCATAGCTAGGCTGTTCCACAAGCACAAAAGGTATCTTAGATTCTATGTAGGGCTGAGGATACAGGTTTTTAGAAAGGGGGCAGCATGTTCACAGGGGATATAAGGTAGTTGGAAGGTAGATTTACCAACATTAACATATCATTTTGCTATTTGTCGGCAAACAACTTCCTAAAGCACTTGTTTGCTTTTCACACAGATACACATTAAAATACACCCACAGTCTCACACAAATACGAACACAAATATTTTATAAATTTTCTTTCTGAAGTTCCTGTATAGATAAAGAAAGCGTGGGGGAAGTGGAATTTTGAAGACACAGACGGAAAAGCTCATTTCTTGAGGGCATTTGGATTGGATTTTATTATTATAATTTCTTTTAGATGTTCCCAATCAAATTTAATTCTCAAAATCAGGCAGAGGATGTAATAACTTTCTTTGTTTAGGATATCCCTTTTAAATATATCAATAAAGTTGCGAGTAATACGATTCAATGTTACTATGTAGGCTTATGTAGGTACGTATCTGTTGTTCTAACAATATGACTTGGTGTCAAAGTATAGGAATATCTTTTCAGATTACAATACAGTTAGTTAAATGTACAAACAAATTTAGCTTACAGACATTCTGGGGTACCATAAAGACATGTATTGTTACTGTGCCGTCTACTAAATGTTAATGGTCATTTGTAAAAGCTATTAAGTAACAACTGGTTGGATTAGTACAGAGGGGTTGACTATTGGTTCTTGGCTCGACGCGACGTTTAGTGAGCAAACGCACAACAACATTTATATTATTTTCTTTGCTCATGCGCTTTGAAGCCGAAGTGTAATAAAAAGTCACGGAAAATTTATAATCAGAGACACTGCGCATGTGTGTTTCTGCAACATGTTGTCGGTTTTTTTTTTCAACTTTCAAATGTTGAATTTTTCGCAGATTTTGTCAACATTTCGGATGCGAATTTATGGGAAAATAAGACAAGATAGAAGGCAAAAAGCATCTGCGCATTGAGGTTTCTGCAATGTGTTAGAGAATCTCTCATTTTTCGTTTGCATATTTTTTTTCAATATACCTACATAGCTACAAATTTTAGAAAGGGGATGAAAATCAAGTGTAGTAGGGTTTTCTCTCTTTTCATTTTTTGTTGTTCTTCTGGCAATACATTTTCTGCTTCAAAGTCTTGTTGGTATTGCGACAGAGATTACATTATTGTATTACTATTCTCTTGGAAAATAACTGTTCATGTTTTATTAATTTTGATTTCATAAGGGGTTTGCTAGCATCGCTACGGAAATGTAGGAGTAGGTACTACTTTTACACGATTAGAAATTGTTTTTTAAATAAAGATTTTTTTTTAATATAGGCATGTTATCTGAAGTTATTAAGGATTTATTAATTATGTAAGTTATTTATTAGTTTCAATGTTTATTGATAGTGTCATGTAATTAAAAAAATGAATTACCTACATGTTTTCATATTTTTTATGATGTGCAAATTTGAATTATCACTTTACTTATAATTATATCTTATAGTTTTCGACCTTTTGTCAAGACATTTAACAATTCAGTACTCATATTTATGGATAGTTAAACATATTGGTATAACCACCCTGTGAAATGTTACAAACCAATCCCTTACAATATGCCAGTAAAATAAAAAAAAAAAATACATTACATAGTTAAAAGTAGTAAGACAAAAAGTTAAGCTTAAACACAATATAAACCATACCTTCTCCCTACTTACCGATCCTCTAGGTAGGTATGTCAAAGTTAGCGGAGGGAAGTAACTTTGTAATATCCGTTATTGATTCTCCAAGCAAATTAATAACATACATTTTGATGTTTAATAAAATGGAATGGTTTTCGTGTAAATTATAATTTACACTTTCTAACTTTCCCGTCTTGTCTAGTGTTGTATATTTGTATAAGAACGTCATCGTCGTACGTGCTTAACTCAAAACTCTCTTAGTTCCTTTCCCTATATTCTTATTCCAGGAGCGTATGGTCCAAAAAAAAATCTCCTAGTAGGTATAACAAAGTAAACAAAAGAAAAGTGCCATCATTCCTTTTTACGATGCATTCAGACGCTTATATTGTTATTTTAAAAATAAGGTTTTTACAGTGTTGCTTAAAATAGAGAAAATTGGAAGCACGACCATCATTTTTTTTTTCAGAACGCCGACGCGTACAAAATGTGTGTTACTTACATATTTATTCACAGTAAAATGAGGAGTATTTTTTGAACAGTAGATACTTAAAAGTATCTAATATTGTAGCAATAGATTAACGAATGTTTGTTAGCGATAATGATGTTTCACCTTTTTTTTGTGTCCGTACATTTCGAGGTAGTATAAGGGTTAATGCTTGTTACTATTTTGCTGAAGGAAAGGATAGATTTCATATAACAGATATAAGATATTGACTTTAAAGAAAATATATCTCAAATTTAAATTGGTTATATATAACATTAATTTACTTTCTTATTTGTTCACCAATCAAAACAACTTAAATTTGTATTCTAAGATAACTCAGGAATAACGCATTCGAAGCTTGCAGAATTCAATAATACTTAAATCAAATAAAGAATCTCATACACTGCGTATTATTTTATTCTTGAAAAAAAAAACTTCTAATTTCGGTTTGTTGTTTTTTTTTTCAAATTCATTTTGTTTAGATACATAGATAGATATTTTATGTTATTGATAAAGAGAAAACAACAAAGCTTACAATATGTTTAAGTCACAGCACAGCACAAATTATATATTAATACTGAAAAATAATATTTTGTCTTTGAACAGCGTGTGTATATCTGTTTATTTATGAGTTTGAAGGAAAAAATTGCAAAAAGAAAAACATTCATTCCAACTTTGTTTATAATTATATCACAGAAAGGTTATGCTCAAATATAATAGAAACTTATTTCATTAATCCTTTTTTGTACAGTGAAAAAATTAATTAATAAACGGATAAATGAATAAATAAGTAAGCACATAAATAAATATACAAATGAATAAATAAATAGATAAATAAATAAACAAATTAATTGATAAATATGTAAATTAATTTACAAAAAAAAAAGAAAAAAAATTAATAAAAAAAAACAAAAAATACATACCATGATACCTAAATTAACAACAAGATAAACAGATATAAATATAAGTAATACTACATAAACGTATACAAGATGTATAACTATCAAACAAAATAATATGACAAGTTAATAAATTAGGCTTCTAATAAGAGAGTTTTCACTTAATATACATTTTGTAGAACAATTACTATCGAGAATTTAAATTTTCTTGTCTTTTATTAGCACGATTGTTGCCTATGTGTGCAAGTCTGGGGTTGAGAAATGCCAAGGAGCTTAAAATAAATAAATTAGGTGGCGCGACATCCTGTTGATACCTAGAGCCTAGTGACTTACCACTCTCAAACATTCCTGTGTGCGAGTAATGTTGTCGGGGATGGAGGCGACCTACAGTTTTAAGCCGATTCCAGACGGGTAATTTGGGAAAGCACTTTTCATGACAAGAATAACTCTAGGAGAATTTGTCAATTCCTCGCAAGTGAAAGTAACCGTGAAAAAAAACTTCTTTTTTCAGATGGCAAGGGAGCTTAAGAATCATTTTTAAAATGTTGTTTTGAAGAACCTTCAGTTTTTAATATAGATTAAAGAACAGTTCCCCATACTTGTGATCTATATAATAGTATTGCTTGAAAAACGACTTTAAAAATTATAAATTTATTATGTTTGCTAAGTATCTTTGGTTAATATATGAATATAACAGTTTTATACCGATATTTGTATGTGCTCCTTGAAGGTCAACTTCATATATAAATAAATACCTAAATACTTGACAGAGTTGACCCATGGGATATCACAGTTTTTTTTTAAATTGATATCTCCTGAGGATGTGGTTGAAGGTGTCCTGTCTATTAAATCAAACGCTATTGGGTTGGATGAAATGCATCCATCGTTCTTGAAACTTCTTTTGCCAGTTCTTTTGCCGTATATTACCCACTTATTCAATTCAATCATATCAACAAATGAATTTCCTACGCAATGGAAAAAGGCGTTCCTGTTCCAAAAACCTTAAGAGGAGACGAGTTTAGACCAATCTCAATACTACCTTTTCTCTCGAAGGTGTTCGAAAAAATTATTCAAAAGCAAATAAGTACGTTTCTTGATCACGAAAATATATTAACATCAAAACAATCCGGATTCGGTAAGAAAAATAGCTGCATTACTGCCTTAATAAGTGTTTCAGAGGACATAAGAAAATCTATCGATAAGGATTATGTTACTTTTTTGATACTTTTAGACTTTTCGAAAGCATTCGACATGGTGAATCATTCAACACTTTGCCAAAAGCTCTCCCTATTTTATAACTTCTCTTCTGATGCAATGAAGTTGATTTTTTCTTATTTAACTGGAAGAACACAAGCTGTTGAACTTAAAAAAGTCCTCTCCAATTTTCTATTAAACAAAAGCGGTGTCCCCAAGGGTCCATACTTGGACCTCTGTTGTTCTCCCTCTAAATTAATGAGCTTCCATTAACTATTAAGCATTGCTCCATTCGGCTATACGCTGATGATGCTCAGTTATATCTTAGTTGTCCGTTGGGATTAATTGAGCACTTTGCTACCTGTATAAATTAAGATTTGTTAGAAATTCAACATTGGTCACACCAAAATAGCTTAGTGCTTAATCCTAAAAAATCTAAATGCTTAGTGTTGTCAAGGAATAATAAAGACGTATCTTACTTCCCATTAATTTTGTTAAATGGCTTCCCTATCAAATATGTGGATTCAGCGAAAAATTTAGGAGTTGTATTTAACCAAACGCTGACTTGGAAAAACCACGTTTCATATATTCTTGGTAAAACATACGGTGTCCTCCGCACCCTTTGGTCTACACAGTATTACACCCCTTTAAAAATCCGTGCATTACTTGTAAAAAACACTTATAATACCCTTGGTCACTTACGGTTGTGAAATATTCTGCAAACTTGACTATGAAAGTAAACGAAAGCTCACTGTTGCTTTCAATAGTGCAATACGATATGTTCATGGACTACGACGATTTGACAGAATTTCACAACACGCACACAACTTTTTTGGGATGTCATTTGAAAATCTGCTCAATTTTCGGACCTTAATTTTGTTATCGGATATTCTTCTAACACAACAACCTGCCGATCTCTTCAGAGAAATAACTTTTTTCAGTTCAACTAGATCAAACCTCTTAGTGAACCCTCGTTTCAGTTGTCTTACTTCTGAACGACAGTTTTTTGTCAACGCAACACGTCTTTGGAATACACTACAACGAGAAATTAGAGGTATAGATAGTACAATACTATTTAAACAATAACTTAAACTTCATTTTAAGAATATATAGAAAATAGTTAATATTAAATATTTGGTATCTTTCAAAATAATTTGTAAACTTGCCATTTTGTAAACATTTACGTAGCTTTGGTATGATTTATAATGCTTCACTAAAAATAAGATATTATATCTTACTGTGTAAGCAACTCATAAATAAATAAAACTAATAAATATTACGGCTGGGTAAAAACAATGCTTCCTTTTTCTGGTTAAAAAGACAGCTTGAATTTTCATTGTGGAAAACAATGTCAAAAGCTTTTCAACATCTAGGGAAACTAATCCTGTTGATTTTTGTCTCTTAATTTTTTCTTTTACAGCCTACAGATTCTAAGAACCCGGTTTAACGATTAATGATTTATGTAAACAACAATTTGAACGAAAAAAGTTGTTGTTTACATCTTTTTTTTTGCAAAATCAGTTTCCATAGAAACGAGTATAAGTATTCAGAATCTCAATCCGATAAACATCATCTAGGTAAATGTATTATAATAATGAAATAAAATAAGAAAACGAAACCCAAGAAAGTTGATTTGTCAATTAAATATCATAATTTTCTGTTTTTAAAGCCATCCAAAGTTTTAATTGTTTTAACTTCTAAAATAGAGTTATTTCAAATAACTAGGTTAGGTATACATATGTATGTATGTATCTATACTATCTATATCTATACTATTATATAAAAGCGAAACCATTTTAAAGTTTGTAACGCACGATCTCAGAAAGTAGTCAACCGATTTATTTGAAATATATTTTAATACTATTATATAAAAGCGAAACCATTTTAAAGTTTTTAACGCACGATCTCAGAAAGTAGTCAACCGATTTATTTGAAATATATTTTATTATTTTCTATATTGTTATGAGAGTGTTTATGGCTTAATTTTTTTTTCATTAATTATTTGTTAAACTTAAATATTATTAATCTTACATTTTTTGTCAATTTTTTTCATTAGTTGACTTATACAACCACTCATATCTTAAAACGTATACAATAATCGACAAAGATTAGCATTGCTTCATAAAGTCAATATTGTTGCGCAAATTTTAAGCCTAAAATCACTTCTAAGTTAAACATACAACCTGAGAAATAAATAAAAACAAATTATAAAATTATAAACTTTTTGAATTTATTTTATCCAGGAAATTAGATTCCATCACAATCGCGAGGTCGCTGCTTTGTTTCATTTCATTTCATTCCAACATTTTTAATTTTCTTTTCTTCCCATGCTCTTTCTCACTTAATATGTGTTCCATTTAATAGTTATACGTTTTTTCTCTTACCTACCTACCTACATATTCAATTTTTCTGTATTGTATACAAAAACACTCTATTACCAAGACCGGAATCTTAGACTGACATTTCGGTTTGCCTACAAGCTACTGAGGACTAAATGTGAGAAAGTGTGCGTGAAATGATGCAAAAAACCAAACACATTCTCACATTTAGTCCTCAGGCCCATCAAAATGCTTCATTATATTAATCAGCCCCATCTAAATTCTTCATTTTGAATGTTTCATGGCCTCGTTCAAAAACTAAACAATCCTAACCAACAGAATTTGAAGTGCTGACATGGTCTTAAATTGGAAGATTTGTATAGCTTTTTAATTTCAATCCAAATAAATGTTGTTAATGTATATTAAATAAAATAAAATTGACCAAATACATATTTAATGATTTATTAGTGCTGTATTTTGTTTACTTAAATTATTTGCGAACGCAATATGCGCTGCAATTGGAAATAGACAAAAGTGTAACTCAATATTTTGTAAAACAACAAAACAGACAATTTTTTTAGCTGTAGTTTGCTTAGAGCATTTTTTTTGGTGAGGTTAGAAGTTCAGGTGGAAACAATAGGCGGGTGTCTCCGTATTTTTTTGTACAGACAATGCTGCGGGAAACATACTTGTGAAGTTCCATTGCCAACTTTAGCTAGTTCAGATTCCTCAACTAGAGTAGTATTTTCATCATTTTAGCAGTTCGGTAGTTGCAGGACCAAATTTTAGTTTTGTTTGTTGCAGAAATATTCCTGAAAATTTCTTTTTAAGGGACTATGTTAGAGTTAGAATTTTGTTTGTAGTTAGATTTTGGAATACAAATTTGAGGGAACCACGTTTTAAAAATAAGTTGCTTTGTGTAAAGCATCTTTAAGGAATAGAAATAGGCAATATGTTTACACACAATACCAACTAAATGAGTGCAATAAATAGATTTAAGTAACTTTTTTTATTCCAGTATGGGGAAACCGAACACCCAATAGAAAAAAACCGGTATACGCGCCAAAATCCATACTTCTTGACTAAATAATGTTATCTTCTATGTTTACGCATAAAATTACGAATTTTGTAGCGTTTGCAAATTTCTAGACATTTTACAATCTGAAAAATTAATTTTGCTATGAAATAATTGGCTGCTATTAATACTAATTTTTTTCTAAAAAGTTGATGAATGTTAGCCGAAGCGGAAATTTCTTTATTGAACATACCTAAAATATTATTGGCTTTCTCAAAAATATTTTTCTACACTAACCTCTGCTTTATACCTGAAACTATTGTTTATGTATATTTTCTTCCATGTTCTGCATTTATGAAATGTAATCTATGGAAGTATTTACTATATTAAGAAAAACATGTACGTAAAACTCATTCATTTGTTTCATTTTTAGCAGCACTTTTACTAAACATGCCCTTCAAACAATAATAAGTAAACTTGAACTTTCGTAACTAAACATTTTTAAGGAATGAATGAAAATTATATTTTGTGTTAAACTGTGGAAATTCACTAAAAAAACTTTTGTACGTCAACAATAAACATTCATGACGATTACATGTTCTATTGAATTAGTTGTGCATGAATTCAGAACGATTTTAAGACGTTTTCATTTTGTGATATATGTCAAAATTTGCATTTTATTTGCTCTGCATTTATTCAACAGATTCGCTATAATCGTTCTGATTACTTTTTTAAAACATTGGTGTTCCTTTGATGCATAGTTTTTTTTTTGATAGCAAATACATGTATGTTTCCATCAATCAAGAATGTTATGGATGAAGTATTTTTCGATTATAACTCTTTTTTTAAATTTAATATTTAATCAAAATGGAATTGAAAAATAGTTGCAAGCTTAAATCATTAAAAACAAACTATAAATACATTTGGATTAATTAAACTTGCAAAAAAAATATTTGGGCCGTTCATTAACGAAAATTTATTAGAATTCAATACAAAAATTGCGCTCGCACCCTTAATTGATGGTTCTTCGAACGCATCTTTGATACAAAAATCCGAGGTTAATTTTGAAATTTGAAGAATTTCGTAGTGATTTTTGTAAATTAGTGAATTAATTATAATAAACTGATGTTGAACATGCTTTTTTCAAGACAAAAAGGTACATTGGTTCACTATCCACGAAATTCCTGCAAAATTAAAGCTTAAAACTGACTTCTTCATCGAAAAGAAGTAAAAAGAAAAACCTGAAAAAAACTTATTAACCCCTCCATTTTGTTTTTGCTTTACAAAATGCCGCTAGCCCACGGCATCGTTTTTTTTTTGTTTCTGCTCATCTATTCATGGATTAATTGTCAAAATTACAAATACAACAATGTAAACAAACGGGTTTTGGAGAGTGAAACGTACGAAAGATTCCGGTCTTGGTAATAGAGTGTTTTTGATTGTATAGTTCATCAACTAACCTACACACACACATTATTTTTTTGTTTCTCTAATTCTATCGTCACATCGCTGAGCAGTGAGCAGTGTGGGCTCTTTTTTTAAGTTACTATGGACATTTAATTAACTACAGTGCCGTGCACATGAAATGACGATTTATCTAAAGAAAAATTAGATCTTTTTATTTTTCTGGTTCGAGGATGTGAATAGATTATAATTCTTCCAATTTAAAAATAAAAAAAGTTCTATTATAATAGCTTGAATTACCAATTTTGTATCACTTCCTCGATAAATGAAACTGAAATTAAGTTCAAATGTTCTTTACAAATAACTCGAAGAAGGTACTTACAATGACGTCGATAAAAAGAGCACACAAATGTGGGTAGGTTAAGTCAGTTGCACTGCACTGAACATGAGCAGATGAATAAAAAAATGTGTCTATGGATATTTACACACGCATACCTATAGATGTATGAGAACATTAAAAACACAAATTAGTTTTTTTTTTACCGCAAACTATATTTTTCGGTCCAAAAAAACCGTTTCTAGGTATGAATAAAAGAAAGAAAAGAAGAAAATAGACACAAATTTCGTTCTGTTTTCAACTATTTCAACAATTTGCGAAGTAACGCGAGCACGGGTCGACTAGTATATTATAAAACGAAATGTATGGAAATTATATAGGTGGCTATCATAACTACCATAATTCCACTTTATTTCAAATATCCAAAGAATAAAGAACTGAAAAGACTCGACTTCATAAAAAATACTTCATACTTAAACTAAAACCATTAGTGTTAAGTACATCTTATCCAAAATCCTGACTCCTTGTTCATATAAGTTTGAAACACCTTACTATACAAATTTTTGTATAAAGATTTTTTTCGATATTATAAATTCATAATAGAATCATTTGAAAAATGTGTATTATTATATTCAACTTATTTTTTAAAAGGTTCAACAAAATAATTATTGGAACATTTCGCACTTTATATTTTTACAATTTACCATCATTAAATTAAAACAAAAATTCTCTTACGTCATTTTTCTTCAAAATTTCTTTAGTTTTTAAAATAATTTTTTAGTCTAATTTTCAAACTTTCTCAACTAAGTGCACTTTAAGACCAAAGATTTCATGTCAATCTTAATAAATATTTGCATCGAAATACCAGACGTTGGCGTACCCATTCTTAAATTAAGAATTATTTATAACAATAATATTGTTTTATTATAAGTATGAAAATAAAAGAAATATAATACATATTAGTTTATCAAAATTTTAATTCTCAACTCAATTGGTTTTTATAATTTAATTTTATTCAAGTTTAACCTTTAAAAAAGTATGAAACAGAAACTAACTGTTTCTTACAATATTCCTTATTTAAAGATAATAAATAAACTAATCATTCGTTGTGATCGGTAAACGTCCTTTTTAAATTTGTTATTATTTATTATCAAATTGATGTTAAGACAAATAATTACTTTTTTTGTTCGGGATTTGTTTTAATACTGTCTTGAGGCTGTTAAAACTACTCGATCAACTTTCTCAATCCACATGTGTATGGTATGTATGTATCGGTTTAAGCTTAACGTGGCTTTTAAACCAAATATAGTAAGTTTTGAAAATTCTTCAACAGTTGAACGCTTTAACAACAGTTCCAAATTGTGGATATTTACTTCAATCTAAATCTGATCGTTATATCGGGTGATTTTTTTGAGGTTAGGATTTTCATGCATTAGTATTTGACAGATCACGCGGGATTTCAGACATGGTGTCAAAGAGAAAGATGCTCAGTATGCTTTGACATTTCATCATGAATAGACTTACTAACGAGCAACGCTTGCAAATCATTGAATTTTATTACCAAAATCAGTGTTCGGTTCGAAATGTGTTTCGCGCTTTTTTATCGACAAATTTTGTTCAGCGATGAGACTCATTTCTGGTTGAATGGCTACGTAAATAAGCAAAATTGCCGCATTTGGAGTGAAGAGCAACCAGAAGCCGTTCAAGAACTGCCCATGCATCCCGAAAAATGCACTGTTTGGTGTGGTTTGTACGCTGGTGGAATCATTGGACCGTATTTTTTCAAAGATGCTAACAAACTTTTTGTTGCCAAAAATGGAAGAACTGAACTTGGTTGACATGTGGTTTCAACAAGATGGCGCTACATGCCACACAGCTCGCGATTCTATGGCCATTTTGAGGGAAAACTTCGGAGAACAATTCATCTCAAGGAATGGACCGGTAAGTTGGCCACCAAGATCATGCGATTTGACGCCTTTAGACTATTTTTTGTGGGGCTACGTCAAGTGTTAAGTCTACACAAATAAGCCAGCAACTATTCCAGCTTTGGAAGACAACATTTCCGAAGAAATTCGGGCTATTCCGGCCGAAATGCTCGAAAAAGTTACCCAAAATTGGACTTTCCGAATGGACCACCTAAGACGCAGCCGCGGTCAAGATTAAAATTAAATTATCTTCAAAAAGTAAATGTCATGGACCAATCTAACGTTTCAAATAAAGAATCGATGAGATTTTGCAAATTTTATGCGTTTTTTTTTTAAAAAAGTTCTCAAGCTCTTAAAAAATCACCCGATAGTAGGGGAGCCCGGGGTGCTAAATCGGGATTTACTCGAGCGTCAAAGAGACCTATTGGATTGCGAAGCTTAGATGAAAAAAATGTCATATCATATATACACTTTCATCGGTAGGGGGAGCGGCTATAAATTTTCAAAAATGTAAAAAAAAACAGTTGCATGGACATACTCGAGCGCGTCAGATATTAATAGCATCCATGTCTTAAGTATTTTTGAAAACATACGTATGTTAATCTGATTGTTTCCATGAGGGGGGTGGTCGTACGTAAGGGTTGAAAACGTCAGATTTTCAAAGGGGATGTTAAGTGAACCTAAAAGAAGGCTCTTATGTAATAATCTGACGATTTGGATGTGCCCCAAACTCGCGGCCATTATTAGAATTTGAAAACAAAAATCGCCATTTTGAAATATTCGCGCGTCAGATTATAATATATATGGTTCATTTATATTCCCTAAACGTGCTGTCTCTTAATCTGACGGGTCTCTGGAGGGATTCGCCTAATCTGACAATGGCAAGAATTTTGTTTTGTATTTTTTCAAATCTTTTAGCTGAAAAAATAGCATGCAAAGAAAACAGTTATATTCTTTGAAGTACAAAACTTTTATTTATGAGAAAATAAGTATAATAATAAATATCAACCATCAGAATCATCTTCATCTTCTGGCTCGATTTCACCCTCAGATTGTGTATCTGTAACAAGAAATCATGAGAGTATTAAACGATCAGCTGTCATGGCAACAGAACCTACAGTGGGGACGGAGTGAGAGAGAGAGAAAGAGTGAAAGAGGAATAGAAACGCGGGAAGGCGAATACCGCCATCATGTACCTGCACGCATTAAACTTTATCGATTATTTTCCTTACTTCGGCTTCAGAAATCGTCAGATTATGTAACCCACCTACTTCTTATCGTCAATCGAAAATTGTCAGATTAGTGGAATATAAACTTTTTAGCATATGTATAACTAACTTACCCTACCTTAATCTGACGCGCTCTAGAATTTCAGATGATCAATTTTTTTTACTAATCTGATCATTTATCCTTGACGCGCGGCCACATATACGGGGCTAATACTTGGTGGAGGTATTCAATGGGGTACTATGTACCTCCCTGTGTATTAATCTGCAGCGCTTTAGTAAATCCCAAAATCCCTTCTTGGGTTCCCCTAACTATTAATTTCATAAACCAGTCTTTGCCTACTTTAATACATTTTTTGGCTGAATCATAACCACTTCTCACCTATCAGTGAGAGAATTTGTTTTCATTTTTGAAATGTCTTCCACCATAAAACGCGATATATTTTAAAACGAACGAGAAAGAATTTTGTTACATTCTATTGATCGCTTTTACATAATTGAGTGGTAAGGAATGCATACAAACTTTCAGTTTCTTTAAGTGTAAAAATTCAATTGGTTAAATAGTTTTATATTGTTCAACTTCTCCAGCTCTATTTGAAAATCATCTTTTAAATAGATTATATTAGGACACTTACAATAATCGAACATCTTTTCAATCAAGCAAACGAATTTCGATAAAATTCTAAATTTTCTTTTAAACACAAATGCAAATACAACACAGATATATACATTATACATACGTACATAAAGGTAGTAGAATAAAGGAAATAAAATGTGTACGTCTGTGTATTGATACATTTGTGATTTTATCCTTCTCTAGTCATTCACTTGTATGCATGTATCTGACACAATCATAAGTGGTGAGAATATTTTCTGTTTCATGACAAATGTTATACCCCAGATGTCCTTACGTAGGTCTATGACGCCGCCGTCGTCGTCATCATATTCAATGTAATCACGACTACGTAAACCATCCACTCAAAAATTTCAACAAAGCAAAGATGTACAGTGTACACAGCATCAATTCTGCTGTTAAACTAAAAAAGTTTCGTTTGATTCAAATATTCATACGTAATTTGCATGCAATAGACTTTTTGTAAACATCGATGAACTATAAAAAGGCTTTATTTAAGATAAAGAATATATGTCTATATGTAAGAGTGTGTTGAGTAGGTATATAAATCTTTTAAAGAATGGAAGCCAGCAGCAGATACAACTTACACATATGTACATTGCCTGGCTATCAGGCTCCGGTTTAAAGGGCCTTGTTTTTGTTTTTATAACAAAAAAAAAAATGAATAACAATATGGGTATTATAAGGACATTTACCACATTATTATGAATAATATTGGTATTATAAGGACATTTTACATTGAAAGTCAGTAATCCTACGTGCCGATAGCAAATTTCATAGTTGTACTGATACAGAAAAATACCAAAAATTATTTTTTAATATTAAGTACATAATAGTAGGTTAGGTTAGGTTAGGTTGCAAGGGGTGTGCACAGCATGAAGCTGTTGCGTACACGGGGGCCTACTGGTCCATTGTGATCCCCTGTAAAAGTAAAAATTTTAGCAACGATGTTCCTCAATTCTGTCGATTAGCGTAGACTGGCTCGTTGACGAACCAGCCTGTGCTATCTATAAATTTCCTCATGCTTGCCATTGAGACCTGTGCTAGATCATCCAGTTCTCCAACAAACCTGTTTCCGAAATGACGGAGTCGGCTGGTTTGGAGGTTCGGACAGTCGCAGAGCAGGTGTTTAATGGTTTCCATTTCTTCCTCATCCTGACAGCTCCTACAAAAATCGGGTGCAAATGCCCCTATTCTGTTAGCCATTGTGCCAATGGCGCAATGACCTGTTAGTACACCTATCAGGATTTTAATGTTCTTTTTACTCAGCGATAGAATATACCGAGTTTCCTTTTCATTTGTGTTAGGCCATAAACTTCTAGAGATTACACAATCGTCCCTGGATTTCCAGGAGATATTGATTTTCTCTTTTAGTTTAAGGTCTATCTTCCTCTTGAGTACCCCAATCGGGACGAGTGGTCCCCTGACTGAATGGTCGCTACTACTGGTGTCTGCTTCTGACCCTTTCCTGGCTAGTTCATCTACTATATCATTCCCTTCTATATTGCTATGTCCGGGAACCCAGCAGAGCTTTACCTGGTTAGTGTGGCAGATTTTGTTTAATTCTTTCTTACAGTTTAAAACTGCTTTTGATCTTATGGTCTCACTGGCTAAGGCTTTGATAGCAGCCTGGCTGTCCACGAAAAAAGTAATCTCCGAAGAGCTTAGATTTTCTTGATGTGCCAGTTCAGCTGCTTTTCCAATGGCAAAGATCTCGGCCTGAAAGACACTACAGTCAGCCGGGAGTGTATATGACGCTCTGATGTTTAGAGATTGGCAAAACACTCCAGCACCTGTTCCTGATTCCATTTTTGAACCGTCAGTGTAGAAAGGGATACCCTGTTTACTTATGAGTGAATTAGGATCCCAACCCTGTCTGTCTGGTATGAAAATAGAAAACTTCCTGTCGAAATCTAGTAAAGGGGGGATATAATCGGTGGTCTCCCTCAGTCCTGGAATCGTGTCATAACTTTGTAAGATTGACCCGTGGCCATAAGTGCTCTGCCTCCAAAAACACAATTCTCTTTAACGAATTGCAGTTTTGGCTGCCGTGCACCTTATGAACTCATCCAGAGCCGGGAGGTCCAAGATCATTTCCAATCCAGCTTGTGGTGTGGATCTTTGAGCCCCTGTTATTCCTGTACAAGCTAGTCTCTGTACCTTATTCAGGTTCTTGAGATAGCTTGATTTTTCCACCGCCTTCCACCATACAATAGAGCCATAGGTAAGAATGGGTCTGACAATCGCTGTGTACATCCATTGGATGACTTGCGGTCGCATACCCCAACGTACACCGAAGGTCTTTTTGCATGTGTAGAATGCACATAATGCTTTTTTCATTCTTTCCTCCGTATTATGCTTCCCTGTAAGCTTGGAGTCAAGGATTACTCCTAGAAATTTAGCTTCCTTAGAAAGTTTTAGAGGAATACCATTTAGTTTGGGAGGGTTGAAGTCCTCCAGTTTCCGTTTCTTCGTGAACAAGACTAGCTCTGTCTTGGTGGGGTTGACCCCGAGACCGTTCTTAGTTGCCCAAGAAGATAAATCCTTTAATGCATTTTCCATAATGTTTTCGATGATGGTAAGAAACTTGCCTGATACCAAAACCACTATGTCATCTGCATATGCTACTATTTTAATGCCCTGATCTTTGAACCTTGTGAGAATTTTGTTGACTACGAGGATCCAGAGTAGGGGTGAGATGACTCCTCCCTGTGGTGTGCCTCTAGTAACTGTTTTCTCGATAGTGCTAACTCTTATTTGAGAGTTGATAATTCTGCCATTTAACATGGTGAAAATCCAATCGACAATGACAGATTCAACTCCAACTTCAACTAAGGCAGTCTTGATCGATTCCGTTTTAACGTTATTAAACGCACCCTCGATATCAAGAAATGCTGCCAGTGTATATTCTTTGTGTTCAAGACTTTTCTCAATATGTGAAACTACTTCATGCAGAGCAGTCTCCACTGATTTACCTTTAAGGTAAGCGTGTTGGTAGCTGCACAAGTTGTTTTCGTTGAGAAGTTCTCTAACATGTAGATCAATTATCCTCTCCAGTGTCTTAAGGAGAAACGAAGAGAGACTTATTGGTCTATAATCCTGAGCGGTCAAGTGAGTCGGTTTCCCTGCTTTTGGGATAAAGACTACCTTGACCTTTTTCCAGCTATTAGGGACGTATCTAAGTTTAATACAACTTATGAAGATTACCCTAAGCCACGGAGTTATTACTTTGAGAGCATTTTGAAGAAGAGCTGGGAAAATCTCGTCTGGTCCCGCTGATTTGTAGGGTTTGAACGAGTTTATTGCCCAGATAATCTTTTGCTCAGTAATAATCTGATTTAGTTCTAAATTTGATTCCGTGTGAGTAAAATCCAGCGTGTTCGATTGCAAGCAATCAGAACTTTCTGGGTTTTTACAACCGGGGAAATGAGTTTCCATGAAGAGTTCAAGCGTTTCTAGGCTCGAGTTCGACCATGATCCATCAGGGTGTTTAATGTACCCCGGGATCGTGGGATTAATGTCCAGGGTTCTACGGAGCCTTGCCGCCTCGCTTGTTTTTTCAATGGATTCACAATGTTTAGCCCACGAATCCTTTTTGGCCTTCCTTAACTCTTTGGTGTAAGTGTTAAGTGCGGCTCTATAAGACTTCAAGTCCTCTTCTAATTTACTCAGTTTAGCTTTATTGAAAAGTTTTCTAACCTCTGTTCTACGTTTCTTTAATGCACCACTGCACCAGAGTGGGTTAGTGGAGTTATTGGAACGAGATAAAGGGCAGTGTTTTTCAAAAGACATTCTCATTTTGCTAGACAAGTTTTGGACAACAGTGTCAATGGTTGAAGTGCTTAGACTTGTATTGTCCTCTGGTGGATCAATACAGTCTTCCATCCATTTTTCGTACTCTGTCCAATTCGTTCTAGTTGGGTTCCTGTAAGGTTTCTTTTCAGTAAAGTTCCTGTCTATAGAGAAGAGTATCCTAAAGTGATCCGAAAAAGATTCTTTAGGTGAGACTCTCCAGTCTTCAACTGAAATTTTACTATTATTGCTAATAAGGGTCAAATCTATGATTGCCTCCCTGTTTTTGTTTCGAAAGGTAGGGTGATTGCCCCTGTTACATATCGATAAATTAGAACAGAGAATATATTCAAAAATTGACTCACCTCTTTTATTGATGTCCTTAGAGCCCCATTGAGTGTGGTGAGCGTTGGCATCACCTCCCAACACCATAGGTTTACCGCTTGCTGTGGCATGGACCACCAGATCGCGGACTGTTTTTGATGGTGGGCTCTCCTCCTCGTACATAATAGTAATAATATTATTTGTTCATTAATGTGTAACTGGTCCATATGTATATGTATTGTTCCAAAATTTGAAAAACGTATGTCATTAAATGCTCTAAAGTTACCTTTTTATTATGTGGTGAAATATGGCCAGTTTTTGAATGTTGTTCTGATCTTACGTTGTTTAAGACTAGCTGCTGAAAATTGTCCTTGTTTTACTTTGCAAAAGTAAAATTAAGTCGATTGTTGGCCTTATTTCACAGCACCCTGATTAACCAATCCTCTTTTCTTCGATTTAGCGGGATAAATGCACAAGACAATGAAAACAAGTCGACCTAAACGAAGCCTTAAAATAACAAAGTTACACCAAATTATGTTATTATATAAAGGGTGTCCCAAAATTAACGCAAGATTTGAATTTGCCGCCATTTGTGCAGTAAAGTGTTGGCAACCCTGAAAAAAAAGCAATTTGACAGCTAACAGTATAGGGTAATTAAAAATGGAGCGTTACACGATAGAACAACGTGTCTTCATTATTAAAGAATATTTCAAAAATAGTGAAAGCTTGGCGGCTGATTTTTCGAGCAAAATCATCCTAAGCGATGAAGCACATTTTCATCTTGATGGCTTTGTCAATCGCCAAAATTGCCGCATTTGGGGTTCAGAGAACCCACATGTGATTGTCGAAAAACAAATGCATCCACAACGCGTGACTGTATGGTGTGGATTTTGGGCTGGAGGCATAATTGGGCCATATTTTTTTGAAAATGATGCTGGTCAAGCAGTGACTGTTACTGGTGCTCGATATCGCGACATGATTACACAGTTCTTTCTGCCAAAATTGGATGATATTGATGTGTCCAATATGTGGTT
The DNA here is from genome assembly GCA_920104205.1 of Eupeodes latifasciatus. NCBI lineage: Eukaryota > Metazoa > Arthropoda > Insecta > Diptera > Syrphidae > Eupeodes > Eupeodes latifasciatus. Next base: position 73,965,267 of record OV049925.1, read on the forward strand.
TCAACAAGACGGTGCCACATGTCATACAGCCCGTGAAACAATTCAATTACTGCATGAGACATTTCCAGGTCGTGTACTCTCTCGTTTCGGTGATCAAAATTGGCCTCATAGATCGTGTGATTTAACACCATTAGACTTCTTTTTATGGGGTTATTTGAAATCACAAGTCTATGTCAACAAGCCCACAACCACCCGTGCATTAAAGGAGTAGATTCAACGCTGCATCAACGAAATTCAGCCACATTTATGTAGAATGGTCATGGAAAATTTCAACAAAAGAGCGCGCATGTGCATGCAAAGCCGTGGAGGCCATTTGTCCGATGTGTTATTCCATACATAACCCTATCCTATGTACTTTACGAGTCAATAAAAATATAACTATCAAAAGACTAAAAACGGCGTTTTCTATTTAATTCAAATCTTGCGTTAATTTTGGGACACCCTTTACATATACAATACACGCGCAGTATTTAATTACCTACATACAGCCATATGTATGTATGTACACATTTTCATTCTTAAATACAGTTCAAAGTAATATATTTTACCAGTTAGCTTTTTTCGCTACACACATACATAGTTATAGTTAGTCGTAATATTTATATATACATATACTAGCGGCCCGTCCTGGCTTCGCACGGGTAGACATAAATACTCGTAGGTACAGATATTTAAGTTATAAGCATGCTAATTAAAACGACCATGAATCACTAAATTAGTATAGTAGCTTATTATACTATAATGGATTATTCGGCCGACTATGAAATGAAATACGTATCTACTCTTTCGCTTCTAAATTTGAACTGACTTTATTTTATTCAATCTTTATTCTTAAGACTAGGGTGAACAATATTTTAAACAAAGAGGAAAAGAGAATAGTATATAATAACAGAAATAACGATCGGTAGGGGAAATTATATAAAGCAAGAATAACGTTCGGTTTAAGGTATTTTATATAATGACAATGTGTGTGTTTTCAAGACGGATAGTAAATGAATAACAATGTAACAATATAATGATAGACACTGATAGCATGCGATATCTTAACATATATATATGTATATATAACTACTACAATTCGGCCATCCTGACCTTATAGATCACCTGATCTCTATTTATTTTTTACATTTTTTCTTTTTATCATTGTTACTTAACCAAGGTTTCATGTTACCGACTGCCCACACTCCCTGATAAGGCAATCTCGTCTGTTGAAAACCTATCACGTCTTCGAGTATATATCTATCATTTCGTAGTACTTTTGTGACCTGATAAGGTCCTCGGAATTTTGGTATTAACTTCTTGGATGCACCCGTATGGGAATCAAAATTCTTTACCATAAGATAATCTCCCGTTTTATAATTGTTTGGTTTACACCTTTTTTTATCCACGTATCGTTTGTTGTATGCCTGAGAATGTTGTTGCTCTACAATTGCTTTTTGTCTTATCTTCTTAAGATCCCGTTTTATTTCTAACCCTTCAGTTTCTATCAATTTATCCTTAAGTTCATCTGACAACTTCCCTTTTTGATCTACTCCAAACAGCATCATACTTGGATGCTGCTTTATCTATCGGTTGACTGTATTGTTAAATGTGTGTTCTACCTTTTCCAAAACGTGATCCCAAAAAACTCCCTCTTCCGGTTTTACTAACTTGGCCAACATGGGCCCTAAACTCCTATTTACCCTTTCCACCTGACCATTCGCTTGTTTCGATCCTGTTGCAATTTTTACATGTTGAACACTCCTATCTGAAAGAAATTCTTTAAACTGAACTGAAGTGAAACAACTCCCCCTATCTGAAACTATACACTTCGGTACGCTGTACGCTCTAAAATAATCTATTAACGCTTTTATGACTTCTTTCGTGTTTGTCGTTTTCGTAGGGTATAATCTCACAAACTTAGTGAAAGCATCTATGACTACTAACACATACTTTTTAACTGACCTTGAATTGTCTACTGGTCCATAATGGTCTATATGTACGACTTCAAACGGTATTTTACCCTTAGGAATGTTGTGAAGAAAACCTTCCTCTTTACCTTGTTTGGCTGAATAAACGATACACTTCAAACAATTTTTAATGTGCGATCCTATTTCCTCTCTCATTTTAGGGAACCAGTAACTCTTTGAAATCAATTCAGCAACTTTATCCGTACCTACATGACCTACCTCATCATGATATTTATATAGAACATGATCAATCATTTCTTCCGGTACTAAAAACACAACTGTACCATCATTATTTTTCTTGTATATCACTCCGTTTCTCATTTCATATGACCTATGCTCCGCTTTTTCTAACATTTCTTTAATTTTAACAATTTTACTATCTTTATTTTGACAAATAATCAAATTTTCTTCAAACGTATTCGTTTCTATCGTTAAAACATTCGTCGACCTACTTAAAGCATCTACATGTTGCATTCGGGTACCTGCCCGATGTTCTAACTCGAAATCATAATTTTGTAATTCTAACGCCCATCTAGAAATTCTTTAAGTTAAGTTAAGTTCTTTTTTGTTTAGTGTCAACGTCAACGAATTACAATCAGTGACTATTTTAAAACGTTTGCCCTGTAAGTAAACTCTAAATCTGTTTAATGCATATACTATTGCTAGTGTTTCTAACTCAAAGCTGTGAAATTTTGCTTCCGAATCAGTCGTTCTTCTGGAATAATAAAAAACTGGGTGAAACTTTCCATCCTGTTTTCTTTGAAGTAGTATAGCTCCGAACCCTATAGCACTTGCATCACAATGCAACTCTGTCTCGTCCTTAGGACTATAAAGTGCTAACACTGGAGTCTCGATCAATTTCTTTTTTAGTAACTCAAAAGATTTCAATTGTTCTTCCCCAAAACTGAATTTCTTATCTTTTCTTATCAAGTCGTACAGTGGTTTTGCGATTCTTGAAAAATCTTTAACAAATCTACGAAAATATGAACACAACCCCAAAAAACTTTGAACAGTGTGAGCTTTCTGCGGAATTGGAAAATTCTTTATTGCCTCAATACCCTTGTCATCAGCCTGTATTCCCTCTCCCGTTATCGTAAAACCTAAATACCTTACTTTACTTTGTAAAAACACGCATTTGTCTATCCTCAATTCCAATCTGTTTTGTTTCATTCTACTAAAAACTTCCTTCAGTATCCTAAAATGGTCTTCGTAAGTATTTGTTGCTATCATTATGTCATCTAAATAAATTATAAGCTCGTCTCTTTTTACCATGTCTGAAAAAATCCTATTTATGTGTCTTTGATAAGTTGACGGTGCATTTTTTAAGCCAAACGACATCCTTAAAAACTCATATTGTCCCAATGGTGTTATGAAAGATGTATATTTTACTGAGTCTTCATGCATATACACGTGAAAAAAACCATTTCTTAAATCTAGTTTTGAAAAAATCGTTTTACCCGCCAATCGGTCTAATAAATCATCAATTATCGGTATTGGATAACTATCCTTCGCTGTGACCTTATTTAACGTTCGAAAATCTATGCACATTCTAACATCTCCTGTTTTCTTCCTAACCAATACTTTCGGTGAAACGTATTCTGACTCACTTTCTCTTATATAGCCTTTGCTTAAATATTCGTCCAATAATAAACTGAGTTCACCCTTCTCAGCATACGATAACCTACGTGGACGACAGTGAAAAGGTTTGACGTTATTCAATACTAAATTCATTTTTGTTTTTACCAACGGTTCAGTTGGGCAGTCGGCACACAAATAATTTTGTTTGTATAACTCAATCATTCTTTTTTTAGTTTTATACCAAACTTTTTCATCGATTTGTAAATTTAATTTTTCATTAATATCATTTTCTATGTCTATTGACATCAGTTGTCTTTCAAAATTTGTTTCACTATCAGTATTTATTAATTTATCATTTTCATTCTCATTTTTTATAAATTCTGAAACTAATTTAAACTTTCCTTTTTTTAAAAAATCCCTTCCTAAGATTACCTCATATCTGGTCGCATTGTCATCTATAACCATCAGTTGAACTTTAATTTCAAGGTCTTTAAAAATAACGACACATGACAACATTCCGTGTATTACCAATTTACTATTACTTACTTACTTACTTACTTATCCGGCTCACAATCCATGAAGGGTCTCAGCCTGAGATACTGCAGTCTTCCATCGTGAACGATCCCTCGCATGCACTCTCCAGTCACCGAGACCAAGCGCTCTGGCATCCGCAGTCACTTGGTCCTTGTACCGTAGGTTCGGTCTTCCTTGTCGTCTTGAACCTGGGGGCTGGGATGAGAAGACTTTCTTGGCTGGAGCGTTGTCGTCCATTCGCTCGATGTGGCCGAGCCAATGTAGTCGTCTTTTCTTGGCCTTCTGGACTACATCCACATCTTGGTACAGCTCATACAGTTCTCGGTTGTATCTTCTTCTCCATTCGCCATCGTCGCATACGGGACCAAAAATCCGTCGAAGAATTTTTCTTTCGAAAGTGCCCAGTATCAATTCCCCTTTTTTACTTATCGTCCAGCACTCGGCGCCGTAGAGTAGGACTGGTAAAATCAAAGTTTTGTATAGCAGACACTTTGTCTTTCGAGTGAGGAGTTTTGAACCCAGCTGTTTGGCCAAACCGAAGCAGCAGCGGTTCGCTAGGGTAATTCTTCTTCGGATCTCCACTAAGGTGTCGTTCGTGGGATTGATGCTTGTTCCAAGGTAGGTGAACTCCTTAACTACCTCGAAATTGCTGCTACCAACAGTGACGTTTTGTCCTGGGCGGTGGACAGATGTTGCTTTGTTTGTTGATAACATGTACTTTGTTTTGTCCTCATTCACTTCAAGACCAACTAGTTTCGCCTGTTCTTCAATCGCTGTGAAGGCCTCAAGCACAGCTCTCTTGGATCGACCGATTATGTCTATGTCGTCCGCATAGCCTAGGAGCTGGGTGGATTTGTTGAAGATAGTGCCCTCCGTGCTCACACCTGCCTTACGTACTATCTGCTCCAGGACTATGTTGAAGAAGTCACATGACAACGCATCTCCTTGTCTAAACCCTGCGCAAGTTTGGAATAACTCGGATGAGCTGTTACCCATTTGCACACTGCACTGCGTATTGTTTAGCGTCATGCGGCACAGCTGGATCAGTTTGTTCGGGATCCCGAATTCAGACATCGCCATCATAAGCTCTTGTCGGTGGATGCTATCATAAGCAGCTTTAAAGTCGATGAAAAGATGGTGGGTTTCGACTTGAAATTCGTTGGTCTTTTCCAGGATCTGCCTCAGTGTGAATATTTGGTCTATCGTTGTTCTGCCTGGCCTAAAGCCACACTGGTACGTGCCGATTATTGTGTCGCAGAAAGGTTTAAGACGCTCACACAGTACGTTGGATAGGATTTTGTATGCAACATTAAGCAGGGATATGCCACGGTAGTTTATGCATAACATCGGATCGCCTTTTTTGTAGATGGGGCATATGGAGCTTATCGACCAGTCAGTGGGCATGCATTCTTCCTCCCACACTTTGGTGACGACCTGATGCATGCGGTTTATCAAAACACCTCCTCCATGTTTAAAGAGTTCCGCGGGTATGCCATCCGACCCGGCAGACTTGTTATTTTTTAGCTTTTGGATGGCTCTTTCTACCTCTTCTCTGCTGGGGGCTGGGACTGGGTCCTCATTGACTGGTCTTGCTTCTCTTTCGTCATTATTTTGCTCGACATTTTGCGCATTCAGCAGCTGTTGGAAGTGCTGCTTGAAAACATCTACAATTCCCTGTGCTTCGGTGACTAGGTTTCCTTCACTGTTTCGAAGAGCTTGTGTCCCGGTTCTGAAACCAGAAGCTAATTGCTTCGACCTTTTAAAGAAACGTCGGGTGTTGCTCTTGGTCCGAGACTCCTCTAGATCTTTGAGCTGAGAAACTGCGGATGCTCTTTTCTTCCGTCGCAGGGTCTTTTTCTCATTTCTCCTTTTCGTGCGGTAATCTTCCCTTGCTGCTCTTGTTTTCCGTTGCAGCATCTGCACACGTGCATTTTCCGTCTCTCTTTTCAATATCACGCACTCATCATCATACCACGGGTTCTTTTTCGGGGGTGGCTGGTAACCTATGGTGGTCTCGGCTACATTTTTTATTATTTCGCGATATTGGTTCCACAATGTGTTGACGTCTGTAGTATTGGGGAGGACGGCGGCGGAGAGTCGCTCGCTCAGGCGCTCACTGTAGTCTCTGGCATTCTCCAATGTGCTAAGGCAACCGATGTTGAACTTCTTTCTTTGGGCCGCAAGTGTTTTTTTGTCGTTTGATATTCGAGCTCTAAACTTAGCCACTACCAGAAAGTGGTCAGAGTCGACGTTTGCTCCTCGGAAAGTGCGCACGTTCAAGATGTTGGATGCGTGCCTTGCACCGATTAGCACATGGTCGATTTGGTTGGTGGTTCGACCATCCGGAGATCGCCAGGTTGCTATGTAGATCTTCCGTCTTGGAAACCTAGTGCTACTTATCACCGTATTACGAGCTGCAGCAAAGTCGATTAGTCGGAAGCCGTTATCTGTTGTTTCTTCGTGGAGGCTGTGCTTTCCAACTAATCCGCCAAAGATGTCTTCCTTCCCGATTTTTGCATTGAAGTCTCCGAGTACGATTTTGACGTCGTACTCTGGACAGGCTCCGTAGGCTCTATCCAGGAGGTCGTAGAAATCCTCCTTGCTAGACTCCTCAGCATCATCGGTAGGGGCGTGTGCACATATTATGCTGATGTTCTGTAATGTGGCCTTGATGCGGATCACAGCCAGGCGATCACTTATTGGCTTGAAATCCATGACTTTCGATCTAAGCCGATTTCCCACGACGAACCCGCATCCAAATATATGCAGTCTTTGATGACAGCTATAATAAATGTCGCAATTCTTTCTCTTCATTTTCCCTGATCCTATCCATCGTATTTCCTGGATCGCAGTAATATCTGCCTTATACTGCGAGAGGACAGATTCAAGTTTCTGAGTTGCACCTGGAGTGTAGAGGGTTCTTACATTCCAGGTACAAACTCTCAATGCGTAGTCCGTTGTCGTTCCGGGTCTGGTTACCATAAGAGGGGGTTCATTATCCGAGGCTGGTATCTCTCTCATAACTTTCAAAATTTTTTACTGTGGAGGGGTTGTTAGCCCCTCGCACTAACCTCCAAATTTGTTGGGCCGTTGATAAGGTGCTTTTTTCCCGATTTGCACCCGCGCTTACAAGTTTCGCAAGTTATATCTAGAGATATAACCAGTATCCGGTGGTTACCACGAGGAGGTAAAGTAAGCACTTGGTGTGTAGGAAAAGTTACAGCATAAGCCCCCAGATCCTACAACACCCAACCACCAATTTACTATTATTTATTCCAAAATAATTTTTCTGTTTTACATAATCACAAAACTCATATTTCAAATTGGGTGGCACTCGTGACTGTCTAACCATACTGATGGGACTACCCGAATCTATGAGGCAATCTAAAGGAATTTTTTCTTTATTATTTGTAAAACAAAAATCTAAACATCTTACATAATCGCTGGAATCATCGCTCTCTGCCAATTGGTGTACTGCTGTAGCTGACTTTCGCTGGGGACAAGCAGCAACTATGTGGCTTTTTTCACCACAGGCATAACACGCTCCATACTCCCTTTTCGGTTTTCTGCAAACATTCGCCATATGCCCCACGGAATTGCAGTTATAACACCGGACTTCAATACGTGGGGTTACTTTTGTCGATCTTGTGTCCGCTCCCATAGACGTTGTTGCCGCTCCTGTTGACACACCCGTTGCTCTTTGCATCGCTCCTATCTGCACTCCCGTTGTCGCTCCTATCTTTTGTTGAATTTCTTTCACGTTTTGCTGTATCTTCTGGATGGATTTATACAGCCCAGCCTTTGTTGTGAAATTGCTGAGATGGGCATACATTCGTAAATTGTCGTCAGAAAAACCTTCTATCACGTACTCCACCAATTGTTCTTCATCCATTTCCAATCCAGTTGCTAGTTTTATTTTATCCGCAAAATAATCATCAACACTTTCTGTTGCTTTCCATTTCCTCTCTTCGAAGCGCTTCCTCACCACCATCCGATTTTCCTTTTTGTCGAACTTCTCTTTTAAATCTTTGCACAACAGCTCTACAGACGCGCGCAAGAAATCTGGTTGTGCACACAACCACTCTTCAGCCTTTCCTCTCATTTTAGATACCATCAATATTCGCAACATGTTTTCTTCCACTCGGTATATCTCTTTCACATTCTGCAGTTGTGTCAGCCATACATTGACATTCGTATTTCCATCATAGTCCGGTACCATCTCTTTATAAATAGCAAACTGTTGTCCTCTCCTGTTGTCTTCGCATGTTGTCGTTCCCGTTGTCGATCTTTCTATGTTTACTTGTGCCATCTGTCTTAACATCTCGTTTTCTCTTGCCATCAGCTTCTTTTCTCTCTTCAGTAATTCAATCTCCCGTCGCAAATACTCGTTGTCTATCTGTTTTCTTGTCGCTTCACTCTCGTCTATAGCACCACTCTCCTCTCCGTCGCTGTCACTCTCTTGCACATTTTCTTCTTCGTCATCACCGTCGTTGTTTGGCAATTCCTTTTGTCCTGCACTCATCGATAATTTTGCTGGTGCCTCACCTCGTTGCTGTGGTGGTATTTCGCTTAAGCCAACAGCCAACGTTGACTTCGTTTCGTGCCCGCACTCGGTTTGCCTAAACGTTGTAGCCACTCGCGCAACTCGGCAGCTGTATACATAGATGCGTCGACAACTTCTTCCATCGTTGGTTTTCTCGTGACGACCGGGAAAAAGGAGAGAAGAAAAAAAAAGACGGGAAAAAATATTATAACCGCACTTGGTGAAAGACAAAATAGCTTGTGCGCTGTTTGTGGCGATTGGTTCTATCGTGTTGTTTTTTTTCGCGAGGGACTATATTTTATTTTAAAGGAGAATAAAACAAAATTTTCTCGGATTTATGATCCCACTTCTGATAATTTATAGTAGCTTATTATACTATAATGGATTATTCGGCCGACTATGAAATGAAATACGTCTCTACTCTTTCGCATCTAAATTTCAACTGACTTTATTTTATTCAATCTTTATTCTTAAGACTAGGGTTAACAATATTTTAAACAAAGAGGAAAAGAGAATAGTATATAATAACAGAAATAACGATCGGTAGGGGAAATTATATAAAGCAAGAATAACGTTCGGTTTAAGGTATTTTATATAATGACAATGTGTGTGTTTTCAAGACTGATAGTAAATGAATAACAATGTAACAATATAATGATAGACACTGATAGCATGCGATATCTTAACATATATATATCGGGTGATTTTTTTGAGGTTAGGATTTTCATGCATTAGTATTTGACAGATCACGCGGGATTTCAGACATGGTGTCAAAGAGAAAGATGCTCAGTATGCTTTGACATTTCATCATGAATAGACTTACTTACGAGCAACGCTTGCAAATCATCTGCCACAACGTCGAATTTTCAGTGAATGGGCCCTAGAAAAGTTGGCAGAAAATCCGCTTTTTTATCGACAAATTTTGTTCAGCGATGAGGCTCATTTCTGGTTGAATGGCTACGTAAATAAGCAAAATTGCCGCATTTGGAGTGAAGAGCAACCAGAAGCCGTTCAAGAACTGCCCATGCATCCCGAAAAATGCACTGTTTGGTGTGGTTTGTACGCTGGTGGAATCATTGGACCGTATTTTTTCAAAGATGCTGTTGGACGCAACGTTACGGTGAATGGCGATCGCTATCGTTCAATGCTAACAAACTTTTTGTTGCCAAAAATGGAAGAACTGAACTTGGTTGACATGTGGTTTCAACAAGATGGCGCTACATGCCACACAGCTCGCGATTCTATGGCCATTTTGAGGGAAAACTTCGGAGAACAATTCATTTCAAGGAATGGACCGGTAAGTTGGCCACCAAGATCATGCGATTTGACGCCTTTAGACTATTTTTTGTGGGGCTACGTCAAGTGTTAAGTCTACACAAATAAGCCAGCAACTATTCCAGCTTTGGAAGACAACATTTCCGAAGAAATTCGGGCTATTCCGGCCGAAATGCTCGAAAAAGTTACCCAAAATTGGACTTTCCGAATGGACCACCTAAGACGCAGCCGCGGTCAACATTTAAATGAAATTATCTTCAAAAAGTAAATGTCATGGACCAATCTAACGTTTCAAATAAAGAATCGATGAGATTTTGCAAATTTAATGCGTTTTTTTTTTTTAAAAGTTCTCAAGCTCTTAAAAAATCACCCGATATATATATGACTACTACATTAGCAAACATTTTTTTGTCCTATCATTAATTCTCTTCGCAGCGTATGCGATGAAAAACATTTTATGACTAATTTTTTTACACCTTCGGTTGGTTTTTATAGGAATTTCTAAAGATTTCTATAGCAATCTAGGTTGACTTGGTGAAGAGTTCACTGGGAACATACATAAGACACTGGATTTTTATATATTAAGAAGATATCTGTGGAACTGAATATTGTTGTTTTACGGTTTTGCGCTGCGTAATTAAAGGTGGTGTGTGCGTAAATAGCCAAATGTGATATGACAATAATGTTTTTAAACGCTAAGTAAAGTTAATAAATTAATATTATATTTTTTAGATTTTTAACTTAACTGCAAGTTGTTGTCCTTAATATATTTTAAAATAAATCAAAAATGAATGGTTCTATATATCGAATTCGGATTCAATAGTTTTGGTTTTAACAACTTTTGTTTTCGGAAAATAATATTTAAAACAAATTTAAAGATATTTTTTACCAAAATTGTATGTAATTTAGTTTATAAATTATTTAGAAAATTCAATGCTCTTATTAATTTTTAAAGAAAAACAGAAAACCAGATGCTAAAATTCATCTTAGTTTTTTGGAAATTGAAATGCAGTCAATGTAACTTTTAGGAAATAATAAGACTGTTGAATAATTCAATGTTTTTAATAAGTCTCAAATTAAATATTCTGTATAAATCGGTATTTGTTTTAAAAAAATACCTTTCGGTGTCATTTTCATGGTATTCCGCGATTTTCATAACAATTAAATGGATACAAGACAATTAAAAAAAAAAAAACATTAAAAAAGTTAAACAAATATGAACATGACTACTGGTTTAAAATTAATAATTATTTTATTTTAATATAAATATGTTAATTTAAATGAATTTCTATATCGAAATGTATTGAATATCAACTTAACGGAAAAAGAGGTAACGTATGCCAATGACTATGTCTACGCTCTGATTACTCAATTTACCTTAACTTCCCTTTGAAGCAAACAATTTTCTTGCGAGAAATAATTCTAATGAAATTGCTACCCTTTTGGACGAAGATAGAAAAAAAGAAGGGCAGCCAACTGTAGTATATATAAATATGTATATAAATCGTCCCAATAATAGAACTTTTGCTAGGGCAAAAAAGGTACCCATATTTGTGAAATGTGCTTAAACAACTAACCAAAGGTGGTGAATCTTATCGAAAAAGCACACGAGAGTAGTAGTGGAATTATGTGGGTTTTATATAAAGTCGTTTCGTTTCGTTTTTCTTCCCCATTGATGTAGTATTTTATTTAGAAGTACGGGAGCGAATAAAAGCTTTTATCCTCATTGGAAATGTTACAGAGCTTACATTACTGTTCTAAGGACCACGAATACGTACCTTGAGTTTTTCAGGCTTTATTCAAAGTTTAGCATTTCTGTGGGAAGATGCTATTCAAAATAAGGGTGGAATAAAATTCCTTCAACTCGGTCTATGCTTTTTACTTATGACATATGGATGTGGCAAGTATTGCATTCGTACAAAATTAAGTACTCAAGATTTATTTAAACATAACATTACGATGAAAAAAAAAACGAAGATGGTGGGTTTGATAAACTAATTTTTGAAGTGTATTTATAAATCCTTAAATGTAGGTACTATTTTTAAACAGTCTCTTTGGATATAGGAGAAAGTTGGTGCGACCCAGTCGTGCAAATTTATACAATGAGAACACAATGATGTCAAAATGTCGAAGATGGTTTCATTGTTTTTCGGCGGCGTATTCATTGCTAGTGTGATTAGTTCTTTAGTTTAGATAACTTATCTATGGATTTATTTTCAATAGATTTTAAAATAAGTAAATTTTAAATACATATGTATTTATAAAAACATTCAGAATTAATTAATTCAACGAAGCAATTCATTAATTTCCCTAGTCAAAGAAACATGTGTACATAATGTCCACATTTATATAATAAGTATGAAGGACATTATAACTTATATAAACCTGGTCTCGATGCTCGTAAAACGTGCATTGTGAATCAATCGCCAAGGCTTAAAGTTCGATAATTTTAATTTTGACATCAATACATTCTCTAAATCTTATATTTTTTTTTATAATAAGCGCACACTCAAAGGAATAAACTACCCTTATTATGTAGACACAGTGTGAGCACTAGGAAAGGGAGAGAGGGGTTGAAAGGAGGTGTCGGTGCACATTAGTTTTGAATTCCTGAATATTGCAATGGCTGGGAAAGACAGAGTGTGGCAAGGCATTCCACATTCGCATAGTACGGCTAAAAAACGAATCTCTGTACTTGACAGTACGACCGAAGTTGGGCTCGAGGGTATATTGATGAGCATTCCTAGAAGCGCGAGTATTACGGTTGAACTGTTTAAGGGGAGGAATGCAACTGGCTATTTCTCTAGAGCATAAACCATTAAAATAACGGTAAAAGAGGGTGAGACAAGAGACATTTCGACGATGTTCAAGCGATGTAAATGATCTTATGATGGCAATATGCTCCAACAAGACCGTTGAGGGAAAGACACCTTCTTTTTCAACCTAGACATAGAACAAACTACGGAATGAATGAACCAATTTCAAGGTCAGTTAGGGAGTTCAATGAAATAAATGGACATCTTGATCTTTCATTTTCCAGAATAAAATTCAAAAATGATTTATTGTACTTGTTTTTAAGAATGTAATTTCATTATTGTTTAATGTTAACTTTATTTATCTAATTAATTCTAAAGTAATCTGTGGAGCTTGTTACTCGTAGCTGAAATAAATAAATAAATAAATAAATCAATCTAAATGCTCTACGTTCAATACTGTCCAAGAGGCTTAAGTAAGTTGCAGGAGCACCAGCCCAGATATGGGAGTTATACTCAAGCTTTGGACGTATATAAGTCTTGTAGATAACAGCCAGATCAGAGGGGGAGAAAAACTTCTTGCATCGCCTTAGAAAACCCAAACATCTTGCGGAATTTTTGGCGACATCGCGTATGTGATCGTTCCACAAAAGGTGGTTGGTGATACACATACCGAGAATATCGAGATGTTCAGTCTCCTCGATGCAAGTGCCATCTATGGATAATAGCAAGGGGGGTATATCTCGCTTTAACGATACAAGACAGCATTGGGTTTTCGAAACATTAAATTCCACGTGGTTTCTTTTTCCCCATTGTACAATGCTGTTTAGGTCGGAATTTAATGAGCTTATCATATTTTCTCGTTGCAGTACCACATCCGAAGAAGAGGGATGTGAATCTGAAAACGAATATGAGAAGCTAAGAGTACTATCGTCAGCGAAACAATGTATTGGATTAGAAGTTGCAGACAAGAGATCATTAATAAAAATGAGAAAGAGTGTTGGAGATAGAACAGAGCCCTGGGGCACACCAGCATTTATTTTGTTTTGAATCCATCCAATACAACTTGTATTGAACGATTCGAAAGGTAATTACTAATCTGATGCCAAACCCTATCAAATGCTTTTGAAATATCAAGTGCAATAATCTTACTTTCTCCAAGACGATGTAAAGATTTGTTCCACTGTTCGATGAGATAAACCATGAGATCACCAGTGGACCTATTGCTACGAAAGCCGTATTGCCGGTCATTAAGAAGCTTTCGATCTTCGAGTAGTTGGTAGTAATAAATTAAGCCAAAATAAGTTTACTTTCATTGCAAATAACCACCCCTTAATCTCAGTATTATAAAATGAGCTATTTCTTAATTAAACATTTTAAGAAGACTTTACATATAATTTAGGAAGACGAACATTAAGAGTTCCAATAAAGTGAGTTACTGCTTTATATGTATCTACCCTTTGTTCTTAGCGTCCAAAAATAATTAAAGAAGGCGAAGGTAGTTAGAAGATTTTACCTTGTGTTCATTTATTGTTGGTGGAATGATATTTTCTCTAAGATGTTTTTCCTAAAAGTAATTATTTACAGTTCAAGATACAATTGAGTTTAAAATTGTTCATTAAATTTTGGTTTAGTTACCGTTATTTATCTTTCTGTTTTTAGTACAGGATATCTATCAGACATTGTTCCCCAAATTTTTAGTAAGGCTAATATGTGAGATGACATAAAAACGCAAGATTTTAATTTGTTAGAAATTATTCGTAAAATCGTATGCACAAATATAATTTAACATATTAAAGGATTGAGTAGGTCAATCTTGCTATTTCAAATTAATCGCTAATCGATATAACGACAAATAGACTTTGAGTTTGAAGAATTTGATTGATTACGGCCTTTCCGATTGAAGCGTTGACAAGATGAATGTTCTTCTAAGTAGGAACCTGTAAAGAACAATCATCTCTTGTTTTTCATTTAGGAAATATAATGACCTAAAATCATCTACACGTTTTTATTAGTGGTTTTTCGTCGCCAAATATAATAGAATGGTGTAATAAACTTTCCGATTGGTAGCTCATTGTTTACATCTACCATCAAGAACTTACTTTGCTGTTCTGCTGGCAACAGAACATACTCAAAATTAAAATTGTAAATTTTTCATATCTATTTCCAACCAAAAGTAATCGATCTAAAATTAAATGCAAGCAAACGAAAACAATAATGCACACTTCTATACACCGAGTAAATTTATTTAGAAATTGAATCACACAGTTATTTTAAAATAAAATGGCGTAGTACTTTTGCGTGAAGAATTTACTGTCATGGTCGGTGAAAAATGTTAATTTATATTTTGTTTTTTATTGTGGTATTTATAAATAATATCACTAATATCAAATATATGAAAGCATTTTTTTTTATATTTCCACGATTATTTTCAGTAATTATATGAAGTAAAGTAAATTTAATAAAATTTCAATAATCAACGACTTAAATAATAAAACACTCTATTTAAAATTTATATTTCCATTCATATCATTATAAGCTCCCATACAAAAATTCTTGTTTCTTGCAAATTAGCCTACAATCTAAACAACATTTTATAGGGATATCCCATAAAGACAAGTTGTCGATCAAGAAAATTGTACGTTCGCTTCAAATGGTCCAACGGCAAGAAACAAATGACCCAGTTTTTGAGTCAGCTTCATCTTTTATGGATGAAAAGCTAGACTTTTCGCAAAATACGCCATAATGTGGTCTAAGGGATGCCCAATTTTTGAGAACGTCTCCGCGCCTTGGAATTGACTAATTTGGTTTTGGATGGTTTGATAGGGACGCCTGAACGGCAGCGATATTTTCGACACTTCCACCAAACCGATGTCTCATTGGCAACATCACAACCAATATGTATAGGTATACTCAAATATTTGCACTTAGCTTCTTATTGCCTGTCTACTAAGTTGAGAATTACGACTAAAAATTTTAGTTAACTCTCTTAAAGTTTCGGTCACCGACTCCGAACTTCGGTAGATATTTTGTACAAGTTGCTAAGTACTCGTTCGCGTTCCTTAACATAATGCAAATGTAGAGTTTACTGAATAAATTGACGATGACAGTTCGACGATTAGTGAAAGAGTGTGCTCACAAATTCAATGTTACTATATCTGTGTATTTTTCTTTCTGTAATTCATTTTCATTTTTCATCTCAAAAATATCAAAAATTCGGCGTAAGGTCATTTCGCCCAAATTAAAAATTTCATAGCGCCCAAAACAATTTAATAAACGCTTTGATGTAGTACGATTTGGGCGACATTACCGAATCTTTGGGCTTTAAAACTTTTTTGCGTTTTATGAAATTCTAAATAAAAAGAAGCGTTCGGTCTTATTGTCCAAAACGCCAAGAAATTAAAAATGTCATTGCCCATATCCCAACGCCCAAATTACTAATTATGAACATATCGCCCAAAAGATGTCATGTGTTTCAACATTGGGCATTCTGATAGCGTTTTTGTTTATTATGGGCACTACGACATTTTGAGTTTTAAATTGTATTGCCCAAACCCAAACATTAAATTAAAAAAATGTCAGATCACCCAAAAACTCGGAACGTCAAGAGAGCGTAACAAATATGTTTGGCTTTATTTCACTTTTAGAAAAGCGAAGGCCAATTTTCAAAGTGAAATAAATCGAAATAGTTTGCTTGCTTACAGAGCGTGTAAACAGTGGTATAAGTATGGAGGAAATGCTGCCCCCCTGCAACCCCCATGCTTCATCTCACTATATGATTTGGGGTAGGTGCTAGGTTGTGTGTATGCCACCTTGCATACAACCAACTTCGCACCCACCCCAATTACGGTTTTGCGTGATATGACACTTTATTTGTTAGGTTTTCTTAGTGATATTTTGTACTACCTTTTTCTTTTTGGGCTTTTTGTCATTTTATAATTTGAGTTATAAGAAATAAGAAAAGATTGAAATCATTAACGTCGTAATGTCCAAAATAAATGTTACAAAGCCCAACCCCTATTTCATAAAACCCAAATTCTAAATTAAAAATTCTTTTTGCAAAATGACATCAAAAAATGTGAGTGTTACAATATTCGGTTTGGGTTTTTTGGCGATTTTTTTTTTACTATTTGGGCTTTATGAAATTTTAGGATTTGGCGAAAAGACATAACACCATAAATTCGAAATTTTAGGTGAAATTAATGAGTGCAATCTTTAAGTTGAATTCAATAAGGTGTAAGTACAAGTCCGTTAAACGATTTGGGCTACCATTCATTTCGTTAACTTGCTGAAGCTTTACTATAATGTGTCGGTCATATTAGGCTATATTCTAAAAATGTCAAACTTGATAGACATTTCTAAAACAACAACATATACATTAGTAATGCTTATTTTGCTAATGAATACGTGAAATAATTTTAAATTTCAATTCGAGTTCCATGGAGAATAATAATGAAACAAAAATCTAATTCCTATTTACTCGTATGCATTCAGAAAATTCCATCTCATAAAATTGCACTTTAAAAAATTATTGTTTAACTCTAACTTTTCCTATAACATAAAGCGCATCAAATATTTTCGATTTCCAAATGGATTTCCATCTGTCGTCCTTTAACATGCAAACACAATTATATAATGTTTGTGCCTGCATTTAAGCAAAAAACATATAAATATACAATACGTATCTTGCTGGTATCAGCACGCAGGAGGTACTCTATAAATTATAGGGCAATAATTATAAATTAAATTTCCCGTATACATACATAAGTAAATATGTAGATATAATTTGTAAACTATGTATGTCAGTGTATTGATTATGATTCCGATTGCATTTGCATCCATAGCAGAGTGGGTCGAAGCGCAGGATAAAAGTATACAAGATGGCATGAACGAAAAGGATAATAATATGCATTTCAGGAATTCGGCAAATGTTTCGAGCCCCATAGGCAATGGAAAGTGTATGTTCATTATTGCACATAATGCAATTCAATATCTATTTATTGATATGAGTCCCCTTCCTCTGCGTTACACACTCCCTCTGCTGGTTTAGTTATTTGGGTGGTAATAATGAACTTACATACATACATACACGTATTACAAGAAGGAAGGAGTTTTTCACTAGCAGAATATACAGTGGCTTTCTATGTCATTTAATTGCACAGGGCGTTACGTTGTAACTATATCTGGGAATATAGAATTTATTTGCTTCTCTTAAGTGAGTAAGGGGATTAATGTTCCCTAGAACTGACATACAAAACGACATTGATACTTTAGCAGGTACTTTTGACTAAATATTAAAAATTAAAAATTATAAATTGTAATTTACGACAGCAAGAACGAAATTGTTCCCTATACATATATGTTCATGAAATATCAAATGTGTATTTAATTATTTTTATTTTTATTAACTCCGCTTTTAATTAGTTAGGGACACGACTGATTTATGCATCGCTGTCCTGGAGAGAGCACTGAATACATTTTTGTAAAAGCTAGCAAACATAAATATCTAACCCATATTCACAGAGCTTTTGGCACTCTGCATTCATTTTAAATGGGTTGTTTTCCGAGTTTGAAAACATTAAAAAAAATAAAGGGTGGTTAAATTTTAAGGCCGATGTTGATTTTGAATAAAACAAATTGTTTACTAAATTATTTCATTTTTTTTTATGATAATATTGGTATGGTTCAATTATGTATGTATTATGATGGTCCAAATTTTCGATGACGCTGAGGCATTATTGAATTTCTATGCCGTTAATGTGCTGAATTCTCATATTCTTTAGCTCTTGAATTGTTGCTGGCTTATCGAAGTACATATTCCTTTTCTTTCAAATAACCACAAAGAAAGATGTTCAACGGTGTCAAATCACATGATCTTGGCGACCAATTGACATCGCCACCACGTGAGATAACACTGAATTTGTCGCGCAAAAGCGCCATTGTTTCGTTAGCTGTGTAGCAAGTGGCATCGTCCATAAAAAGTTCGATATCATCTGAAGATAGCATAGCGAACACCATTCATAGTAACTGCCTGACAAAGCTCATTTTGAAAAAAAAAAAAAATCGACCCGATGATGCCACCAGACCATAAACAGTCACTCTTTGTGGGTGCAATAGGTTATCGATAATCACTCTTGGATTATCATTCGAGCAAATGCGGCAATTCTGCTTATGGACGAATCCACTGAGGTGAGAATGTACCTCATCTCTGAAGATGATTTTCTTCGAAAATTGATCATCCATTGTTGCCATTTCTTGCCACCATTCTGACTCTTGACGAGTGACGATGCTTCAAATGGTCAAGAGGCTTTAGTTCTTGAGTCAATTGCACCTTGTAAGCGTTTAAATCCAAATCTTTATGAATAATGTTCATCAACGACGAGAGTGAGAGGTGCAATTGTTGGGTACGACGACGAGTTGAGGTGGACAGCTCTTCAGCCACACTATCGCTAACAACAGAAATATTTTCTACAGTACCTACGAGCTGTACGACCATGCACTGGTACTTTCAAATCTCCTACAGACCCGGTTTGCTCAAATTTGTGCACGATTTTTCCGATTGTATGCACATTTGGACTATTAAATTGACTGAAAAAATCACCAAGTGCACAATATGCATTTTGATTTGAACGCCCATATTCATAATAAGCCATAATAACTTAAACGCGTTGATCAATTGTGTATATTTCCATGATTCAAATTGAATTAGTCTAAGATTGAGAAATATCAAATGAAATGCAGAAAAAAAACTTGACGTTTATGTGTGGTTCACATTCAAAATCGGCCCTAACAATTTAACCACCCTTTATATGAGCGCTTTGAAGAATAAAATATTCTAGCAGTTTTTGTATTACTTATACATACATACGAATACATGGTAATTTTACGAACACATACTCTCGCATGCATCTTCATATCAAAAAATGTTTTCTCTGCATTGACTCAAGTTTAATATTTATCTCTTTCAATTTAAATACATTCACATTGCTGGTTCTACATTGCATTTAAAAATATTTTTCAATGGACTTGAATATGGGCATCTGAAAAAAGTGTAAACAATTTATGGAACAATGACCCATGAATGACGCGAATCTATCTTTTTTCTACTTTTTCTTTTGCCATCCTTTTTATTTTCTATCACTGCTTCATTCCCTTGTTCTTTTACGTTGTATCAATGACATGTTGTTCATGTAGTGCTTCATGATGAGCTGTTCTATATTATGTAGTTATGTAGTGAGAGAAGATTGTGCCAGATTTACATGCCATGAAACTCACCACTTTTCGGTGAAATATTTTGTTGCGAATGTTTTTATTGAAGTCATGTCGTCATAGCATGCACGCATACACAAGGCTACACTTTGACTCAACATCCACCACACATCGACCGTGCGTTCGTCTGGAACCCCAAACCACAGACAATGCAACAAATGTTTTTTTTTCTGAAGATGAGAAGGAGAGTGTTTCTAGATTTGTAGAATTAGAATTGAAAATTTAAATCCATTTTTGCTACGCTTGTAATTTATTTTTATTGTTTTTAAACAATATCTAGCTCTAGCATGATATGACGAAATTAAACTATGAAAAAGGGTATTAAGAAATCGACAATTCGACATCAGCGTTACCACTTTACTTCAATTGAAGTAGATCTACTTCTTTTTTTCAAATAAATTTAAAATCTACTTCCTACTTCACACCATCATCAAAATATTGAAATCTACTTCATTTTTAAGATCTGTGTTTCTACCTACTTCAATTTTAATAAAAATAGACTATTACTATTACTTTTTTCTCCTTATCACTCTTGTATGTAGTCTCAAAATTTTCTAGAGAATTAAAAATCGCTTGAGTGTTTGCATTTGCGATGAGGTTCCGTTTTATTTAATGTACCTACTCTAGTTTAACCCTTTTGTCATTTTCACTTGCGACCTATACTATAGGACCTGTATGGCAAGTTTTGCATTCGTAAACAAATTCGAACTCGAGATTTTAATCAAACATCACATTACGATGGTAGAGAAGTGGGTCCCCCGATTTCGTCGGTTTGTCTGTATGTCTTTCCTGTTTTTTTTTTTAAACTTAAAATAACAGTAGTCCAAAACAAATAATAATAATGTTCAGTTGTGCTCTAGTGTTATTTTGGATTTGATTTTTTGTTTTCAATGTGAAAAGATATTTTCAAGATATCCAAAAAAAAAAGATAAAAGGTTTGTTGATGTACTGAAATTGTATTATGATTGCAAAAACTGTTTCTTGTTGAACTCGTCCTTTGCAATAAAAACATCCTAAAGTCATTTCATTTGGCCAACACGAGCACAATCTTTGCATTTTCGATGCCAACAATCAAAAATTAATGTAAAAAATGTTACATTAAGTTATATTTCTTTTTTATTTTTAAGTTTGAACGTTGACGTTATGTGTGAAACACTACATAATTTAAATGACCACCACGCGAATTGTTGCAACATCGATTTTTTTGAGGTAATTTTCGACTACTTTTTGGTACATATTGGGCGGTATCTCAGCCATAACTTGAAGAATGTTGGTTTTAAAGTGTTCAAGAGTTAAAGGTTTATCTGCATAAACACGGTCTTCTGCGTAGCCCCTTAAAAAATTCAGCGGTTTTGAATCGCATGATCTTGGTGGCCAGTTGATATCGCCACGACGAGAAATTATTCAGCCAGGAAATGTTTCTTGAAATAAAGCCATATTCGCTCAAGTTGAGTGGCATGTGGCACCGTCTTGATGAAACCCCAAATTCTCCAAGTTGTATTCTTCAATAGCAGGCAAAAAAAGTCAGTCATTCCATCGTCGTTTTCGTAGAGCGCACCAAACAGCGACGTTTTGTGGATGTAATGGCCTCTCTTCAAGTACTTAAGGATTATCAGAACCCCTAATACGACCATTTTGTTTATTAACATATCCACCGAGTGAGAAATGTGCTTCGTCGCTGAAGTAAATTTTGTTGGAAAAATTGCCATCCACCAATGGGTTGTTCAAGCACCCATTCGACGTATCTAAGACGACGTTGTGAATGGTCAGCTGGCTTTAGTTGTTGTGTGAGCTGGGATTTATATATGGATGTAGGTGTAGGTCCAAATGCAAAATACGCCATAATGTGCCGGTAGACAGTCCTTATTCCCGAGAACGACAAGGAATCGACACATTCGGGTCTTCGGTAATACTTTCACTTACAGCAGCGATATTTTCAGTGGTACGAGCGAAACGATGATGCACAGGCCTTACTAAATCTGTAAGCAAACCATTCTCTTCAAATTTCTTCACAAATTTGCCTATTGCTTGTGTAGTTGGACGATTATGTACGCCATAATCTCCTCTAAAAGCACGATATGTGGCTGTGGCAAAATCACCATTTTTGTAGTAGCTTTAAACATTTTGTATACGTTGTACGATCTGTTTTCGTAAACTTTAAACTGGAAAAAAAATTATTTTAACAATTAGTTTGACAAGTGTCGAATCCCAACCCTATACTTTTGAAACCGCAAAATGGATAACGCGTTACATTGATGACTATTTTTGTGTGCACAATTTAAAAGTGCTTCTTTGATTAAATTGTACCTATTTAATTAAACGTTATTGTAAGAACGATTTAGTTCTTAATTATTTAAATATTTTATTTCTGTCGCACAAATTATCTGCCTTAAATTCTCAATAGTATCACTGAAATTGCTGTTTTATCATCCTGTTCATTAAGTTTATGTCATGTTAAATTTGAATGAAAATTTAAAACAGAAATCCCCCCGGTGTTTTTCATTATGAACTTTCTGATGCCTATATTATATACAAATGTATGTATTTACATACATACATATGTATGTACATACATTTTTTTCAAATTCACGAAGCTCTACTTGGTTCGCTATCTCAGTTCTTTCTTTCGCTTTTATTTATTTTCTTATTGCACAGATTTATGCAAGCACAAGACATGCACAGGCGCTCATTTGTATCTTTTAGGGTAGCTTTTAGAGTAAAATATGTATAACCGGAAAATGTATGTACATAGGTATCTAGATTGAAATTTCTGTTGAAATTTAAGTTTAAGTGATCAATTGAGAAATACTTTTATAATCTATTAGACTGAATTAAAACAAAGTGACAACCCTTATTATTGAATAAATCCTTTAAATCCGAATGATTCCCTTATGTGTACTCAATTGTATCATTTTTTCATGGTAACTAAGTTATCAGCTTGATTATTAGAGCATGTAGAACAAATAAATAGTGTACACTAGGACAAAAAGTGCATTTCATCATACTGTTTTTTGGTCTATGCGTCCACATGTCTTGAGAACCAGATGAAATAAAAAATTACGTGTATGCTATCCTCGTGGGATACGCAACACATATCAAACAAATCTGAAGATCTGTTTTTTTATAGATACGGGTACCTAAACAATATTTCAATTTCCTAATTGAAAGCTTACCTACATCTTACTTAGCAAAGATATAAAGGTTAGGATATTTAGTTGTAGAATTGTTTATACCTTTCCAAATTATGTACTATTTGCTTTATTTTGAACGACAAAAAATATCGCACAGGAGAACAGAGTCGGGCTGGGCCAACATCTAAACTTACAATATAATTATGAATTTGAAGACTGCTGTATCCGACGGTTCTTTTAGAGTTGGAGGTCTCGAAAAGTATCAATGTTCAAAAATTTTCCTGGGACAATGTCAATTAACTAGTTAATTTTTTTTAAATATCTATTACTATTAATGGGTTCAAGGCTAAGTCATATCATGGAAACGATATCATAGCCGTGTCTTAATTTTCAAGCGTAATTGAATTTTCTTCGTAGCTTGTTTTTAATTTTCTTTAGATTTACATAAATTAATATGAATATGTGTATTTTACATATTTTTAAATACATTTTTCTATAAAGCCTAGTACGCAGCTGAAGTGAAACGAATTTTTTCGGCCGTCTCCAAGTGCAGAGCGAAATGAAAACGAAAACCATAGCGGAAAAGTATTTGTGGAGAGTTCTGTTTGGAAGTTGAAGTTCACTGCTTGTCTTCATCACTTCTTGCACATCACCAATAACATCCTGAGTTTCCGATTCAGAAATACAATGTTGGAACACATTAGACAAATCCATTTTATTTTAAATTTTAAATCAAATATAAATCAAAGTCAAAACACCGAAAGTCACGAGTAAACAATGTTTTTTTTTTTTTCAATAAAAAAATTAAACGTCAAAATTTCGCAAGCAATTAATGTGCTGGGCAATTAAATTGAGAACGAAAAGAGTGGAGAATTCTACTAAGAAATCTAGTACAGCTATCCACTAAAATGTCACATTTCGTCGTTCAGCAGCTTACTGAAAAACGAAAAGCACAGTGAAATTTTTCGTTTATGATTTCGTCATGTCATTTTTGTAGGGAAATTTCGTTTCGCATCAGCAGCGTACTAGGCTTAAATGTGGATTATTTTCGATTCACTTATGCCTACTTTTATATATGATTAGGTGTGGTTGAAATACTTATTCGTGTTATAGCTGCTTGGCTTTTATTTATATTCAACATTCAATGGAAATGAAGCTTTGGAGAGGGTTCTTTTTTTGGTAGAACTGTAAGGTGAATAAAGTTGTATACTCAAGAATAATACTGTGTATACACTCTTTATCTCTTTTAATATCGGATTAATAGGAGAACTCGCTTATTTAAGCATCGAGAAACATCTAGTGGCTAAGAGGGGAACTCAATTCGAGAATATCTAGCACATACAAGAACCTCGAAAGGGGCAACATCTAGGGATTAAGAGGAGAACTAGCTTCGTTAAGCATCTAGTGATAAAGAGGAGAACTCGCTTCGTTAAGCATCGAGAACAACCTAATAGATTCTCGAACCGATTTGAGGTATATAAATAGGCGCTCGGAAGCGAAGCGGTTCATTATGGATTGTGAATTGCGATAAAGTAAAGACTGAGTTTGAAAAGTAATAATTGAAAGTAAAGACTGTGTTTAAAAAGTAATAATTGAAAGTGTTGAATAAAGAATTTTTGTGAGTAATTTAAATAAAGTGAATTTGTGTTTTTATTTACGAAGTGTGAATAAGTTTTAATTGTCGGACCAAGCCGAATATATTACATTGGTGTCAGAACAAGGGATTAAAACTTATTGAGAATAAAAACAGTGAGCAGTGATTGAACTATTTGTGTGAAGTTAAAAATAAAAAAAAAAAATGAGTAAAGTTTTGAAAGAATTAACTGTCCCTGAGCTAAAGGCCGAACTAAGCAAACGTGGTTTAAGTAGGAAGAGGCGTAAAAACCGAACTCGTTAAACGGCTGCAGGAATATCTGGAGCAGCAAAATGAAGACCCAGATACGTTTGCTTTCGAATTAGAAGCAAAAGTGGAAGAGGTAAATGCAAATGTTGCCTTATCTAACATGATGTCACTTCTTTTAACCAAATTTGAAGAGAATGAAAAGAATGTCCTGAAAAAACAGCAGAATGTTCTCAAACAACTAGAAGCTCAAAGAAGTGACCAAAAGCAAGAACAGCAGAATGTTCTCAAACAACTGGAAGCTCAAAGAAGTGACCAAAAGCAAGAACAGCAGAATGTTCTCAAACAACTAGAAGCCCAAAGGAATGATGTCCTGAAACAACTAGAAGCCCAAAGAAGCGGCCAAATGCAAGAACAGCAGAATGTTCTCAAACAACTAGAAGCCCAAAGAAGCGACCAAAAGAAAGAACAGCAGAATATTCTAGAGCGGTTCGACGAACAGAGAAACCTTTTAGAAGGTAGGTTTGCGGTCTTCGAGCGCGTCGAAAAACAAAATGCACGTATCGAGAAAATGGACGAACGAATCGAAACCATTACAAATGAACTAGAAAAAGTGCGAAAGATGAAACCTCGAGAATCTTCTGGTGAGTGCTCAAGGAAGAGAGAAGTGAATCCTCCAAGCTTTGATGGGCAGATTTCGTGGTCAATCTACAAGAAACAGTTTGAAGCGGCAGCGTTAACAAACGTCTGGGACGATCACGAAAAATACATTGCTGCTGAACTGCTACAAACCATCCCAGCAGAGAAGAGTGGTGACTTCACAGTTCTGGTAAACGCAATCGAACAGCAGTTTGGGGATAGCCACATGACAGAAGTCTTCCGAGTTCAGCTTAACAATAGGACACAGAAAAGAGGTGAAACTCTGCAGCAGCTTCAGGCAGATATCGAGCGATTGGTTCACCTGGCATATCCAACAGCTGGTAACGAGATAATAAATCAACTTGCTGTTGTGAGAGCTGTGGGCGATATAAATCTCCAAAGGGCTATCCGCACTGCCGGAAAGCGAACACTACCAGAAGCATTGGCTTTCGCTCTGACGATGGAAGCTGCAGAACAAGCTTCCCAAAACGTGCATCTCGTAAGAGAAATAGGAGTCCAAGAATGTTCTTGTCAGAAGGCTACTGTGGAAAGGAGTCAGCGAGACGGACCAGTACGATGCTGGAACTGCAATAAGACTGGGCATCTACAGCGACAGTGCAGATTACCACGAAGAGGAACCACATGCCAACACTGTGGAAATAGAAGTAATTCAACCGTTCAAAGCAACACCAACAACGTTGCTTCCGAAGTTGTTTCCCACCCGGGAAAACGAATAAGAACCAACTTCGAGGGGCAGAAGCTGGTTTCTGGCATCGATGGCCCCAGAAACAACATCCAGGTTTCTCAAACGAAACGTGACAACAAGAGCCTGACCGTGGAAGCAAGTATAAATGGCAACAAATGTGTGGCTACCATTGACACCGGTGCCACGGCGTCCATCGTACGACAAGACCTCGTTAAGAAGGCATGGCTTCACAACACCAACAGCTATCGTCTAAGGACTGCAACTGGAGAGGCCGCAAGAGTTTATGGTGAGTTACGTCTTAAAATCCGGATGGCAGAGTTGGAATTCTCTCACCTGTTCCTGGTAGCAGATATATGCGATGAGTGCATTGTCGGTGTCGATTTCATGAAAGATCACGGAGTGATATTGGACATAGGGAACCAAGTCCTGAAATATCGAAACATGGAGATTCTGATAATCTATGGGACCAACTCGTATGAGACCTCGTCATCTGTGAAAACTGTCATCAAAGAAGATCTCACTTTGCCTGCTCCTTCAGAGGTATTTGTGTGGACGAAATTGAAGGGTAAGCCTGGCAGCCATCGATACCTCATGGTCGAACCAGCATCTGTAAAGTCCTCCCAAAACGTCACCATTGGGAAGACTCTTGTGAGACCTTTAAAGAACATGGTTCCGGTACGAATACTGAACATCAAGCCGTATGAAGTTAAGCTTAGAAAAGGTGAGATTGTCGGACAATGCGAATCTGCATCAGCGATAACAAGGATCAACGAAGAAGAGTCAAGGCAATCCTTGAAGTCCGAAGAGCTGAAATCCATAAAGACGAACATTCTTAAGTCATCTAATCTTGGCCACCAACAACGAAGAACTGCAGAAGGTCTCCTCAAAGAATTTGCAGACATCTTTTCGTCATCAAAAGGGAAATATGGCAGAACGCAACTGGTGCAACATCGAATCAATACCGGGGATGCAAGGCCGATTCGTCAACCTGCAAGACGCCTTCCACTAGCCAAACAAGGTGAGGTTGAAGAACTGATAACCACCATGAAGGAATAAAGTCTGATCGAAAACTCTAAAAGCCCTTGGGCGTCTCCAGTGGTCCTGGTAAAGAAGAAAGACGGATCAACCCGCTTTTGCGTGGACTATCGAAGGTTGAATGATGTGACCAAGAAGGATAGCTACCCTCTGCCTAGGATCAGTGATACTCTGGACGCAATGGAAGGAGCACAATGGTTCTCAACTTTGGACTTGAAAAGGGGTTACTGGCAAGTCGAAATCCATCCTGAAGACAAAGAAAAGACAGCATTCTCAACAGGAAACGGATTGTGGCAGTTTAAAGTGATGCCTTTTGGACGACTTTGCAATGCTCCAGCGACTTTTGAGCGCCTAATGGAATGCGTCCTGCAAGGACTCACATGGAAATCTTGCCTGGTGTATTTGGATGACGTCATAGTATATGGGAAAACATTTGGCGAACACTGTACAAATCTGAGAGCCGTGTTTCAAAGACTTCGAGAAGCCCACCTCAAGCTTAACCCAGAAAAGTGTTCACTCTTCAAAACCGAAGTGAAATATCTGGGCCATATCATCTTATCCCAAGGAGTAAAAACGGATCCTGATAAGATTGACACCGTGAAGAATTGGCCAACACCACAGGACAAACACCAACTCCGAAGCTTTCTGGGTCTAGCCACCTACTATAGGCGCTTTGTGAAGGACTTTGCTGGAATCGCCAAGAGTCTACATCAGCTAACGGAAAAGGGAAAGCAGTTTAAATGGTCAGGTGAGTGCGAGCGCAGATTTCAAGAGCTCAAGCAATGCTTGTGTAATGCACCAGTGCTGACCTACCCAACTCCAGGAAAACCGTTCATAATTGATGCTGATGCGAGCAATGTCGGGATAGGTGCTGTACTATCGCAGGTGCATAATGGCGAAGAAAAGGTGATTGCCTATTACAGCAAGGTGCTCTCGAAGTCGGAAAGAAACTATTGTGTGACCAGAAGAGAGCTTCTTGCACTGATTTTGGCAACAAAGCACTTCCATAAGTATCTCTATGGACAGAAGTTTCTTCTCCGAACAACTGACCATGGAGCACTTAACTGGCTTTTGAATTTCAAGAATCCAGAGGGTCAAGTGGCAAGGTGGATTGAGAGGCTGCAGACGTACGATTACGAAATTCAACATCGGAAGGGGAAGCTTCACTCAAATGCAGATGCACTGTCTCGGAGACCATGCAAGCAAGACTGTAAGCATTGCAGACGACAAGAAGAAAAAGAAGTAGTTACTGTCCAACGAACCAGAGCCGATCCCATTTATGGCTGGAGCAACGACGAGTTGAGGAAGGCTCAACAAGAAGACTCAGATATCGAACCCATCCTCGCTTGGAATGAACACCAGGAAAAACCAGAATGGGCTGATATCTCCGATAAAAGTCCGACTCTGAAGGCCTATTGGGCACAGTGGGACTCGTTTCATGTCCAAGAGGGTGTCCTTCGACGTAAATGGGAATCAGCAGATGGAAAGTCTTATGTAATGCAGCTAGTCTTACCGAGATCGAAGGTTATGGACGTTCTGCGAGAGATGCATGGTGGAGTTTCGGGAGGCCATCTAGGAGTGAACAAGACGCTAGAAAAGGTTCGACAACGATTTTACTGGCTACATGCAAGGGATGATGTCGAGAAGTGGTGCCGAAAATGCGATACCTGTGCTGCCACCAAAGGCCCGAACAAAAAGAACCACAGTCAAATGCAGCAGTATAATGTCGGAGCACCCTTCGAAAGGATTGCAGTAGACGTGGCGGGTCCATTTCCGGAAACAAATAATGGAAATCGTTATATTCTGGTCGTCATGGATTACTTCAGCAAGTGGCCTAAGCATACGCCATTCCAAATCAAGAAGCCAAAACAGTCGCAGACCAAATTGTCTTCAACTGGGTGAGCAGATTCGGCGTTCCATTAGAACTACATTCCGACCAGGGAAGAAATTTTGAATCAAACATATTTCAGGAAGTTTGTGGGCTTCTTGACATCAAGAAGACAAGAACAACACCACTTCACCCACAATCTGATGGCATGGTCGAACGATTCAACCGAACCCTGAAGGAACATCTTTGCAAAGTTGTGGACGAAAACCAGCGAGATTGGGATCGACACATTCCACTGTTTTTGATGGCGTATCGAAGTGCAAGACATAGCTCAACTGGCCATACACCGTCTAAGATTTTGATGGGAAGGAATATCAGACTGCCGAGCGAAATAAAATTTGGATGTTCCACGTCGGAGCCGTAAGCCGAGGATGACTACATTGATGACCTCAGAGAAAGACTCCTTCAGATCCACTACAATACCAGGTTGAAAATAAATATGTTAAGTGACCGAATGAAGACACGCTACGATATACGAGCGACAACAACAGAGTTCCAAGCAGGAGATCGGGTGTGGCTTTACAATCCCCATCGACAAAAAGGGTTGTCACCGAAACTTTAACGGGACTGGGAAGGTCCATATACAGTCATTACAAAAATCAACGATGTCGTGTACCGGATTCAAAAGGGAGTCAGAGGAAAACCAAAAGTTGTACATCGCGACCGGCTACATCGCTACAGTGGTGATAAGAACGATATGCGCTCGGAAGCGAAGCGGTTCATTATGGATTGTGAATTGCGATAAAGTAAAGACTGTGTTTGAAAAGTAATAATTGAAAGTAAAAACTGTGTTTAAAAAGTAATAATTGAAACTGTTGAATAAAGAATTTTTGTGAGTAATTTAAATAAAGTGAATTTGTGTTTTTATTTACGAAGTGTGAATAAGTTTTAATTGTCGGTATTATGTTCCCCAAAACGTTGTTTGTTTAAAATAAAAAATGCTTGATTTTAATTACTTGTTTTTTTTATTCTTATTTGATTTAGTTTTATTTTAATGGTAGTTCTACAAAATGATGTTGATTGTTTCGAGTAATTATTATGACTGACTACAATGGATACATAAAGTTAAAATCAAAGGCAAATTTGAATGTGAAACTATTAAGAATATTTTGCTGACAAAAATGTTTTTGATGATATAGAGAATATCATTATATCGAAAGGGAGGAGGCAGAACTAGCGCAAACGAGAAATGGTTTTACGAAGGGAATCCTGTTGAGGTTGTAAAAGAATACAAATATCTTGGTGTACTATTCACACAAAATATGAAAATGGATAAGCATTTAAAAGATAAATTATCTAAGGCGAAAACTGCATTAAACGCTACTTGGAAAAATTGCTTCAACAACAAATTCATAAGGCACAGTAGTAAATATCGGGTCTTTGAAACTGTAGCGGAATCAATCATCTTTTATGCTGCACAGGTATGGGGAGGTTCAGAATATGTATCGGTTGAGAAACTTTTGAGGTACTACCTGAAACGAGCATTTCATCTCCCCCCCAACGCACCGAACTATATGCTTATGATTGAGACTGGATTGCATCCGTTACTAATTAAAACACTCAAACTACAAGTTGACTATGTTCTCCGTGTCATGCAATTGCCTGATCACCGGCTCCCTAAGATGGTCGCCATTCAAGTGGTGCGAAGCAAAAGAGGATTTTTTAAAGAATGGGAATGTTTAGCTGAAGAGTGTGGATTTGTACTTGATATAAATATAGATGATCCAAGTACTGCGAGACCCTTATTGTACGATCTTATAAAAAAAGTAGACCTTAGATATAGGAAAAAACACGAGGAAGAAGCAGCAGGATCTCTTCACCGAACTATATATAATCGCCTGGATTACACTTTCAACGAAAACAACTACTTCAAAGATAAAAATAATACAAGCACAATTTCAATGATGTTCCGATTACGAGGCGAATTGCTGCAACTCAATTACATACCACATAGAAGTGAATTACCGATTTTATGCGATTTATGCAACCGACGGGAACGTGAAGACATCATTCATTTCTTGGGAATGTGTCCAGTTTTGCGTGAAATAAGAAGAAACTTATTTGGAAATGATACCTTAACCGAAGAATATTGTATTTTCTTATTAAATCAAATGAATGTTGATTTATTGTATGATTTCCTAAAAATTGCTCTTAGTTATAGGAACAGAATTAAAAACGGTGATTTTTGAAATTAGAACTTACCTACAGTTAAAAAAAAAAATATGCAAACGGAATCTTAATCCTTAATTAAAATAAAGTCTGAACTATTAAATTAAAAATGTAATTTTATCAAACACATATATTGAGTTTATATTGTATTGTCAATCTGGCAGACGGCAAATGCCATGCTCAAACGATTTTATGTATCTTAAATATTGTATTCAATCTCTAAAAAGAAAAAAATATGAACCAATAAAAATCTAATCTAATCTAATCTAAAATCATTTGTTGCATTTAATGCAACAAGATATCTTGTTTATTTTAAAGTTTTGAGAAGAGAATAGTCATACGTTGCAAAAAGAAACAATACAACGAGATATGTAAGAATAGTCTATATCTATAGATATGTAGATATGGATCGGGGTGGTTAGGTTCATAACACGTCCCCCCTTAAAATAAAATTAATTTCAATTTTTAATGTAAAATTAATTTTAATTTGTAAGGTTATAATTTGAACCAAAATTGTTCCTTGGATTTCTAATTGATTTTCTAGATTTAATGTTTACATTTTCTGCTGTTTCAGGTGTTGTCATTATTGAAGAACTACCTAATTCTATTATTTTATTTGTTTGTTGCTCAGTATTAGAACAACAATTATTTATGATCCGTGTAAGACAATTATTTGATGTACGAATGTCATCATTAATGATTGAAATTGTTCTTATTTTCTTACAATATTTGAAACATTTAAGTATCAAATAAACCAGTATTAATATAACAATCGTATATTGAAAAAAGGAAGGATGTTTTATCAGTGTTGGATGAATTTCTGCCTCATTAATTTTGTTCCTTATTTGATCTAGAGAATGTTTGATTAACTTAAGGTGATCTAAGTTTACGTTTGATAGATTTATCGGTGTAATTTTAACATATTTATGAGATAAATTTGTTAACTTATTTTCGCAGCAATCATCTTCAATTATATTTACTAATGGAATTATTGATTCATAGTTTGAAGAGATATAATTATCAGATTTCAAAAAGTTGGATCCTATGTAAGCCTCACAATTCTTATTTATAGTTAATAGAGATGTACCTGTTATAATCTCGTTATTAATTCTATCACTGTGTTCACAGAGGAAAGTTATTTGTTTGGACTTTGTTAATACTATGATCCAATTATTAGAGTTAAGCTTATGGTATAATTCTAAATTTCCATGTAATATCTTTGTATCACAATTTTTGGGAATTGTATTCATTGTGTTTATTAAGAGTAATACTTCACAAACAGGATTATAAGCATTTGAATAAAAAGTGTTAGCTTTGCAAATATAATCAGACTCCGATAAGTTTTCACATTGATCTAGGTTATTAAACTTAATATATTTTTGGTAATTATCCGTTATTGCCAAATAGGTAAATGTCGGTTGTATATATGCATAGGTTTGACTATCATTTGTGTATTGTATCGGAAGAGGAATAACATGATATAAATTGTATAATGTTGATTCTGTCAATGGTATGTTTATAATATAAATTATTTTTCCGTTTAAGAAGTAAACTTGGAGCTTAGCAACATCTATAAAAATATGTGCATTTTCTAAAATTGGTAGTACGGGAAAATAAATGCCATTTTTAAGCAAGTGTATGTTACTATTAACTTCTGTTATTAATTGTATAGGTGATAATACAAAAGGATGTAACGTATTTCGTTTTGCAATTAATAACGCGTTTACAATGTTATCTAGTTGTTCATTTGTTTCCGTAGTAAGATATGTTAAAAGTATTACATATATGTTGAGAAATTGTTTCAGAGTTTAAGTTTATTAATTTCAGTAGTAGCGCTATGTGAAAAATTGTAAAGTTTTTCAAAATTATTATTTAAAGTTTCTTCGTGGAATTTTATATTATTTATACCTACTTTCATTAAAATTAGATATTGTCAATTGTACAGGGTGCGCCAGAGAAACTTACTTATTTGAAAGGTCAATAAAAAAAAAGTACTTCAGTTATTGTTTTAAATTTTTTTTTTATTTGAGAATACAATATCCCAATTTTTTTTTATGCAGTCTTAAAAATGACATCGGATAAATGGCGACCCCCATTGCGCATACACTGATGAAGTCGATTTTTGAAATTCGTATCCACTCTTCGCAGCATATCAATCGGTATGTTGGCAATGGCGTCGCGAATATTGTTCTTGAGGTGTGCTATGGTCCGTGGTCGATCGACATAAACCAGGGATTTCAAATAACCCCATTAAAAGAAATCGCATGGAGTCAAATCTGGAGAGCGTGCCGGCCATTGGAGATCACCTCTGAGAGAGATGAGGCGGTCGGGGAAATGTTGTCGCAACAAATTCATTGAGTCTCGTGCTGTGTGTGCTGTAGCTCCATCTTGCTGAAACCACACGTTCCTAACGTTCATTTCTTCGAGTCTTGGAAGAAAAAATTCCTCGATCGTGTTCCTGTAACGAGCTCCATTAACGGTAACTGCGCGTTCGTTTTCTTCAAAAAAATAAGGACCAATTATTCCCATTATCGACATCGCACACTAGACAGTAACTCGCTTACAATTAAGTGGCTTCTGGTGAAGCTCACGCGGATTAACACCACACCAATAACGCATGTTTTGCTTGTTGACGCAGCTGGAAATGTGGAAGTGAGCCTCGTCACTGAAAAAACGACCGCGTCTTCAGGCAGGTTGTCAATCAGCATTTCACATGCATTTTGACGGGCAACAAAATCGCGTTCAGTTAATTCTTGCACAACAGCCAATTTATAGGAATGAAATTGAAGGTCTTTATGGAGAATTCGTCGAACAGTGGTGTCAGAAATTCCCAAAGCAGCTGCGTGTTTGCGAGCCGAACGCCGGCCGCCGGCGAGAACGCACAACTGACTGCCTCACTCTTTCGATATTTTCCGGAGTTCTGATGGTCCGTTGAAGTCCATTTCTGGGTTTAGCGACACTTCCACACTCCTGAAATGAGTTAACCCACGACAGAATCGAATTACGGCCAGGAACGAGTCTGTGAGGAGGAATTTCAAAGCGAGCGCGGAAGGCACGTTGCGTAGCAGCAAATGAGCGACCGTTAGAAAAGATGCTCTCAACTGCGAAGGCCCGCTGCTCTCTAGACCAGAGCATGATGGCAACTGACTGGAGGGAGAAACAAATTTGGGAACTTCCCCCTCCAGATGCGCCCCCTCTTGCCCCTCTACCCACCCAACTCACCGCGCGGGAATTTTTTCAAAAAAGTAAGTTTCTCTGGCGCACCCTGTACTACATGAATTTGATCTTTCATGAGATCTGTCAAAGATTTTTCATCGTTTATAACATTATTTATAGATTTTTCGAAATACTCGGCGTCTTCATAATCTAGAGTTCCGAAGATAGTTTTAAAGATAGTTCCAATACCGTTAAAAAGACCTCGATTAGTTTTACGTTTTCCTATTAAGTCTTCTATTGCCTGATATTTTAAGAATAGGTTAGGAAGTTGAATCTTTAAGTAATTAAGAGATTGTTTACAAAAGTAAAAATTAATATGATTGACGCTTTGATTACCTACTACAATAATTGTTTGATGTTTTTTCATAGATATTCTTAATAAGTAAAAGTTTTTGATTTATAGCCGTAATATTTATGTACGTTATCATTTTATATGTGGTTGTAGTTATTTTTCCATGTCCTAAGTGTTCATAATAAAGGCCGCTTCCTTTTTTGATTTCCTTGATTTCATAATTATTTATCTCAGATCCTTGCACGTTGCATAGAAGAATTGACAATCTGCAATAAAATACAGATTTTATTTGATTTTTGAAAATTCAAAGAAATTGTTTTAATTAATTAAAAGCTGGTTTTAACCGATTTATATGAACCCGTAGAGGTTTCTTCTTGAATTTAATTGTAATGTTTTGATTGTTATGGGTTTGAATTATTTCAAATGGACCTTTATAAGTAGGTGAAAGCTTTTTACTCGGCTTATTACTATTATTACGAAGATATACTTTATCTCCTACATTATAGTTTTGATTTTAACAGTTTTATCATAATACTTTTTAGACAGTTCCTTAGATGCTATTATATTTTCTTTTGCGATTTTGTGAGATTTATTCAATCTAAATTTAAGTTGATATATATAGTTTTCGTATATATATTTAAATTCTGGAGCTTGCGTTAATGATGAAGGCAATATAGGTTTATGTCCAAACAACAGTTCATAAGGTGTGAATTTAGTAGAAGCATGAACTGAGGTATTATAAGCAAACATAGCTGACGGTACCCATTCATCCCAATCATCCTGGTTTGCATTTATATAATGCTTAAGGTAATCTTTTAAGGTAGAATGTGAGCGCTCGAGTGCTCCGTTACTCTGTGGATGATAGGCTGTTGTATTTATTTGTTTCATATGGAAAAGTTTAGCAAATTGTTTTAATAGGGAAGACATAAATTCGGATCCTTGATCTGTTAAAATTGAATTTGGAATGCCATAGAAGCTTATAAATTTGAAAAGCTTATTCGCAACTGTTTCTGCGGAGTGATTTTTTAATGGAAAAGCTTGGCTATATTTAGTGAGATCATCTTGAAGTGTAAGTATGAATTGATTTTCGTTAATAGTTAATGGTAGAGGTCCTACAATATCTAAACTTAATTTTTCAAAAGGCTGACTCGCCGTCGTTGTTATTTCCATAGGAGCCTTAAATGTTCTTCTTAAAGTTTTATTCTTTTGACATAAGATTTAATATACGCTTTTATTTCTGACTTCATATGTTTCCAATAATAGAATTCTTTTATTCAATTATAAGTTCTTCTAAAACCGGAATGACCTGATTGAGGATCGTCGTGATTTTCTTTAAGGATAATAGGAATATCTGAACGCTCTGGATTAATGATTGTATCGTGATGAACAATAATTTTAATTTTCGAATTACGGAAGATGAATTGAATTATATGTTTTAATTTTTCATATTTGAATAGATTTTTATCATTTTCAAAATTGGGTATAGATATGCTATCTATTCCATCTTCTTCTAATTTATACTTGAGATTCTGAAAAACATAAAAAAAATCGGAGTAGCTTGCCTTTTGCCAACTTTGACGTTTTATCATACAATGATAAACAAAGAATTCTTTCTTTATGTTTTTTGATTTTACCACTTCATATAATTCATAGGGATGAACTCTTAATTGCTCTATGTTATCACATAGATCTGAAATGTTTGTAAAATATTTATTACAATCAATTCGTTACTGCATAAATAAGCTATATTATTATTTGATTTAAGAAATGATGATTTTACTTCGGAGAAGTCATAAACATTGTATTTTAAGGAAGAATAGTAAAATTTAAGGTAATCACCGTTCGATTCTAATTTAAAGATATGATTTACTACAGCTTCGTCTTTTTCGGATAGTTGTTCAGTGTTTGAAACCTTAATTCTTGACAGACAATCAGCGTTGCTGTTAATTTTTCCTGGCTTATAAACGATTTGATAATCGTACTCTTCGAGTTTAAGACGCCAACGTACGAGGCGTGAACCTGGGTCTTTGCAATTAAATAACCACACAAGAGGACGGTGATCAGTAACTATTGTGAATTTCGTACCATATAAATAAGGTCTGAAATGGGCAACTGCCCATACTATAGCCAATAGTTCTCTCTCTATTGTACTATAATTGGATTCATAACGGTTCAATGTTCTTGATGCAAAAGAAATTGGCAAATCATTGCCTATTCTACCTTGGCTTAAAACTGCGCCTATAGCAAAACTTGAGGCGTCAGTGGTTAATATAAAGTTTTTATTGAAATTTGGATATTTAAGAATAGGCTCTTCTAAGAGCCTATTCCATTCAAATTCAATGTCCTTTTTAATAGTGAAGTTAAAGGTTTTAATAATTTACTGAAATTCTTTATAAAACGTCTATAGTAGCCTACTAACCCGAGAAAAGATTTTATATCTTTTGGAGATTTTGGCATTGGAAAATCTTTAACCACTTGAACTTTAGATGGATTTGGTTTTACGCCATCTTCTGATATTACATGACCGAGATATACGACTTCTTTTCGTAGGAATTCGCATTTATCTGGCTGTAACTTAAGATTATTATTTTGAAGTCGAGTAAATACTTCCGTTAGTTTTTCTTCGTGATCTCTGAGAGATAAAGCATAAATTACAATATCATCCAAATATACAAAGTATTTTGCACCTAGTAAGCCACTTAAAACCGAGTTCATTAGCCTCTGAAATGTGGCTGGCGCATTTTTCAGTCCGAATGGCATTCTATTCCATTCGTAATGACCGTCGGGGGTCGAAAATGCTGTTTTGGGACGATCTTCTTCTCGAATTTCAATTTGGTGAAACCCTGAAGCTAAATCGAGAATTGTAAAATATGAACTATGACCAAGTTGGTCTAATATTTCGGAAATGTTAGGTAATGGAAACGAGTCTCCAATAGTTACATTGTTTAGATTACGGTAATCTACAACGACTCGCCACTTTTTCTTACCCGAGCCATCAATTTTTGTAGGTACTACCCATAAGGGAGCAGAAAAAGGTGAAGTTGATGGACTTATTATACCTTGTTCAAGCATACTAGAGATTTGGTTATTGACTTCATTTTTATGAATTTCTGGGTAACGATATGTCTTGGAAGCTATTGGTTTATTATTTTCCAAATAAATTTCGTGTTTTACTTTTTGAGTTGAAGACAATTTATCGCCTTCTAAATAGAAAAGATTTGAGAACTTCGAACAAATTTTTAATAAACTTTCTTTTTCTTCATTATTTAAATGATCAGTACGTATTTGAGATATCAATTGATTAAAACGGTTCTGTATATTTTCAGAATTTGAATTAAATGAATAAATTTCCGATGGAATTTCTTCCAGAGTAACTTTTGTCGATTGAATTTTTACATTTTTATCAAGGGTATTGATTATAGTTACAAATGCTTTAGAGTGACTATCAACTTTAGTAATAGCTCTGCTAAGGTAGACCCCATCTATAATTTCGATATCTGGCACGATACCTTCTTTAATTCCTTTGTTTAAAATATTTACTTTAATGAGTGTTTCCGATCTACTTGGAAGTATAAACTGATCAGACGTTTGATTTGATTGATTTACAAAAAAAGGTATTGAGGTTCTGTTATTGACTTTTAAATTTTTATTTTGATAATTGATTTGAACTCCATGTTCAATTAAAAAGTCATTTCCTATAATTCCATTAAAAGGAACGTTGGATTTTGAGTCAATGATATAGAATTTATGGTTAATGCATTAATTTTACTAAATTTAAGTGAAATATTAATCGAACCTATTGTTTTGATTGGGTTATCGCTTGATTCGATGCCTTTGAGTTTAATTATGTCACCATCGTTGATTTTGACTTTATCAACTAAAAATTCCTTTTTTATTAGAGAAATATTCGCACCACTGTCTACCAAAAGTTTGAATTGAGAAGAAATAGAAAATTCAGATGCTATATTTATGAAGATAGTATTTTCATTTAATAAAATTAATTTATTTTGTTTGCAACAATTTCGTTTGAATTCACCCGATCTGTTGTTGCCATCATCCCGAGTGAATTTACGTTTCCCTGTTCCCTTCCAAAATTTCTGGTTGAGTTCTGATTCAAAGAATTTCTATTATTATCTTTCCATTTTTTCTTCCTGCAATCTTGGATCAAATGCCCAAGTTTTTTGCAATAATTACATACTTTTTCTGATTGGAGAGTATACATAGGCTTAGGTTTACTACCTGAAGGTTTATTTAAGAAACAATGCGTCGATATATGTCCTGATTTTTTGCAAATAGTGCAATTTTTAGAATTTGGATTCTTAATGTTAATAAGTAGTTGTATTCTTTCTTCTTCCAACGCTATGTTGAATGCTTCGTTGAGAGTTTCTATATCTCTAGCTCTCAACATTCTGCTAATTTCTGGTTTAACATTTAAAATAAATGTGTGAAGGGCTAAATCATTCATAGCCGCTAATCGACCAACTAATTCAGCTTCAATTA
The DNA here is from genome assembly GCA_920104205.1 of Eupeodes latifasciatus. Classification (NCBI taxonomy): domain Eukaryota; kingdom Metazoa; phylum Arthropoda; class Insecta; order Diptera; family Syrphidae; genus Eupeodes; species Eupeodes latifasciatus. The sequence continues at coordinate 74,004,584 of OV049925.1, forward strand.
CATTATTTTGTCGTGTAGACGTTAACAGTTTTTTTAAAGCAGTTTCAATTTTGCAAATATATTGCGAAATCGTTTCAGTATTCTGTTTGCAATTTAATAGCTCAATGAGCAAATGCCCATGATGTTTTGTATCTGAGTATATGTTTTTTAGGTATTGTTTCAATTCATCCCAGGTATCAAAATCGTGGTTTGATACTGAGCTTTTGGCTTTGCCAGAAAGTTGACTTTTTACGTAAGCTAGGAGGACGTTTGATTGTTCAGCAGTTGCTAAATTAAAAGCAGAGTCAATTGAATTGAGAAACGGAATGAGTTTCTGTCTGTCCCCATCGAAGGGTTTGGCGAATTTGAATAGGGTATTCAGTGAGATATTCTCACCATCAACATTATTGCCATCTGGATTCATGTTTCAATCTAATTTAAGTTAATCTTTCGAATTTGCCTTTGGTACACACTTTTTTTTTATTTTCTGATTCAATTTCAATTAATATAAAATTTTCTGTTTTCAAAGTTATAAATTTTCTGCACAAAATAGTTTAAAATTTTCTGATTCAATTTCAATTAATATAAGATTTTCTGTTTTAAAAATTATAAATTTCCTAAATCACAATTTGAGTCACAACAAGTTTTACATGTTCTGATTTAATTTCAATTAATATAAGATTTTCTGTTTTCAAAATTATAAATTTTCTGCACAACTAGTTTAAAATTTTCTGATTCAATTTAAATTAATATGAGATTTTCTGTTTTGAAATTATAAATTTTCTGCACAACTAGTTTAAAATTTTCTGATTCAATTTAAATTAATATGAGATTTCCTGTTTTCACTTTATAAATTTTTTTTCACAACTAGTTTAAAATTTTCTGATTTAATTTCAATTAATATGAGATTTTCTGTTTTCAAATTATAAATTTTCTGCACAACTAGTTTAAAATTTTCTGATTTAATTTCAATTAATATGAGATTTTCTGTTTTCAAATTATAAATTTTCTGCACAACTAGTTTAAAATTTTCTGATTTAATTTCAATTAATATGAGATTTTCTGTTTTCAAATTATAAATTTTCTGCACAACTGGTTTAAAATTTTCTAATTCATTTTTAATTAATATGAGATTTTCTGTTTTCACTTTATAAATTTTCGTTTATGTATGTTCTTACAATATTATCAGCATGATGATTTCCGAGAATTATACTTCTGACACCAATTATTATGTTCCCCAAAACGTTGTTTGTTTAAAATAAAAAATGCTTGATTTTAATTACTTGTTTTTTTTTTTTTATTCTTATTTGATTTAGTTTTATTTTAATGGTAGTTCCACAAAATGATGTTGATTGTTTCGAGTAATTATTATGACTGACTACAATGGATACATAAAATTAAAATCAAAGGCAAATTTGAATGTGAAACTATATTATCTTCTATTAAGAATATTTTGCTGACAAAAATGTTTTTGATGATATAGAGAATATCATTTGTTGCATTTAATGCAACAAGATATCTTGTTTATTTTAAAGTTTTGAGAAGAGAATAGTCATACGTTGCAAAAAGAAACAATACAACGAGATATGTAAGAATAGTCTATATGTATAGATATGTAGATATGGATCGGGGTGGTTAGGTTCATAACATCGGACCAAGCCGAATATATTACAATACTATAGGCTGCCTTAAAAACAAAAAACTTTGCATACTTTTTCGGTTGAGGGTTTTCTTATCTTTAATATGAAGATATTGGTCTTATAGTCCAGTCAAATTAGACGAAAAAAGGAGTTCAGCTCGGAAAAATTCCCACCTAGCTGAATTTTGGTACACACCTTTTTTATATTGTTGTTAACGATGTGTAAAAAGTCGACCTCGATATCATGTACGCGTCAAAGGTTATTCGAGGTCAAAGGTCACGGAATTAGCCTTTTTTTTAATATCTCGTTTTTTATTGGTCGTACAAAAAAAAGTTTTAGACACAAATTGTAGAGGAGGTAATTATCTACAAAAATGGTCTTTTAACATTTTCACGTCAAGTTGATAGTTTTTCCGTTATAAGGCCAACAAAGTGTACACTTTTAATGAAATATGATTTTTTCGCTAAAAACAAGTAGCCTTTGCGTTAATATCTTGCTTCATACTGTTTGTACAATAAAAAGTCTCGAACAAAAATTGTAGAGGACAAAATTATCTACAAAATGGTTATATATGTATATATATCCAATCGCATTTGCGCTATGCAAATTTTAATGTTTACCATACAAAATTACAATAATATATAATATTATATCATATTATAATAACGATAATAAGAATACATTCGTTTTATGCAAGATGTATTGTATATGTAGGTACATAGTACATATTACTGTCGTCTGGATGCCAGACGGTGAACTGGGTGGTTGGGGGGTAACAGGTTGTACATATACATATATAGTATTTGTAAGGACTAGGTCGACCTTTTTTAGTAACAATAGACGCAGCTGTCTTCGACATTCATATGCCGGACCGGCCCGCTGCCGTAGATGAGTATTTAGTTGTGTTCGGTCCGTACGAACGTTGTCACGTGTATATTGTGTTTTTTGTGAGTTCTGAATTTTTTACAAGTACCTACTGCTTATATTACATAACCAACTAAATGGCGGGTAATTGTTTTATATGTGAAAACTCGCTATCGGTCGGTGAAACTGTAAATGTCGAGCGTGGATTACTTGCTTACTTAAGGTGGCGCTACAGTCCTGTGTGAACTAGGGCCTCACCCAACAAACTTCTCCATCTAGCTGGGTCCCTAGCTAGATGTCTCCAGTTTCGCGCTCCAAGTTGGGTGAGGTCACTTTCCACTTGTGCGCGCCACCTGATCCGCGGTCTTCCTCTACTGCGCTGTCCTGTGGGTGTGGATTCGAAGACTTTCCGGGCCGGAGCATTGGTTTCCATGCGCTCTACGTGACCCAGCCATTTTAGTCGTTGGACTTTTACCCTTCTGGCTAAGTCTACGTCGCTGTACCGCCCGTACAGCTTGTCGTTCCATCTTCTCCTCCATTCCCCTTCGATGCATACGGGACCGTAGATCACACGAAGAACTTTTCTCTCGAAACGACCCAAGGTGCTTTCATATGCTTTTGTCATAGTCCATGCTTCTGTACCGTATAGCAGGACGGGGATGATAAGGGACTTTTCCACTCAATTGCTTTCTTAGCCCAAAGAAACAGCGGTTAGCAAGAGTTATTCTTCGTTTGATCTCAGCGCTGGTGTTGTTTTCTGCGTTTACAGCGGAGCCTAGGTAGACGAAGTCCTTGACTACCTCAAAGTTACGTCTGTCGATGGTGACGTTTTGACGAAGACGTCGGTGTTGTAGGTCCTTTCTTGACGACAGCATGTACTTTGTTTTGCCCTCATTGACCGTTAAATCCATTTTTGCCGCCTCTGCCTCAATACTCACAAAAGCCCCATTGACATCACGCTGAGTTCTTCCGATTATGTCAATGTCATCAGGATATGCTAGTAATTGGACAGACTTTTGAAAGATAGTGCCTGTAGTGTTGACGTGTGAGCTTTGCACTATTCTTTCAAGTACGATGTTAAAAAATCGCATGACAGCGCATCACCTTGTCTAAAACCTTTTTTGACATCGAAAGGTTCTGTTAAGTTGTTTCCAACATTTATGGAACAGCGTGAATTCTCCGTGGTCATCCTGCACAAACGGACGAGTTTGGCAGGGATGCCAAAACTAGACATGGCTCTATACAGCTCGTCCCTGTAGATGCTGTCATATGCGGCCCTGAAATCGATGAAAAGATTGTGGGTGTCGATTTGGTGTTCTTGGGGTTTTTCCAGGATCTGCCGTAATGTGAATATTTGATCGACTGTGGACTTTCCTGGTCTAAAACCACACTGATAAGGACCTATCAGGTTGTTGACGATGGGCTTTAGACGTTCACGTATTACGGCAGAGAAGATTTTGTAAGCGATGGTAAGTAGACTGATTCCTCTATAGTTGGTACAGTTTAGAGGGTCTCCTTTTTTCAGTATAGGGCAAACAATACTGAGGTTCCATTCATCGGGCATGCTTTCTTCCGACCATAACTTACAGATAAGTTGGTGCATGCTCCTAACCAACTTATCTCCAGCTGCTTTAAAGAGCTCGGCATTCAAGCCATCTGCTCCAGCTGCTTTATTAGTTCAGTTCAGTTTAGATATGGCAATCTTTACTTCGTCTAAGTCGGGAGGACGGGATTTTTGGCTTTCGTCGTCTATGTTGAATGGATCATCCTGCCTGACAGCGGAATTCGGTTCGTCGTCGCCGTTATACAGTCTGCAGAAGTGGATTACAAACATTAAAAAACGATAGCAATGATAGAAACGATGGACATGTACCTACATATACATCTTGCATAAAACGAATGCATTCTTATTATCGTTATTATAATATGATGTAATATTATATATTATTGTAATTTTGTATGGTAACCATTAAAATTTGTATAGCGCAAGTGCGATTGGATATATTCATATATAACCATTTTGTAGATAATTTTGTCCTCTACAATTTTTGTTCGAGACTTTTTATTGTACAAACAGTATGAAACGAGATATTAACGCAAAGGCTACTTGTTTTTAGCGAAAAAGCATATTTCATTAAAAGTGTACACTTTGTTGGCCTTATAACGGAAAAACTATCAACTTGACGTGAAAATGTTAAAAGACCATTTTTGTAGATAATTACCTCCTCTACAATTTGTGTCTAAAACTTTTTTTTGTACGACCAATAGAAAACGAGATATTAAAAAAAGGCTAATTCCGTGACCTTTGACCTCGAATAACCTTTGACGCGTACATGATATCGAGGTCGACTTTTTACACATTGTTAACAACAATATAAAAAAGATGTGTACCAAAATTCAGCTAGGTGGGAATTTTTGCGAGCTGAAAGCCTAATGTGACTGGACTATTACGCGTGTTTTATTGAGACTGGCATTTTATATGTGCAGGTCGAAACTTATTATAAAAAGGCCCCTTTTATTTTATAATCATACTGTAATTCTTTTTATATATCTTTTATGTGAGTTCTATCCCTTGGTATGAAGTACTTGGGTGAATATACCTTTAATATACAAAGTACATGAATACCATTCAGTTTTATCCGTGTAATAATATTTTCAACGAGAACATAAATCTTTTGGCACACATAAAACTGACTGCTAGACAATACGAAATGGAACAGAGAAATAGGAAAATATGTAGGTATTTCGCGCACATCTAAAATGAGAATCTGTAGGTAATGAATAACATGATAAACAAAAGATACAAAGTGAGTGGGTAGTACAAACATAAATATACTTTTGTATTGTTTAATATACGAGTATAATATAACAGAAAATGTATATTACGTTTTACTTTTTAATACTTATATGTTTTTGTTTACAAAACTTCCTTAGAAGTAAAGGAAGTGTTCAAAGTCAAAGTTTAACAAAGTCAATAAAATTTTAAATTAATCAATTTTAACTCCTTCTGCTTCCTCATTTACTTTAAAAAAAATTAATATATGATACGAGTATAACAAGTTGCATAAAAATTGTATATGTAAGCAGCTTTCTTCAATCAAATTCATAAAAATTGATTTAGATGTGAATAGTCAAACAAAAATATACTTCCATTGAGTAAACGTAAACTGTAAAGTGTTGTTTTAAAATCTTGTTCGAAACATTTTAAAGTCCTATTCATTACACAATTTAATATTGATAATTTTTGTTTGTCTCGGTTTTAGGTATCAGCGGGTCAGCATTTGCATCTCACTGGTGATCTGAAGAGCAATGTCTCAGTTGCGGCACAGCAAGGTGTCTTTTTCAACCAACAGCAGGCTCAACAACAACAACAACAACAACAACATCAGCATCAACAGCAGCAGCAGCAGCAACAACAACAACAACAACAGCAGCAGCAACAAAATCAGCAATCTCAACAACATACACAGCAAGGAAGCAATAACCTAAGCAATAACCCACAAAATCAGCAAGCAAATCAAAACATTAGCAATTCTTCTGGTAAGTTCATAGATAAAAACCGTTTGGGACACAAAAATAATTTTAATTTTTTCTAAAGGTCCTGGAAATGATTCTTACACCATGTCTCAGACACAGTCGATCAGCTTCACACAGCAACAACAACAGCAGCAGCAACAGCAGCAGCAACAACAGCAATCACTACGACAACGACAGTCACAGGCTGCAGCGGCTGCTGCTGCAAGCGCTGTTGGTATGGGCAGTGCTGGAGCACCTGGAGGTGGCCCCACGGTTGGCAATGCTTCAAACAATGCCCCCAATAATAATGTTCCAAGCCAGTCAGGAGGAAATTCCTCAACATCTGGATCTATGGCTGGCATGACTCAAATCGCAGGAAATGCAACAACGTCTAACGTTCCAATGAGTCAGGGTGGAATGAATGCGAACATGGGCCCTGGAAATATGTCACAGAATATGAGCCAGATGGCACATGGAAACAATGGACCGGGTGGAATTGGTGCTATGGGCATGGGCGGAATGAGTGGGATTCCAAGTCAGATGGGTGGCATGGGTACAATGGTTCCAAATGCAATGAATCAAACCCCTGGAGCAGGTGGCATGGGTCCGAACTCAATGATGATGTCGAACGGACCGATAGGAATAAATCAGGCAAAGTTCTTACAACAACAACAGATGTTGCGTGCGCAGGCAATGCAGCAACAGCATATCGGCGGCAACCGGCCGCCACCTCCTGAATATAAGGCAACTCAAGCTCAGCTCATGCAAGCTCAAATGATGCATCAAAGTTCCGGTGGTAGGTTCCCAAATGCAGCGGCGCAAGCAGCTGCTATGAGGCGAATGAGTCAACAACCCATACCACCATCGGGTAAGATTTTTAACACTACTGATATGAACATTCATATGAATGTATGGCAAGCCAACTTTTCACAGCATATAACTCATCATGTAAACAAACATTTTTGTACATTGAAAAATCATACATTATGATGACAATTTGAGACATGATGAGTTGCGTTGACTTCGAGTTGTCGCACCTCCATATTTTTGCTGAGGATTCTACCTCCTCATTTCCTTGGCATGTTCAGTCTGTCAATACAGTTCTTTACTATTTTAGAGTTATACTTTATACATACATATGTATGCACATATATGTCGATGATTTCAATAATGTATGTTTTAGAACATAATCATGAATCAAATACTTACATTTTTTAAACAAGGGTCTAATAAATATATGTTTATAATCATACTCATCTTCAAGAGTTGAGTTGTATATTTTTACAAATCGTAACTAAAATATTTCTCTTTTAAACAATGATTTTATGATGATGCTGCAAATTGTAAAAACCTTGAACTTCAAGAACGACTAAAGCTAATGATTGTTAGCAATAGGTAACCATAGTAAACAATATACACATTTCAAGATTTCAACTTAGGTAAAGTTTTTGGTCATAGATCTCTCCAATTCTGTCATTTTAAGGATTCAAATGATTAAAAAATAGTATAATCTGATGAAATATAATTTTTTAACCCATAGGTAAATTCGGCTTAATGTTTTTTCCACATTTCTTGTCTTTACTTACTTATTAAATTGTTTTGAATAAGCCGGTTTATAGCTTCCCCGACGAATACCTGATTTATATCGGTACAAACAAAACTTGAATTTAATGACCCTCTTCATATAAAATATATTTTAAAGTGTTGCTCCAATGGGACGAAACCTCGCAATCTTTATTTTAAAATTTTAGATGTTATAACTAAAAAAAAGTCTTTAAACAGAAAAGAGAGATATTCTTATTTGTATATTCTTATATATTTATATTTTTTCAGGTCCAATGATGAGGCCGCAGCATTCAATGTACATGCAACATTCCGCAGGAGGTGGCCCTCGCTCAGCAATGGGGCCATATGGTGGTCCGATGGGGGCTGTTCCACAACGACCGCCAAATGTACAAGTTACTCCCGAAGGGATGCCAATGGGATCACAACAGGAATGGCGTCACATGATGATGTCCCAACAGCAGAATATGTCATTTGGTGTACAGGGTGGTGCTCCAGGTCCAATAAGACAGCCACCTAATTCTGGGTTTAATTCAGGTAAAAAATATAATTTATTTAAAAAAGATTTGTACAATAATGCCGCTATTTTAAAAAAAAGGAGGGTTCATGTCGAATACGGCAGCCGGTGGTGGGCCAAATATGTCTCAGGTTCCAAATCCGAATATGCAACTGACGCCTGCTCAAATGCAGCAGCAACTATTGCGGCAGCAACAACAGAATCAACTCGTTGCTGCACAACAAAGCCAACAGCAACAAAACATGATGGGCAACATGAACCAGAATCAACAAGCCGCTGTAATGCAACAAATGTTACAACAACAGCACCACCAACAACAACAACAACCACAACAACAAAACATGATGACTCAAATGCAAATGGCTTCCATGCACATGTCTCAATCACAACAAATCACAATACAACAACAGCAACAGCAGCAGCAATTCGTTCAACAAACAACCACCACGACCACCCATCAACAGCATACTCAGCAAATGATACAAATGACCAATTCCTCCGGAAATAATCCCAACGCAGTGCAAGGTGCTATATCGGGTGGACCGCTATCCGCACCACCGACATCAATGCAAACAGCAACTTCTTCAATCAACCAGGCCATAAACTCTGTTGTTGGTAACACAAACGATCTTTGCCTTGAGTTTTTTGACAATTTGCCCGTTGGTGACGCCAGTAATTTCTCTACTCAAGACTTGCTGAATTCGTTAGATAATGACAGTTTTAATATACAAGACATTTTGCAGTAAACCAAGACATATTAGGTTATTTTTTTTTTATTTATATGAACACTTTTGGTCAGTTGAATTGGTTGTTGTTAAAAAAATTTATTTTTTGTTACTTATTTTAATAAGAGTATGACTTGTGAGTTTGTGAGAGATAAAATGTGTTTTTAAGTTAATTTTTTTTAAACAAAGACATTCCCTTCTTTATGTTGAAAGAAGTTCTTAATTTATTTATGTAATTTTAATTAAAGAGAATTATAATGTATGAAACTTAAGAAGATACAAAGCTTTAAAGATAAGTATATTCTGAATGTGTTTGTTTTATAAGACAACAAAATTAATTTGACGATGCATACAAAATAATAAAATGTTTAAAAAATTATTAACTTTTCATTGGTACTTACCGTACGGTTCGTTCAAAGAAGTAAAACCTCTGATATTACGATCTTTATAAAATTGATCAAGAGTATTTGGAAGCAAAAACAAAGTTTCGTTGACGAATTGTCTGTATAGAACTGAGATCTTATTTTTCTTAACATGTCTGTTTTGAATTTCATTTTGCATAGCGGTATAAGTTCAATCACTTCCAAGTACCCATTCGATTTAAAGAATCATTAAGCTTTCAACTTCTAATACACATTTTAAAGAGTTATATTTCCTTCGTGAATGGTTGGGCAGTAATTAAACTTGGAAAAATGCGTAATTGGTATGTTTTTATTAAGAATCATTTATAATACACATGTTATTCGTTGGATGAAGAGCTTTTGTTGTTTATTTATGAAAACTAATTTACCTTGATATACTTTTATCAGTAAAACCATTTTCTTAAAACACATTTCAAAAGTAATTAAATGAAAGAGTTTATCGTGTAGGGAGAAAATAATGATATTTTGAAATGATGATCTTTGTCGACTTACTTACTCTCCAATTCATTATTGATTAATAACAGTATAAAATTAATCGAAATCTGTTGAATACTTTTTGAGAAAATGGTATACTTTTATACTTTAGCCATATGTGAGGATATAGATAATTTTTCAATTAAAGCTACTCATGAATATTAAAAACTTTCAAAGGAAATACTTCTTAGTTTCTATCTCTTTGATTCGTTACGCTTCAGAAAATTTTTTCAACGCCTAAATCTAATTAAATTTATTTGTTTATATTACATAGTTCAGTTGTGTTCAAATTTGTATCAAAAATATTTTCTAATTGAACCTATAACAAAACCATATCACTTAACGTTTTTATATTTCCTATTTTATTTACCGAAAATCCAATTAACTAACATTTCTCTGAGCCTTTCCTCTTCATTTACGTAGTATTCAACAAAATATTTACATAAGAAAAATTTGCGTTAGATAGTGTGCAGTGGCTGCATGGATACAATAAATTCAAAAATGAATCTCATCACGATCAAAACATTTTTAGAAAATATTTTAGATATGTTGCAACACAAATTTGGATTTGAAATGTTAAGAAAATTCTAATCCGGTGGTATAAACAAAATTGAAATAAATTAGATACAACACATCTTATTCCAAATTGGATATATGTACTTGAAAAATCACTACTATTTCATTGCACGCAGCTATATTTACATATGTATAAGTTATATGATTTGTTCAACTTCTATGTTCATTTAAAAAAAAAACTTCATCTTCAGAAATATTGAGTTTTATCTAAACTGCTATTTATTACCAATGTACATCGCATATATAGTAATTAGTTTTTTTTTATATGCATTATTTGGTTTGTTACATTTACATTTTCTGACATTTCTGGCATTTTTTGTTAGTGTGTCCATATATAGGAAAACATTGTCTTGGTTTATCGATTGAGCCATAATTCGTTTTTAACTTTATTTTCACTTATTTGAAACTTTCAAGAGTAATTCATTCTTACATTGAATGGTGATTTTGATGGGCATGGGATATTGTAATCTTTTTGACTTGAATTACCGAAGGAATTATACAGAATCGTTGATTTATATTAAAAGAAGTCAATTTTTGTAAGTACTGCAAAAGACCCTCCTTAAATAACTTTTAAACAAAGCCAACTCTTGCAACCACAAATTATACTAAGAAAAAACAAAAAAATAAAACATTGGTGATATTTATTAAATGTTAAAATTAAAATTGAAAAAAGAACAAAACAATCTTTAAATTTGTAAATTATACTTTATATTAGCTGTTGAAAATGTAACAAAAACATTTGTATCATAGGAACAGAAGATCATCAAAATAAAATCACAAAAACATAACATAAATGAACAAAAAAAAAAGATAAAAATAAAACTTATTATTGGGCAATAATATGACCATTTAATATTGAAATTCAAGTAATTTAGTGATACAAATTAGTGGATAGGAGTTCATGCTAATTAATAATCATACATAGGACTATGTATAAAAAGTATGAAATAATAAATTTTGTAAATTGTAGTTTTTATTTATTTTATCATTTTTCCTTTATTTTAATAATTTTCGTGTATTTACATACTTTTTGAGCGATATGTTTAAGAAATATTTGTATTTTTATATCATGCAATTTATTTGAACGTTACTTAATTTGTTTTTTTTTTTTTTAAATCATATACATACCTTTTTTCAAAAAAAAAATTAGCGTACATACATAATACATATATATACAAAGACAAAAGGGACGAAACAACTTATTTCAATTAATATACAAAATAAACGTAGAAGAACAAATAAACATATACCTATACACAAGTAAATTAAATTATTTCAATCCTTAACTTTAAAACGCATCAATAGAAATATGTAATATATAAAATTTAAATTGAAATCGTTTTACCAATATACACAAACATGTTTAATAATTATTAAATTATGTATACACAGAATACTATATATACACAAATTACTTACATACATATATCAACTATTATTATTAAAGTTTAAATTATGAAATAAAGCAAAATAAATATTAGAGACGGCATCTTTATAGATAAATTTTAAAGTTTAAGATCAAAAGAAAAATAAACTCAAACATTTTTAAGTTTTTGTTAAATCCCTTAAAGAAAAATAAGAATAAATCAAAATGAACAATGAAAAATAATATTTTTATACATTACCAAAATTATATTTTTTGTTTAGTTTTGGTTATGAATGGATTGGCAATTTCGACTTTTGTCTGTCTCTAAAATAGTTGTGTATTATAATTCAGTTCTTGCAGTAAAAATGAAATGGGAAAAATAGCGAAATATTATTTTTTTTTTTAAACAACCTAATTCTAAAAGGCAAACATTCAATTCTGCAGCAGATTATTCTAAACGAAAAAATACCCGTGAATTTCAACTTTTTCATATTCCAAAGGAGATTCGAACATGGAATAAAATACTCAACTTATTTGCTGTAGTATTGACGAATAAAATTTGAGTTTTTTCTAACTTAAAACTTCAATTAACTTACGTCAAAAACAACAAGTAAGTGCCAGCTGTGAATGCTTTTAAATTAATTGAATATTGCGTATTAGTTCCTTAGGAGATCGCAAGAAAAATATTCACTGTTCAGTGGGTATATGTATGTATATGTAACTGTTTCTCAAAGACTTATAAGACTTCCGCAAACTCTTAGCGAAAACTAGGTTTAGATGGACTCAGATTTGTGATCTCTCTACCACCAGTTTGGTATACTCCTTAAGCAAAGAAACGCAAACATGATCTCAAATTTATAATTGGTGGAATTGCAAAACGCTTTCTTGCTGGCTGGCAGAAACACCTGATTATTTGAATATAACCATATTATTTCTAAAATATTGTTTAAACGTTTTTCTGTCTTACATTGAAATCCTCAGATTGATTTTCAGCTTTTGCTGGCTCTACTGGTTCGAAGTATGTCGGTGTTGGATCTTCAAGACATACATATTTCATAGAGTATTAACAGGCGTCGCAGTGGTTACCACCAAAAACACTCTATTACCAAGACCGGAATCTTTCGTACGTTTCACTCTCCAAAACCCGTTTGTTTACATTGTTGTATTTGTAATTTTGACAATTAGTCCATGAATAGATGTGAGCACAAACAAAAAAAAACGATGCCGTGGGCTAGCGGCATTTTGCACAGCAAAAACAAAATGGAGGTGTTAATAAGTTTTTTTCAGGTTTTTCTTTTTACTTTTTTTCGATGAAGAAGTCAGTTTTAAGCTTTAATTTTGCAGGCATTTTGTGGATAGTGAACCAATGTACCTTTTTGTCTTGAAAAAAGCATGTTCAACATCAGTTTATTATAATTAATTCACTAATTTACAAAAATCACTACGAAATTCTTCAAATCTCAAAATTAACCTCGGATTTTTGTATCAAAGATGCGTTCGAAGATACATCAAGTTAAGGGTGCAAGCGCAATTTTTGTATTGAATTCTAATAAATTTTCGTTAATGAACGGCCCAAATATTTTTTTTGCAAGTAATTAAAATCTGTATCAATTTAATTAATCCAAATGTATTTATAGTTTGTTTTTAATGATTTAATCTTGCAACTATTTTTGAATTCCATTTTGATTAATAAATATTATATTTAAAAAAATAGTTATAATCAAAAAATACCTTATCCATAACATTCTTGATTGATGGAAGCATATGTACATGTATCAAAAAAAAAACTATGCATCAAAGGAACACCAATGTTTTAAAAAAGTAATCAGAACGATTATAGCGAACCTGTTGAATAAATGCAGAGCAAATAAAAAACAAATTTTGACATATATCACAAAATGAAAACGTCTTAAAATCGTTCTGAATTCATGCACAACTCATTCAATAGATCAAGTAATCGACATGAATGTTGATTGTTGACGTACAGAATTTTTTTTTGTGAATTCTCACAGTTTAACGCAAAATATAATTTTCATTCATTCCTTAAAAATGTTTAGTTACCAAAGTTCAAGTTTACTTATTATTGTTTGAAGGGTATTACATTACATTTATAAATACAGAACATAGAAGAAAATATACATAAACAATAGTTTTCAGATATAAAGCAGAGGTTAGTATAGAAAAATATTTTTGAGAAAGCCAATAATATTTTAGGTGTGTTCATTAAAGAAATTTCCGCTTCGGCTAACCTTCATCAACTTTTTAGAAAAAAATTAGCATTAATAGCAGCCACTTATTTCATAGCATAATTAATTTTTCAGATTGTAAAATGTCTAGAAATGTTCATACGCTACAAAATTCGTAATTTTATGCGTAAACATAGAAGATAACATTATTTAGTCAAGAAGTATGGATTTTGGCGCGTATACCGTTTTTTTTTCTATTGGGTGTTCGGTTTCCCCATACTGGAATAAAAAAAGTTACTTAAATCTATTTATTGCACTCATTTAGTTGGTATTGTGTGTAAACATATTGCCTTTTTCTATTCCTTAAAGATGCTTTACACAAAGCAACTTATTTTTAAAACATGGTTCCCTCAAATTTTGATTCCAAAATCTAACTACAAACAAAATTCAAACTCTAACATATTCCCTTAAAAAGAAATTTTCAGGAATATTTCTGCAACAAACAAAACTAAAATTTGGTCTTGCAACTACCGAACTGCTTAAATGATGAAAATACTAATCTAATTGAGGAATCTGAACTAGCTAAAGTTGGCAATGGAACTTCACAAGTATGCTTCTCGTAGCATTGTCTGTACAAAAAAATACGGAGGCATCCGCCTATTGTTTCCACCTGAACTTCTAACGACGCCAAGAAAATGCTCTAAACAAACTACACCTGAAAAAATTGTCGGTTTTGTTGTTTTACAAAGTATTAAGTTACACTTTTGTCCATTTCCAATTATACTTAACCAGTTGCTGCTCATATTTTGTTCGCAAATAATTTAAGTAAATAAAAAACAGCACTAATAAATCATTAAATATGTATTTGGTCAATGTTATTTTATTTAATATACATTTACAACATTTATTTGGATTGAAATTAAAAAGCTATACAAATCTTCCAATTTAAGACCATGTCAGCACTTCAGATTCTGTTGGTAAGGATTGTTTAGTTTTTGAACGAGGCCATGAAACATTCAAAATGAAGCATTTAGATGTGGCTGATTACTATAATGAAGCATTTTGATGGGCCAAAGCACTAATTGTGAGAATGTGTTTGGTTTTTTGCATCATTTCACGCACACTTTCTCACAATTAGTGCTTTTTAGCTTGTAGGCAAACCGAAATGTCAGTCTGAGATTCCGGTCTTGGTAATAGAGTGTTTTTGGTTACCACTGATATAGCATTTGTGGTAGAAGATTCGGTGTTGCAGTTTTAACTGCTGATGAAGAGTTTTGTGTCTTATCCGACGTTGATGAAGGGACTACAACTGCAATAAGTTTTCGAGAAGCATTATGAACGAACCACCTGATGTACTAACGACTTCTTTTTTGTTAAATAAAAGTTTTTGCTTTGCCTTAAATTTTGCATCAAACCAGACCTAAACACAAAAATTATTATTTTGTTATAAACTTCGAAATTTTCTCACTTTTTGCCATTTCTTAACGGAGAGGTCCAAAAGAATTAAAATCTTTTGCGAAATGTTTGACAAGTGCTCACTTTGGTCCATTAGCTCAACAAGTCTTTTCATCCGTCGTGTCGTCGAGTTCTTACTTAAAACCTAATAAATATTTTTAAAATTATAAAATTAAAAATTAGAGAAAGTGTTTCCTTTCAGTGTGTTTTTGTTAACAAATTTCGTTAGCAAATTTTTTTAGAAATTATTTAAAAAGTTTTTTAAAATGAAAACGACAAGAGAGAAAAGACAAACTATCTTTAAAGGCCTTAAGCAATGCCAAATTCTTAAGGCCGTCGTTTTTCGATTCGGCTTTCAAAGCGCTACGGAATAAGGGTGAAAATCCATATTATTTAATTAAGTATAAGAAAAAGCTACATTTACATATGTATTTATTTGTGTACATACAACCATCATTCTTTTATGTCTATATGTACTTCCTACAAAATTTCTCCTGATGCAAAATTTGTTTTTTTGTATTTATTTAACACTGCAAATAGGTTTTCGAACTTTTCGAAACTCTCATTCACGTTTTCGAACTGGAAAATTTTTATTGGAATAACTTCCGGGTACTCACGTCTCCCAGGGAGTTAATTTCCGTGAAATACTTACAATTAGGCAGATTCAGGTTTTGTTTTACACCAGTGGAAACTTGTGTATGGATGGTTAAAACGTAGGTTTCTTTTGTTTCTCTTATTTGTTTCTTACCTCCTATTTTCAAAAGTTAGATCTTAGACATTTCCATGTGTTTGTTTACCCAAAATATCGTGTCCGAAAAGTCACGGTGTAGAATTTTATCGAGTGAAGGATAACAGATTGCAGAACCGTACTCGGTTGATAAAAAACTGAAGCGAACTGAAGAAATTATCAATCAACCTAAGATACGTTTATTGTAGAAAAGAGTACGTTTCTTTAAATTAATTTGCTTGAACGTAAGCTTTCTAAGATGTTGTATTTTAGTACTTGAATGGGGCAAATTTGTACAATTGTTAGAATTATTGTATGAATAGGGAAATGTCCAACTATTTAGATAATGCATTGTTGGGCCACATGGTTCTTATAAAATATAATAACTAAAGGTGTCACTGTTTAGCTTTCAAAACTAGGTAATAATGTTGAGATGGATACGCATTATGCAATTTAAATAAAATTCAAATCTTTTTCGCAATATGTTAAAGAATATTTGGAATTTGAAACAAAAGTTCAAACTTGTGGTAAGTTTAACAATAAGTTTTCTTGATTTAAATTGTCATTAAAAGTATAACATATTATTATATTTTATGTTACTGAATAATATTTTACTTAACTATTTAAGAAAATAATAGCTGCATTTTATTTTATTGTAATAATTAGTTGATTTTGTTTGAATACATACATATATTCGTCAGCCTTATGCCAATGTCTTGTTTTTCAGGCATAACATATACATATACATATGTACCTAATAAGTTTTATTTATAAAAAAAAAAAAAACAAATCTAGTTCAGTTTCTTGTACTAAATTGTAGCTTCAAAAATTAATATTTTTGTGTTCCTATTAAGGAATGATATCTTTTAAATAAATTAGGTGGCTCAACAGTCCTTTGAGAACTAGAGCCGCCTAGTGACTTACAACTCTCAACCATTCCTGTTAGCGAGTCATGTCAGGGATGGAGTTGGCCTACAGTTTCTAATAATGTTCTTAACCAGGACTGTTATGCCTACGATTTGCTAAAATGTTAATCATTTTTTTTATACGCTCAACCGTTTCAAAAATAGAGGCAAGAAGAGTGCAACGCTCAACAATTTTTTAAATTGTGATTGAAAAAAATAAAGTTTATTAATAAAATACATAGGATTGTAACTTGCCTAATCTTGCATCGAAAAATACAGCAACCCATCAGGATATTAACCGTATTCATTTTAAAAAGTAACAATGATAATAAAGTTTATTAATAAAATACATAGGATTGTAACTTGCCTAATCTTGCATCGAAAAATACAGCAACCCATCAGGATATTAACCGTATTCATTTTAAAAAGTAACAATGATTAGGACATATTTAAAAACCCCAGATATGGGGCTGGGGATCCAAAACGAAGATATCTTCTTGAAAAAAGCCTTTAAAAAATGATTTTTTTTCTAGATTATGTATTTTATTTAGTTTCTACAATATATTTAAGAAAATAGTTGAACAAAAATAATGTTATTTTCGTTATTTTTATCGTTTTTTATCTGAAAACAAAGAAAATATTAGTATTTTCAAAAAATAGAAAACAAAATATATTTTTACCTCTTCCTATACACACAAGGTTTCAACGAAAAAGGTGTTAACTTTGCTTCCTTTCCGACATTCCTGACCTTTTTAAATTGAAAGAAGAGGAATAATTTTACTGAAGCATCTTTTTTGATCAAACTGAAGCCACAATTTTCCAACGACTTTATAAACTGCCTAACATCATCAAAACGAGACTCAATCTCTGCAGCTAACAATATACCACCCATTTTCAAGCAACGGTTTGCTTCTAGCAAGTAATCATTCAAGTTTGTGCCCATAAGTGAGAGACAAAAGACCGCAACGTTCAGACACTCGTTATCAAGAGGAGTGTTGGCCATGTCAGAGGCAATGATGTCCTTCCTACAAGCCACCAAATCAATGGAAAACACCTTGTTAGGAACCGATTGACCGAGTTTTCCCTCCCCACAACCAAAGTCACCAACGACTGAATCCTTGGGAAGTTTTTTTATGAATTTAATAATTTTATTTAATGGATTCATTGGCCACTTTTGAACTTGGTGTCGATAGCCTTCGTGGTAGGCTTCAAATGCCGACTTGTCTTCTCTGAACAGTTTATTAGCCGATTTGCTACACATGGTATAGAGTTGTTCGTTAATGAACCGGAAGCGTCCTCCCATTAAGTTTTCTTTTAGTTTAGCTTCAAAACTAGAAGATTGCGTAGGTTTAGGTGTTGGCATTTTGATTTTGTTGGGCGATTCTTTAGCTGATTTGGATTTTTTATTTGGTTTCGTTACTCGTCCCCGAAGAATTGATTTAGATTGTTTTACGGCAGGTGATTCAGTAATTGATGGTGGTGATGGTGGCGGAGCTAAAGGAGGACGTAAAAATATCTGCCCCTTAGCAGTTGAAGAATCCTTACCATTTTTCTTCTTTTTTTTGGCTTTTTTACATGCAGATATGTCCGCCTTTTGTTGCTTCGGAACTGAGGCAAATTGTATAGGACTTTCGCCTTTACCCCAACTATTAACTACGAAGAACTTTTTCATTTTAAAGTAGTTAATTATTGTAATAAAAATAAAAATAAATGATCTGAAGCACGCTACTGATTCTCGTTGATTGTTGTTAGCAAAAACCAAAAACACTCCATTACCAAGACCGGAATCTCAGACTGACATTTCAGTTTGCCTACAAGCTACTGAGGACTAAATGTGAGAAAGTGTGCGTGAAATGATGCAAAAAACCAAACACATTCTCACATTTAGTCCTCAGGCCCATCAAAATGCTTCATTATAGTAATCAGCCCCATCTAAATGCTTCATTTTGAATGTTTCATGGCCTCGTTCAAAAACTAAACAATCCTAACCAACAGAATCTGAAGTGCTGACATGGTCTTAAATTGGAAGATTTGTATAGCTTTTTAATTTCAATCCAAATAAATGTTGTTAATGTATATTAAATAAAATAAAATTGACCAAATACATATTTAATGATTTATTAGTGCTGTATTTTGTTTACTTGAATTATTTGCGAACGCAACATGCGCTGCAACTGGTTAAGTATAATTGGAAATGGACAAAAGTGTAACTCAATACTTTGTAAAACAACAAAACAGACAATTTTTTCAGCTGTAGTTTGCTTAGAGCATTTTTTTTTGCGACGTTAGAAGTTCAGGTGGAAACAATAGGCGGGTGTCTCCATACTTTTTTGTACAGACAATGCTACGAGAAGCATACTGGTGAAGTTCCATTGCTAGTTCAGATTCCTCAATTAGATTAGTATTTTCATCATTTAAGCAGTTCGATAATTGCAAGACCAAATTTTAGTTTTGTTTGTTGCAGAAATATTCCTGAAAATTTCGTTTTGAGGGACTATGTTAGAGTTAGAATTTTGTTTGCAGGTTAGATTTTGGAATAAAAATTTGAGAGAACCACGTTTTAAAAATAAGTTGCTTTGTGTAAAGCATCTTTAAGGAATAGAAATAGGCAATATGTTTACACACAATACCAACTAAATGAGTGCAATAAATAGATTTAAGTAACTTTTTTTTATTCCAGTATGGGGAAACCGAACACCCAATAGAAAAAAACGGTATACGCGCCAAAATCCATACTTCTTGACTAAATAATGTTATCTTCTATGTTTACGCATAAAATTACGAATTTTGTAGCGTATGAAAATTTCTAGACAATTTACAATCTGAAAAATTAATTATGCTATGAAATAATTGGCTGCTATTAATGCTAATTTTTTTTCTAAAAAGTTGATGAAGGTTAGCCGAAGCGGAAATTTCTTTAATGAACATACCTAAAATATTATTGGCTTTCTCAAAAATATTTTTCTACGCTAACCTCTGCTTTATACCTGAAACTATTGTTTATGTATATTTTCTTCCATGTTCTGCATTTATGAAATGTATTCTATGGAAGTATTTACTATATTAAGAAAAACATGTACGTAAAACTCATTAATTTGTTTCATTTTTAGCAGCACTTTTACTAAACATACCCTTCAAACAATAATAAGTAAACTTGAACTTTGGTAACGAAACATTTTAAAGAAATGAATGAAAATTATATTTTGCGTTAAACTGTGGAAACTCACTAAAAAAAACTTCTGTACGTCAACAATAAACATTCATGACGATTACATGTTCTATTGAATTAGTTGTGCATGAATTCAGAACGATTTTAAAACGTTTTCATTTTGTGATATATGTATGTCAAAATTTGCATTTTATTTGCTCTGCATTTATTCAACAGATTCGCTATAATCGTTCTGATTACTTTTTTAAAACATTGGTGTTCCTTTGATGCATAGTTTTTTTTGATAGGAAATACATGTATGCTTCCATCAATCAAGAATGTCATGGATAAGATATTTTTCGATTATAACTATTTTTTTTAAATATAATATTTATTAATCAAAATGGAATTCAAAAATAGTTGCAAGCTTAAATCATTAAAAACAAACTATAAATACATTTGGATTAATTAAATTGATACAGATTTTAATTACTTGCAAAAAAAATATTTGGGCCGTTCATTAACGAAAATTTATTAGAATTCAATACAAAAATTGCGCTCGCACCCTTAACTTGATGGTTCTTCGAACGCATCTTTGATACAAAAATGCGAGGTTAATTTTGAAATTTGAAGAATTTCGTAGTGATTTTTGTAAATTAGTGAATTAATTATAATAAACTGATGTTGAACATGCCTTTTTCAAGACAAAAAGGTGCATTGGTTCACTATCCACAAAATGCCTGCAAAATTAAAGCTTAAAACTGACTTTTTCATCGAAAAAAGTAAAAAGAAAAACCTGAAAAAAACTTATTAACCACCCCATTTTGTTTTTGCTGTGCAAAGTGCCGCTACCCCACGGCATCGTTTTTTTTTTTGTTTGTGCTCGCATGGACTAATTATCAAAATTACAAATACAACAATGTATTCAAACTGGTTTTGGAGAGTGAAACGTACGAAAGATTCCGATCTTGGTAAATGAAGTATTTTTGGTTTTTGACAGATTTGGCTTGTTTATGAATAGGTAGGTTGTGCGCCGTGTGGTGAGAATATGAACTGATTTTTAAAAGTTGTGATCAAAAACACTCCATTACCAAGACCGGAATCTCAGACTGACATTTCGGTTTGCCTACAAGCTACTGAGGACTAAATGTGAGAAAGTGTGCGTGAAATGATGCAAAAAACCAAACACATTCTCAAATTTAGTCCTCAGGCCCATCAAAATGCTTCATTATAGTAATCAGCCCCATCTAAATGCTTCATTTTGAATGTTTCATGGCCTCGTTCAAAAACTAAAGAATCCTAACCAACAGAATCTGAAGTGCTGACATGGTCTTAAATTGGAAGATTTGTATAGCTTTTTAATTTCAATCCAAATAAATGTTGTAAATGTATATTAAATAAAATAACATTGACCAAATACATATTTAATGATTTATTAGTGCTGTTTTTTGTTTACTTAAATTATTTGCGAACGCAACATGCGCTGCAACTGGTTAAGTATAGTTATTGCAAATGGACAAAAGTGTAACTCAATACTTTGTAAAACAACAAAACAGACAATTTTTTCAGCTGTAGTTTGCTTAGAGCATTTTTTTGGCGACGTTAGAAGTTCAGGTGGAAACAATAGGCGGGTGCCTCCGTATTTTTTTGTACAGACAATGCTACGAGAAGCATACTTGTGAAGTTCCATTGCCAACTTTAGCTTAGTTCAGATTGATTCCTCAATTAGATTAGTATTTTTATCATTTAAGTAGTTCGATAATTGCAAGACCAAATTTTAGTTTTGTTTGTTGCAGAAATATTCCTGAAAATTTCTTTTTGAGGGACTATGATAGAGTTAGAATTTTGTTTGTAGTTAGATTTTGGAATAAAAATTTGAGGGAACCATGTTTTAAAAATAAGTTGCTTTGTGTAAAGCATCTTTAAGGAATAGAAATAGGCAATATGTTTACACACAATACCAACTAAATGAGTGCAATAAATAGATTTAAGTAACTTTTTATTTATTTTTATGGGGAAACCGAACACCCAATAGAAAAAAAACGGTATACGCGCCAAAATCCATACTTCTTGACTAAATAATGTTATCTTCTATGTTTACGCATAAAATTACGAATTTTGTAGCGTATGAAAATTTCTAGACATTTTACAATCTGAAAAATTAATTATGCTATGAAATAATTGGCTGCAATTAATGCTTAATTCTTTTCTAAAAAGTTGATGAAGGTTAGCCGAAGCGGAAATTTCTTTAATGAACATACCTAACATATTATTGGCTTTCTCAAAAATATTTTTCTACACTAACCTCTGCTTTAAACCTGAAAACTATTGTTTATGTATATTTTCTTCTATGTTCTGCATTTATAAAATGTAATCTATGGAAGTATTTACTATATTAAGAAAAACATGTACGTAAAACTCATTAATTTGTTTCATTTTTAGCAGCACTTTAACTAAACATACCCTTCAAACAATAATAAGTAAACTTGAACTTTGGTAACTAAACATTTTTAAGGAATGAATGAAAATTATATTTTGCGTTAAACTGTGGAAATTCACTAAAAAAAACTTCTGTACGTCAACAATAAACATTCATGACGATTACATGTTCTATTGAATTAGTTGTGCATGAATTCAGAACGATTTTAAGACGTTTTCATTTTGTGATATGTCAAAATTTGCATTTTATTTGCTCTGCATTTATTCAACAGGTTCGCTATAATCGTTCTGATTACTTTTTTAAAACATTGGTGTTCCTTTGATGCAAAGTTTTTTTTTGATATCAAATGCATGTATGCTTCCATCAATCAAGAATGTTATGGATGTAGGGATTTGATAAAAATCCAAGGAATAAAAGATGAAAGGAAACGCTTTTACTTTTTAATTACAAAATACTTTTAATTGAATATAAAAAATAGAAAGAAGTCTAGAACATTCCAAATGCGAGAAGCGCCAAAAAGAGAATGAAACAATTCAAAATGTAAGAATACTAAAAGGTGTGTTTAGATAAAAGAGATACAAGGTATGTTCAGATAACAGATACAGAACTGAATCTTAAGGTTGATTTGCAGTTCATAATTTCAACACCCTTTCTTGAACAAAAATCTATAATTTAAACAATTCCAAAATTGTTTTTACAAAAATTAAATTTGTTACCACATAATGGTTTCGTTAAGGAGTCTGCGACCATTTGCTCCGTTGGAGTGTACTGCACAACGATGTTCTCATTTTCAATGTGATCTCGAAGAAAATGGTGACGAATGTCGATGTGTTTTGTGCGCGGACGAAATCCAGCTGTTGATGCAAGATCCACTGCGCCTTTGTTGTCACAGAATATAACAGTCGGTTTGGATATAATTGATGAATCGATTTCAGCTGCCAAGCTTCGAACCCAAAGCACTTCTTGACAAGCTGCTGATAGTGCCATGTATTCGGCTTCGGTTGTCGACAACGCCACTGTCCTTTGTCGTTTACTAGCCCATGAGATGGGACCGCCTTGCATTTTCAATATGTAGCCACTAACTGAACGTCTATCATCAACTTCGTTTGCCCAATCTGCATCGCTATATGCCAATAACTCGGAGTCATCATTTTTGGAGAATTCGATTTTAGCATTGATTGTGCCCTTTAAATAACGCATGATCCTTTTAACAGCCTTCCAATGTGCCTGACCTGGATTCGACAAATATTTACTTACAACACCCACTGCGTGAGCTATATCTGGCCTCGTTCCTTGTGAAGCATAAAGAAGACTTCCCACTGCTTCTCTATATGGGATATCTTTCATCTTAACACGGTCTTCTTCATTTTTCGGAGACATATCTGAAGTTAATTTTTGATTAGAATCCAAAGGGGTCGTCACTGGATTGCAATCGGTCATTTTAAACTTTTCGATAACTGCCGTCAAGTAATCGGATTGGTCTACCCAAAGTTTTCCTCTAACTCGATCCCTCGTAATCCTCATACCCAAGCATAATGAGATTTCGCCGAGATCTTTCATCTTGAATGCTGCCATCAGCTTATCCTTGGTATGCTTCATTTGATTGATATCGTCAGCGAGAATTAATAAGTCATCAACATAGACCGCAACTATTTGAATATTTTTACTTGATGTCTTGATATAAACACATTGATCTGTACGCGTCTGCATATAACCTATAGACTTAAGAACGGAGTCTATCTTCTTGTTCCAGGATCTACTACCTTGCTTGAGACCATACATTGCCTTGTTCAACTTGCAAACTTTATTTTTCTGAGATTCTACGACGAAAGATTCAGGCTGCTTGATGTAGAGATCCTCATCTAAATCCCCGTGCAGAAATGCATTCTTTACATCCATATGGTGAAGGTGGAAATCATATCTAACAGAAAGAGCAAATAATAATCTGATTGTGTTAGTTCTTACCACAGGCGCATAAGTTTCTTGGAAATCAATGCCTTCGACTTGTCCACATCCTTTCGCTACCAACCTAGCCTTGAACTTCTTAACTTGTTTGTCATCTCCGGGTTTGGTTTTAAATACCCATTTTGCGTTGAGTATCTTTCTATTCGGCGGAGGATCTACCAAGGTCCATGTATTGTTTTCAAGCATTGCGTCATACTCATCTTGCATAGCTGTCTTCCAACATGACGCATTCGGTCCACTTAGAGCATCTTCAACGGAGATAGGATCGGCAGGATCATTTGTCACAGTAAAATAAGTGATGTAATCGGGAAATGTCCTGGGTTTTTGTGGTCTTCTTGATCGCCTCTGTGGATTGTCTTCTTCTGCTGGTTCGTGTATTTCGACTATGGTTCGGTCTTGATCATCACTGTCTTCTTCAGGTGAACTGTCCCTTTCTTGCTTCAAATCATCTGTACTAGCTGGTTCGATAATGTCATCTGGTACTATCATCTCACTGTTTTCAATAATCGTGTTGTCTTCTTCATCATAATTTTCGTCAAATGAATCTTCACATACAACATTCATCTTGTCAGACAAAATTGGAGTGACAACGGATTTTTCTGAGGCCTTTTTCTTTTCGGATGTGTGATGAACATTTATATTTTCATTTTCGAAAAAAATGACATCTCTACTTCTGACCAGTTGTTTTGTCTTTGGGTCAACGAGACGATATCCTTTTGTTTCGTCACAGTAGCCGGTGAAAATTAGCTCTTGAGATTTCGGATCCCATTTCAATCTTTTCTCTTTTGGGATATGTGACATGGCCTTGCAACCAAAAATTCGAAGATTACTTAAGTCTGGCTTTCTTCCTGTCCAAACCTCCTCAGGCGTTACATTTCGGAGATTATTTGTCGGTGTCCGATTAATAAGGTAAACGGCGGACGCTACTGCCTCGGCCCAAAAATCTTTAGGAAGTCCAGCATCAAAAAGCATACTTCGACCTTTCTCTACAATGGTGCGGTTCATTCGTTCCGCAACTCCATTTTGTTGCGGAGTGTAAGCAATTGTGAGCTGGTGTCGGATTCCTGAATTCTTCAAGAATGATTTTAGTTGCGAACTCACATATTCACCACCATTGTCGGATCGTATGATTTTTATTCTTCTGTCGGTCTGGGTTTCAACTAGATTCTTAAACTCTTTAATCTTCTCAAATGTTTCGCTCTTCGCCTTTAGAAAATACACAAACACCTTCTTAGAGCAGTCGTCAATCATAGTAAGAAAATACTTTGCACCTCCGATGGATGTTGTCTCCATTGGTCCACATAAGTCGGTGTGTACCAGGTCAAGTAAATTCTCGGCTCGCTTACCCTTGTGCTTGAAAGGTTCTCGATGTTGTTTTCCTTTAATGCAATTCTTGCACGGTTCTTTAATGCATTCGGCAAGTCGAATTCCAGTTGCCAAACCATCACGGAGAAGATTCATGTTCTTTCGGCTCATATGACCTAAACGACGATGCCACAACTCGGTTTCATTTTCTGTGCGAACAAGGAACGCATCGTGAGGTGGTCTGTCTAGTTTGAATATCCCATTCTCATTGGAAGCAGTCGCCAACAACTCTCCATCTACATTGGTGATTTTGCAACCTTCGGAAGTGAATTCCACTTTGTGACCTCGCTTCACAATTTGGCTCACAGACAACAAGTTGGCTGAGATATTTGGAATACAAATCACTTCACTTGCTTTTATTGTGTCTGATTTGTTATTGACTGACACAGGAATAAAAGTCTCTCCAATCGCAATAGCTTTCATTTTTTCATTGTTTGCTGCGTAAATCTCGGTGGTACACGGACGTGCATTACCTTCAAGCCAATCTTGATGGGAAGTCATATGCGCGGATGCGCACGAGTCCAAATACCATGCCTGGGAATCGGAGGCATCAACGGCACAGCAAGCAAGGAAAGTTTTCTTTTGTTGTTCAAAATTTTGCGTCGGCTTCTTGTTCTTATTTATTTTACAGTATTTGCTGATGTGTCCATAGCCATTGCAGTTGAAACATCGAGTATTCACTGAGTTCGGGGGACGATTCCGTCGTCTGCTCCAAGGCTTCATCATCAAAGCAGTTTCTGGTTCACGGTTACTACTTTTGTTTGAAATCTCTTGAAGAAGCTTTGTTTTAATTGAATCCCCCGTGATAGGGACTCCCGAACTCTCCAAACCCATTATCATTGGTTTGTACTCGTCTGGCAAACCAGCAAGTAGAAGAGTACCTACCCACTCATCTCCAACGTTGAACTTGAGAGCATTTAATTTGTGAGCAGTCGTCACAATTTTGTTGACGTATTCGTCGACTGAGGCATAATCAACCAAACGGGTTGTTATTAAACTTCTCAGAAGACTTACTCTCCGAGTCAAACCGGAATCCTCGAAAGCTTGCTGCAACTTATCCCATGCATCCTTAGCAGTTTGTGCATCCTGGATATGCATATAATTCATGGGATCGACGGCGAGAATTATTTTTGATTTTGCTTTCGTAATCTTCTGGGCATCCTTTTCGGTTCCCTCAACACATTGCCACAGCTCTTCGTGTTCCAAGTATGCCTGCATGGCAAACTTCCACGTGCTGTAATTTTCTCGGCCAGTGAGTTTTTCGATGGACGGCATGGCGTTCGACGACATGATGCGGCTGATGCAGATAGAAAATATTCTGAAGGGAAAACAATATTAATACTTTCCAATGAGTATTCCTGGGCCCATAACCTGTAGGGATTTGATAAAAATCCAAGGAATAAAAGATGAAAGGAAACGCTTTTACTTTTTAATTACAAAATACTTTTAATTGAATATAAAAAATAGAAAGAAGTCTAGAACATTCCAAATGCGAGAAGCGCCAAAAAGAGAATGAAACAATTCAAAATGTAAGAATACTAAAAGGTGTGTTTAGATAAAAGAGATACAAGGTATGTTCA
This sequence comes from Eupeodes latifasciatus, assembly GCA_920104205.1. Classification (NCBI taxonomy): domain Eukaryota; kingdom Metazoa; phylum Arthropoda; class Insecta; order Diptera; family Syrphidae; genus Eupeodes; species Eupeodes latifasciatus. The sequence goes on from OV049925.1 coordinate 74,031,997, forward strand.
GATAACAGATACAGAACTGAATCTTAAGGTTGATTTGCAGTTCATAATTTCAACAATGGATAAGATATTTTTCGATTATAACTCTTTTTTTAAATTTAATATTTATTAATCATAATGGAATTGAAAAATAGTTGCAAGCTTAAATCATTAAAAACAAACTATAAATATACTTGGATTAATTAAATTGATACAGATTTTAATTAGTTGCAAACAAAATATTTGGGCCGTTCGTTAACGAAAATTTATTAGAATTTAATACGAAAATTGCGATCGCACCCTTATCTTGATGGTTCTTCGAACGCATCTTTGATACAAAAATCCGAGGTTTATTATGAAATTTAAAGAATTTCGTAGTGATTACTGTAAACTAGTGAATTAATTATAATAAACTGATGTTGAACATGCTTTTTTCAAGACAAAAATGTACATTGGTTCACTATCCACAAAATGCCTGCAAAATTAAAGCTTAAAACTGACTTTTTCATCGAAAAAAGTAAAAGGAAAAACCTGAAAAAAACTTATTAACCCCTCCATTTTGTTTTTGCTATGCAAAGTGCCGCTAGCCCACGGCATCGTTTTTTTTTTTGTTTGTGCTCACATCTATTCATGGATTAATTGTCAAAATTACAAATACAACAATGTAAACAAACGGGTTTTGGAGAGTGAAACGTACGAAAGATTCCGGTCTTGGTAATGGAGTGTTTTTGGTTGTGATAATCGATAAGTGTCAAATGTTATCGAAATCCGGTGCTAGAGATGAGTAAAATTAGCAATGGGTTAGATGCTTCAAATTTTGGATGTGTTTTACATGTAGGCTTCATGCGTAAATACTTACGACTTGGGGTAGACTTAAAGGGGCATATTCATAGAGAATTGCTAAAGTCGTGATTTCTTAATCTATAGTTTAAGACTTGTTGATTAAATAAATACAGCTCTTATTCATAGTCAATTTTCCTGATGTGTTTAGTAAAACCCCAGTTTAAGGTTGTATTCTACTACAATTATACTTCAAATGACAGGTCAAAGCAAAAAAATGCTGTTATATTTTCAATATTTTTATTTTGTGCTGTCATTCCTCAAATTGGATGTCGAAAAAAGCAAGTAAAACAAAACTAATTAATAAAAAGTATAAAAAAGCAACAAACAACGTTCTATAATATTTTAGATGAACAACAAGGAAAACATAAAAGGCGAACGGCAGGAAAACTGGTCTTCAATTGCGGTATCATAATATTTATAAATAGCCTAAACTCTGGACTTGCTTAGTAACAACTTAGAAAGAGTTTAGTAAACATCTATAAATATGCCCCAAATTCTTTAGATCAAGTTTTAACTAGAATTAGTTTTTATCATTTAAATCAAAAATTGAAATTTACTTGGCATTGAACATTTCTATAACTGAATAAAATTCCTGATGGGAAACAATTAAAGAATTGTTTTTTGATAAACAAAACTTTTGGAGAGTTATTTTTCATTAAAAACATATTGTTATATTTTCTGGACAGAAATTAATTTTTTTTAACAGCTGATTCTATTACATATATCAAAAAATGTATTGAATCGTTAAACTGATTTATGTTTCAACTTTACACAATTCCAATGACAGATTTCTGAGCGAAAAAAATGTTCGGTTGAATTCAATGAATTACCTGCCCAAACCATTTCAATCATTGTGTTCAATGTTGAAATCAAATAATAGCTACAAAAATTACCGGAAATTTAATGCCTTGAGTGGAACGATTTTGTTACGAATTATAAAACCAAAAATAAATGTTGCATTTTAAACGAAAAGGTAAAGGTAAAAGTTAACTAAAAGAAAAGTATTTTTGTAAAATAAAAACACCTTTTGAGAACAAAATACGCATTTTAAATTATGTGTTCACCTTATTTAGATATGAACAAAAAGTATTTTACTTTAATAAATCATAATATTGACACCCGTTGATAAACAATTATTTGGTAAAATTAATGTTTTTCGAGTCGCTTTTGAATTTCTTCTTATGGTAAGTATACAAACAAATCTATCCTCAATTGTCAGTGCACGCACTGACATCCAATTTACTAGGGGCCGATATATAGAATCTCTTACTCTTTCAGTAACACAAAATTGTAATTTTTTTTTTAAATCTTGGTGTTATTTTTTGAGCTTCCTTTAAGTTTGGGTGTCCGGCGAAAAAACGGTTCGGCTATTAACAATAAGTCGATAAATTTTTCATTTCAAATCCTATTTAGTTGATTGAAATAAAATTTAAAAGTTGTTACAAATATTAAATCTGAACGGAATATTGAAAATTGTAATTAAAACTTTATGATTTTTTTTTGAGAATTTTAGAAGGTTATATTTCAAAAATCTGACTTGACATCCAGATTTTGACGTAGTATTAGAACTAATTTTCTTATAAAAAGTGGATAAATTTTAGGGGCCGATGTGGTTTTTGAATAACAAAAATTATTTACTAAATTATTATCATTTCTTTTTATTATGATAATATTGGTATGGTTTTATTATGTATGGAACAAAATATCGCCCAAATGGCATACCTCCATCTGATGGTCCAAATTTCCAAAAAAGTTCGATATCATCTCAAGATAGCATAGCGAACACCATTCATAGTAACTGCCTGGCAAACCTCACCTTGAAAAAAAAAAAATCGGCCCGATGATGCCACCAGACCATAAACAGTCACTCTTTGTGGGTGCAATAGATTATCGATAATCACTCTTGGATTATCATTCGCCCAAATGCGGCAATTCTGCTTATGGACGAATCCACTGAGGTGAGAATGTACCTCATCTCTCAAGATGATTTTCTTCGAAAATTGATCATCCATTGTTGCCATTTCTTGCCACAGTCCTGACAATTAACGAGTGATGACGATTGAAATGGTCAAGAGGCATAGACTGAATCACAAACACGCTTCAGCTTCGTCTGCGTTACGGTGGGCCTGCTTCGAGGTTGCTTTGAATGACATTTCTATTATTTCATCCCTTCAAAGAGCAAATATTTTGTTTGTTGACATTTTTTTACAGCTGTTGAGCTGTCAGACAAAGCAAATGTTCAGATAATTGAAATAGTGCTTCCGTTTGGAGTCACATTACGTTACATTACGTTCTTTTCCTTACGATTGTCAAACCAAACGTGAGGTCGAAGCTCCATTGTGATAGCATGCATTGAATTCCTATGGCTGAACTCGTAAACGTCAAGCGAAGTCGAAGCTGAAGAGTGTTTGTGATTCAGCCATTAAGTTCTCGAGCCAATTGCAAGCGTGTAAATCCAAGTCTTTATGATTATGAATAATGTTCATCAACGATGAACGTGAGAGGTGCAATTTTTGGGTACGACGACGACTTGAGGTGGACGGCTCTTCAGCTACACTATCGCGGACAGCAGCAATATTTTCTACAGTACGAGCTGTACGACCATGCATTTTACATCTCCCACAGACCCAGTTTGCTTTAATTTTTGCACGATTTTTTCGATTGTAAGCACATTTGGATTATTAACGTGATTGAAAAAAATCACCAAGGGCACGATACGCATTTTGATTTGAACACCTGAACGATTGTTTAGTTGAAAAAGAGTACCTACTAATTTGTGTTCTTCAAAATTGTTTAGTTTATATATAACCTGATTCCGTTATACATACATACATATGTGTTTTGTATCTGTATGTTCTAAGTGGAATGGAAAGTAATGTTATTTCTACAATATTAGAAAATTATATTATGTTATATACCTACATATGTATATGTATTGAAAGAAAAATGAAAACGAATTATAGAACCTGTTGTCATGTTGCAACTAAGGGCTAATAGTCCAGCCAAAATAGACATATCACCTCGGAATAATTCGCATATCGAAGAAAGTTGGTATAGACACTAAGGACAACGTTATTAATAAGTTCCCAAAAAACCCACGGGAGCATAAGAAGTTATTACGGTATTTTGTGGAAAATTTCCATTTTTAGTTAGATCTTCAGCTAGACTTTTTTCCAAACAAGCAACACATAACAAAATATTGCGATAAGAAGGTGCCGAAATTTAGCAAATTTTGTTTTTTTTTCGCATACAACTTCTCAATTATTCTCTTCATAAAAATTTATGAATTTAAAATATTCGTGTTTATCAAATTTGATCAAAAAAAATTAATATTTGTTTTTTTTTTTTTTAATTTAAGATTCGGAATAATTGTATAGAACGCAACATAAAACAAACACAAATTATACGATCGGAACAGAAAGGAAGTGCAAGAATTGTAAAATATATAGACTTTGAACTCATAATTAAACATACTATATTATTAACAATATTTATACATTTGAATGACAATATCAATAGAGCCTCAAAGTTTAATATTTTTACAAAGACACGAAAGCTAAATTAAAAAAATAAATTCAAAAAACTGGATTAACTTTATGTGCTCATTCGAGACTTTTGGGAACTTTTTATAGTTATTCAATGATAGTGTTCCTTAATATTTTAATTTTTTCTGAGCTTTTTAATTTGGACTAAACTAGCAAAAGTGTTGTTTCGTTATATTAATACTTATTAAAAAATGAGTTGTATTTTTTGTTAGTTACCAAAAAGGGGTGCAAAACTTAGTTTTAATTTTTTAATTAAATAATTTGTACTTAAATCAATTCTTAGCCTAAAATTTTAACGTTAAATGAACTAAAATAGAAAAAAGGAGGTATACGCCCAAGTATACCATACTAAATGTTTTATTTATATATTATTACATTAAAAGTTTTGGCAGTTTCTTAAAAAAATATTGGTATGGTCTCGTGATTGAATTGTTTTCTAATATACAAAAAATATGTATACATGTATATTTTTGACCAAAAGAATTTATAAAATAAAATCTATACATTCCAAAAATCTGATGAATTGAATTAGACTATAGGGTATAGTCGTAAATAAACAATATAGAAATTGGCAGTTTCATCGGCCAGCATACCCATACTTTTTTTTCGAGTAACAAGCTCCATGTGCTGTGAATTTAAATAGTGCAAAAGGTGTTTTTGATAAATATTTTGAAAATTTTAAGAATATTTGGAGAATAGGGCTCGATATACAGTAAATTCAAATAGTACAAAAGGGGTTTATGCATGTGTGTTCCTTGATAAATATTTAAAAAAAATTAGAATAATTGGGGAATAGGGCTCGATATGCGGTGAATTCCAATAGTTTAGCCGAAAGGATAGTTATCTGAGCTTAACTGAATAACTTCATGAAAAATTTTAATTGTTTTATTTCGATAACACGTGAGATATAATGGCGCAAAATTTTAAAGAACCTAAAACCTTTGCTAACTAGTAAACTGCTAATTACCTTTTATTAAAAAACGAGCATCCAAACATGTCTAAAAAGTGACAGTTCGTGAAAATAAACAAAGCAAATACTCTTAAAGTACCCGTCAGTGGGGGGGGGTCACACGTTTAACATACAGACGAGTTTTTACTCACCGCTTAAAAATGTTCATTAATGTTTTGTAAATAAGACTAACAAAATTTAAATAACATGTGTATCTTAACCTTAAATGTACACATTTCAAAGGGTAAAGTGACAACTTTAGTTATTGATTTATTTTAGAACTCTGTTGTCCAGCAAGGTATAGTCTAACTATTTAATTTGGTAGACTCTCTACATATGAAAGCATTCCAAGATTCCAACAGTTTTCTAAATATGCCATATTTAAGAGCAAAACACAATAGTTAAGAAGGTTTTTGTTGCTTTCACGTAGAAATGTAAGAAATTGTTTTGAAACTTAGCTTTTTTCCAAACACAGTAAATTATTTCTTGTTGTCATTTCTATTAATGCGAAAAAAGCTACACAAATTCAAAAACCCAAAACATGAGAAAGAAGCTTTTGGCTTTTTTTGACAAAGTTTTTTCGGACTCAATTCTTGGGAGACTATTATTACTATCGCTATTAGTCTGCTTACTCGTAGATTGGAGCTGTTGCTAGAAAATATTTTGATCTTAAAGGAATCAACAAAACTTAAAAATTGTAGAGAGAAAAATGTTTGATTCTTGAATTTAAGAAAATAGTTGCATTTGAGTACATAATTTCTCTGAATATAAAATAAAAACAAATTAAGGTAAGCAAATAAGTTGGGAAGAAACAGCACCAACAAAGGCACAACAAGTCACAGGAACTTCAGCCAAGATGACCGCACCAAGGATACCAGCAAAAACAGAACCAACCAAAGCCGCAGCACCAGTAAACCTTAACAGCGAAGTCCAGAGAATCTTTGGTTCCGACCTGCTCACGGTCATGGGAAAAGCTAAGAGTGCGGTTCCACCAAATTACTCTCAGCTCAGCGATGGAGACAAGTCCGTGGCACTGGCCACCTTCTTGTTCCAAATATGCAACTAAAGAAGCTCCGCATCCTGACGTATAATGTAAATTCATTATACAGCCTTGATAAGAGGACGTCATTCAACATGTTCATGAAAAACAACAAACCGGACATCGCTCTTATAAGTGAAACCAATGTTACCCGAAGGAACAATATTAACATCGTCGGATATAAGACCTTCCGGCAGGACAAAGGTCAACACGGAAGAGGCACAGCCATCTTCTTGAGGGAAAATATGTATCTCTTTCAGCTCCAGCGAAATTATCATCCCAGGCCTTCAAACAAGCGAAGCTACAGCGGTCCAGATAGATCTAGGACAAGGAGAAAAGTTGACAGTAATCGGCGTTTACTTCAAATGCGGTTCCTATAAAGTAAACATCCATGGCGACCTCAACATACTCAACAGTGTCTTAAAACAAATAACTTACGGTCTAATTGGTGGCGACTTCAATGCAAGACACCACAGGTGGCAGGACACCGCTATCAGTGCTGAAGGCAAATTCATCGTCGACTGGTTGGACCTTCACAGCGATGAACATTCTTTGGTTGTAGTGTCGCAACCAAAGCCAACCTTTCCAAGAACTCCATCAACTTTATATTTTTTCCTATCAACTTCTAATTTCATTTATATTCTTCCAGAAATCAGCAACTACACCTGTTCAACGGTGCCCAGCGACTCTGACCACGAAGCAGTACTGCTTTCGATAAAACTCAATCAGCCAGCCATCCTAACAGCGAGACCCCAAGCAGACTACATAAATTATAGAAAACTCAACGTCGAGAGAATGCAGAGGCATATCGAGCAACACTTGGTACTTCCTCCTGCCAACAGAAACCTCCAGAATAATGAAATCGATGGTGCCGTCGAAATTCTGGAAGCGACAATCGGCAACGCTCTTGACGTTCAAAAGGTTCCCATGACATGCAAAGATAGGTACCAACATCTCCCGGAATATGTACAAAAGTTGTATTCACACCGACAAAGGTTGAGGAAAAGGCTACAGAGAATTCACCAGAGAGAACTCAACACAGTGAATAAGGATTACCAGACAGTGAAAAGCGAACTCGAATGGGTTAACATCATGTTCCGGAACTCTATTCGACACCACAATGACAAATCTCTCAAGAAGAGATTGCGAGAAATAAAACCCGGATCAGACGCCTTCAAAGAAATCAACCGCTTTATAGGAAGAAATAAACCACTACCGGAAGTCATGATGGACAACACCACTGAGATTACATCGTTGGATGACAAAGTGGAAGCCTTTGCCAACCACTTCGAAGGCAACTTTACCCCCAACCCTCCGTCTAGCCCACTTTTCATCAACGAAGTGAATGATTCCATCCAACAAACTCTGGCTCCCACTCTAGAGAGAAGTATATTCAACGAAACCAACTTGGCAAATAACCCAACTGACAACCCATACTTGAGCACTTCAGAGGAAATATGTGAAATAATAAACCAAGGCAAACCAAAGAAGTCAACAGGGCCAGATGGGGTTTCTAACTTCATCCTGAAGAGGCTACCGCAAGCAGTGTTTATATTCCTGACAATCGTCTTCAACAACTGCCTCAACAACGACTACTTTCCCCAAAAATGGAAAACTGCTAAGATCGTGGCAATTCCCAAGAAAGGAGATCGGAATTATATTTCTAACTATAGGCCCGTATCTCTCCTGAGTAACATCAGCAAACTCCTGGAGGAAATTATATTAAGGAAACTGAAAAAATTTTGCTGTGAAAACAGTATAATTCCTGACATGCAGTTTGGGTTTCGGGAAAAACACTCGACGCTGCATCCTTTGATGAACATCACCACAGCTCTTAATAGCCATCGTGTCACCGTTGGATGCCTTCTGGACGTTGAGAAAGCATTTGATAGCGTATGGATTGAAGGCCTTATCCATAAACTTCACATGCTGGGCTTTCCAATCGCACTAATAAGAATTATTTTTTCTTTTCTCTCTTCTAGAAAATTCTATGTATACGTACAATTGGAGAAATGCAAATCGTCAATGAAGAACATCAGGGCTGGAGTTGCCCAAGGATTAAAGCTCGGCCCATTTCTATACAGCATCCTTTCATCTGACCAACCTAACCCCGTCAACTGCGAGAACCTTCTATATGTCGATGATTCCTTGACCTACTGCTCCTCAATGTCACCACATATAGCCGTGAAGAAAGTAGAAGAACACATCCAACGTTTCTTTGACTTTTACCATAAATGGGGTATTAAAATCAACGCAACAAAGTCGGAACTCATCTGCTTCAGAAGTCCGTAGAGGATCGCAAAAAGCGACAATATGCAGAAATCTGAAGTTGAAACTCCCAGATGGATCGTCACTTGCAGCCAAGAGGACCGTCCAGTACCTGGGAATTTATTTCCACGAGCTATTAAAGTTTAACCCACACGCCCAGAAAGTTCTTAGAAAAGCCAGCTGGGCCTTTCATCGTGTCCATCCATTGATGAAGAAGAGCAATGGACTAAGTCAACAGACCAAAATCCTGATGTACAAACAACTGCTGAGACCAGTCATTGGATACAGCTTTCCCGTTTGGTACACCATCTCCAAAACGGCCGTGAATCAGCTAAAAGCCTTCGAAAGAAAGATCCTAAGAATCTGCACTGGGCTTGTCTTTGACAGGGAGCGTCAAAAATACTTTAAAAACGACAGAATTTATTCTGAACCGAGAATAAATACATTGGACAACTACCTACTACTCTTGGCTAAAAAGTTAGTAGGTAACTCATCTAGCCACCCGAACCAACTAATAAGAAGGATGACAATCCAACAGCGACTGCCAGAGGCCAGGTACCTTAGCGTCATGGACATTATGGATGATAACATAATTCAAGTCAACAACGAAGATGCCGTTGCATTCTACGCCTACTCCGAGTCAGCCCACCGACGTGGCTAAACAAACCAACAACCCTCTAACCAATCAACAAATCCAACAAATGACAACCGGGAAGGAACACCCCGAGGGTAACCAAGTCAACCGACTTTTATTTTTAGAACGCCATACATATTAAACAATATTTTAATTTAAACTTAAGCCAATATATAAAGTTAGGCACCCTATGTGCCAACAAACTATTTTATTCTAAGACAATGTATCTATTTAATCTTAAGACTATCCAATTGTATACATATATAAACGTTCAATAAACAAATCTTGAATCTTGAATCTTGAAAACTTTTGTGTGGCAAGCACAAATAACACGATTCAGAATCTCTTTTCACTTCAGTTCTCAAGACATTCAAAGCTTTTATAACAATAGATATGCAACGTGCATTGTGTTTTTTAATTAGCCATTAGTTCAACAAAAGTGTCACTTTTGCTGTTTTTGGGACATTTACATTCTTGAAATTCGTGTTCAGTTCCAGAACATCTAAAGCAAATTCACTTTGAAAAGTAGATTTCTTTAATTTTTAAAGATCTTAGAAGTTTTATTGAACAGAAAATCAATTTTGAAAGAAATATAATGCACGACTCGGTCACTAGAACTTGCTAATTTCTTCAAAAAAGTCTATTTAAAAATATTTCCTATATTTTAAGATTTAAAAATGAAGGTACCTGCAACATAAGTTTTTCACAAAAATTTAAATGCCATTTTATTTCTCAAAAAACCTAGATTATTCGAAAATCTTTAGAGCGGGTTTTTTAAATTTTAATTTGTATATATACAATTGTTAAATTTTGTATTTTAAATATTTTTGGTATGCAGTTATTTAGTGCCTATAAATACACATTTTACATTTTAATTTCGTTAAAAAATATTCACCCCTTTCTGAGATATCAAGTTTTCTAAAAAAAAATTATTGTTTTAAAAATCAAAAAAAAAAATTATGACATTTTTGATCATCATCAATTTCAAAATTTGATCATCGATCAGAGTTTACACTGAAAGAGAAGATCATTGAAATCGGTCGATTAGTTCTTGAGAAAACTTACAAATAAAATAACGGTTTTTTAGGGGTACCCTTCTGGAGCAATACCAAAATATGTTTTTCTTATAGAACGAAGCCGAATTAAGAAACAAAAATAAGAGAAAGTTTTAAAAAAATCTAACGGTTCATTTTTGAAAAAATTCGAATTTTCCATTTTAAACCAAAGAAATTTTATTGGGACTGCTGTTATTTTTAGTATTAAAAAAATGAAAAAAACCTTAAGCTAATCGACTGAAAACCTTAATTTCAATCGGCACAATGGTTTAGGCTGTAGGGGCCAGCACAAACAGACAGACGGACGGACGGAATCGGGGGACCCACTTTCGAATTCGAATTTTTTTACTTGCCATATAGTTCCTATATGTCGAAAGTAAAAATCACTTCAATGTCAACTCTTTATGTGCATCAAAAAATAAGATGGAGTTGAAGGCTAGTTTCAGGAATTTAAAGGCAACTTAATCTAAAATTCGATCGATGTTTGGTTCTTAAGGTTTCTTCTTAAAAACCAGAATATTTGCTCTTTTTCTTTTTCAAATTTTATGAAAATAATTTAAAGCAATACTAAAGTTACAAAAATTGCAGTTATTTTTCACAGCAAACCACTGTTTGGTGAATGTCGTTAAATTACTAACAAATCTTTAGATGAAATCTTTACTTATACTTATACAACTTAACTGTATAAGCTTTATGGCACATATGACCCCCCCTGGATCGACCATTGGTCAAAATTTGATGAATTTGTGATAAGTTTTTGGAATAGGGCTGAATTTCCCATTTATATTATGCTCTTGCTCCAGTCCTCAGTTAAAAGTGATACTTTTGGCAACAAAGTTTTAGGAAGTAAATATTGTTTTCATATAAAAAAAAAAAAAAACAAATTATTCAAAATATAATATTCAAAATATAATATATTCACCCCAAATTATTTTCAAAATACATAAAGTAAACCATTTTTTTCACTCGAGTTTTTCAATAAATAAATTTATTGTGAAACCAAGTAGATTCCTTTAGTATTGAACAAACACATGCATATAAATATAAACGGAAAAAAGAATTATCTGAAATTAAATTTTAGGGTTAACGAACGGAACCTTCGAGCTTTTTTCGTCGACAAATCGTTGATGATTTCGTTGAAATCCAGTTCTCGGAGTAAAAAGTTTTCAATGCTCAGGAGAGAAAGCTTCGATAGACGGTTTTGTCCCATCGTGTTTCGATTTCGAAGCCTATTTTTTATAATTTGCATTTTTGAATGAGCGCTCTCCAGTGCAATTTGTTACCATCAAAAACAAATACATTCTCAATGCAATTTCGAGGTTTGGGACTGTAGCTCTGAAATTTTGATTTTCGAGCTTGTCACGATGAGCTGGATTTTGTATGACAATCGAAATCCAAATCGATATTCTTCAATAATTATACAAATAAATTACTATTGACCGACTATGATTTTTTTTCAATTTCTTGCATGCAGTAAAGTTCGTGAATATTTGATGGCATTTAATTGTGTCACAATAATAATTATTTGCTATCAAACTGCATACCTGACTGCATAAAGAAATATGAAACAAATTACCAATTAGTCAATAATAATTGATTTTTCCAAGAATTGAAGAACACCGATTTTTCATATGCGGCAATTAATTTATATGTACATATATATATAAGAAAAACAAAATTGTCGAGACACGGAATCGAATACCCAACCTACGAGGTTGCGGGCAAGTACCACTCCACTCAGCCATTAAGAGATTGGGGTACTCCCTCAAGATGGGTAGTGAATTGGAAGTGCTTCTTATCAGGGCCATTTGATTTCACTGATTGCCTGATTGGAGTGAACAAATATAGATCAATGATTTCTATTATTTAAGATTAATATAATTAAATAATCATGTATGTACAAAGTACTGTAGGCTGTAGGTAAAGGTAAAATAGCAAAGAAAATACATATCAAAGGAAAAGTTGTTTACTAGTGTTTACTAGTTGGAATTTAAAACAAACATTTTCCGAAGTCTCTATTGTGGGGGCCCCACATTTGTGGATGCCCCCGGCTTCCGCCCGGTTACCCTCCCCTAAATCCGGGCCTGGTCAAGACCCCTACCACCATTGGTACCCGTGGCATTATAGTTACTGCGTTGGACTCTCATGTTTATCCCTGCCTGTGCCATCCAAAGTTTTTTTCACGAATACTGCGTCTTGCGATGAGTTGACAAATCCTCCAAGAGTAATTCTTGTCACGAAAAGTGTTTTCTCAAATAAGCCGTTCGGATTCGGCATAAAACTGTTGGTCCCCTCAATCCCTGAAATGACTTGCACACAGCAATAGTTGAGAGTTGCAACTCACTAGGCCCTAGTTCTTAACTGACTCTCGTGCCACTTAATTTATTTTAAATACGCTTAAACGGACTTTTTAATTGGAATCCCCAACTGTTGACTGGATCATTCCAACCACTGCTCTTATTAAAATAATTGTAGAGATGTCATATGGATTTAACAAATTGCTAAAAGCTAAAGTAGCCATTCCTGGATTTTTACTTTAGCGCATTGGAGTGCTTCAGAATCAATTGTATGAATTAGTACTATCTCTTTTCATTTAAATAGTTTCTAAGTGGGTTTGTTTTGAATGTTTGTTATAATAGTAGGATAGCCCAAGCAGGATAGTGATACGAGCTCTTAAAATATAGACTCCCTTTTAGCATAAACGATTAAAATAGTACAAAAAAGTTGATCATTAGGAATTCTTGAGAGCGTGAGATGAAGGTAGGGTGAGTTAATTTGTATCCTAGGACATTCAAATAATCTGACATTGTGCAACTTTAATTTTATTATATACAAAAAATCTAACATTGTGTGCATCTGCACTACAAGACTAAAACAGTGAGCTATGTATACGGGACATGCTACCTCCTGCTTGGTAAAACTATTGCATTTTAAGAATCTATTAGGAAATAAGTTATTACAAATTGCTGGTGAAATTATTTCATTACTTAAGTCGACCGATAACCATTCCGATACGCTTTTTACTGCACCATTACTCGACGAGTGTATTTAGCTGAAAATGAAGTCACTGTATTATTTGTACAAGTGCATGCACCAACGTTTACAAAATTAATTCTTTAACCTTTTGAAAAAAAGTCAAAACGTAATTGAATGCGGTAGAGTCTTTAACAAGAAACATTCTGTAAAATTTTTACATCAGAACTATTGATAAAATATTTAATCTAAATAGGAAATCAAGCCCTTTTAACTGAAGTAGATACTTTGGCGAACAAAATGCAACAAAATATATATGCTCGTATGGATAATAAAATAACTGCAGCTTTTCATAGAGGATCACATATGTTCTAGCAAATTTATATAATAACCTATCAATATTATTTAATGTAAGGTATAGGTTAGGAACTGCTATTTACGGCATAAATAATTCCTTAAGCTCGAACTAATAATTCTAAATATGCTTTAATGCTTAACCACATAGAAATATGTATGTATGTTCATATAAATATAATAATATAATATTAAAATATATGCATATATGTATTTATACATACATGCATACCAAGTATTTGATAGTGCAAGTAAACTTATTTGTATGGTATCAGCGTATTTAGTTAAAATAAAAAAAAAAAACTTAAAAAAACATTGGTGACTTTATGCATTAGTAAAGAAGTACCTCGACCCTCACTTTTTTTATAATTTTTGCTAATTTGATACGCATCCTTAAAATATTATAAAAATCGCAAAATTATATAAAAATATAGCAAAGTATTCCCACACTTGGCGGGACTAAACGTGCCTTTTGCTGTGACATATCATTTTCCAAAAGAATTTTCTGAAAATGACAACAAAAACATATTTCATAGCTATCCCGTTAGGAAGCCTAAGCTTGATGTAAGTGTACCCTATTATAAAGAGTGGGCCAACGTAGAGAGTTCACTGAAGTTAGTAGTATGAGATCGAATTTCATACGAAATGCATTCTACATGACAGTTAAATATTTCTTTAGCACACTGAAAGTTAACTATAGATTGCATTAATCCACAAAAAGCCAATTAACAATATTTAAATAGGATAGGTAATTAGTTTTCAATTTGAATTTGTATAAAATATGAATTTATTATAATATATGTAGGTATTTACCCTATTGACAAAGATAAATCGTACCTTATCGCTAAAAAATCAAACTTTACTCAATGCATGCTCACATTATTAAATATCATTTTACTTTAACGACGAGACTAGAACACCGGTAGAAAAATGTCTGCCTTCAAACGTAAGGTAATAAGAACCTTGAAAAAAATAATAATTCCTCTTTCATCCGTGTTCTCTTCCTGTGTCACTACCAAAAACGTTTTTAGTTGAAAAATTGTTTACATAGTCGTAACTTGAGAGAATCAAGTTTCAAATTTTCCAGAGTCCCGTCGCGTCGCGGTCGTTTAGGTTTACTTCTTGTCACTTCAATATGATTGCAATATTTTTATGTACATATATGACTAGGAATAAAATTAAAGACAAAATAACTGCATTTGTTTTGTCTTATAATCTTCATCAGCAAATTTATTTTTTGAATGCTTCAACCTTTCAGACCGCCAATTTTTCGAATTGCATTGCTAAGATTTTAGTTTAGTGTTTGACGGTTGTTCAATTAAGTTGGATTCATAACGGAGGATTATTTTAAAAAATCTATAGCTTTTCTTATTTGCCAAGATTTTATCAGCAATACAATTTTAAATATTTGAAGTGAAATAAAACTTAACAAACATTCAATAAGTTTTCCTGTTTTCAGTAATTTTGTTTTAATTTAAAAAAATACAAAATCGTCATTTTAAATTTTGTCTGTTTCAAAAAATATCAAATTTGTAAAAACTGTAAGGAATTGATTTTCGAATTCAAGGAAACTAACGGAAAGAAAATGAAGTAAACATATTTTAGGTAATTATTATGACACTCAATTTTGGTCTTTTACAAATTTCATTTACTCCTTCGGTAATGTCCTTTTTAAATAAAGAGTTTTAATAATAAGTATTGTAAGTTTTGCACGGAAGATATGAAAGTCATAAGTGTATGCAAACATAAATAAATAGTTCATTCCAATATTTTTTGTATTTTTTTTATTCATTTTGTATCCACCACTTAACGATAAAATAAAAAACATTAAGTTTTAAATGGATTACTCAAAAAATAAATTTGCGGAATCATAATATTATTTAAATTTACTTTGTCATTATTAAGATTTTTTTTCAAGGAAAAATTTGGTATATTGTGTTTCGTTAGTTAAAATTGTCTTTGAATTTTAAAGTGTTTTGAAATGTTTGAGGTTACGAATTGTAAAGGTTTGAAGTTCTTAGAACAATAGATAGCAACTGCAATCAAACCAATAATTTTTATAGTCCAAATAAAATAAAAATAAAAATCTAACATTTATAGATAAATAATGAATACAATATTCCAAAAAAAAAAATTAAATACAATTTGGAAAAAAATATATGTAATATTTTAGATTCAAGCTTTTTAGGTATCTATGTAAATATCGTTCTTTTTTTTGGTTTTATTTTTTTTTCTATTTTCTTTTCTCTATTTTTTGTTTCCAAATTAATATTATTTGTTGGCAGAAAAAACTTAATTTTTTTCTGCCTTTTCAATAATAAAAAAAAAAAACAATTATATTACCTTATAATTGATCATTAAAATATTAGAAAGTGGATCGTGAAGGTCGATTTGTATAGTTTTTTTAATTTGCTTGGTTGATAACTCAAATCGGAAACTTTTAAATCAAATATTTTCTTATTTTTTATTAATTTTACCGTTACATATAATTTCTTAGTGAGTGAGTTACTTTTCCAAAAGCCCTCAAAAATACCAATATAAAATATTGGAACTTACCATTTCCAATGTTATATAATACATCAAACTCGTAATTCTTAATGAAACCAATTTATTTTGAATTCACGATTTTGAATTAAATCTTATTCTATATAAAAATAAAACAATTTCTGACTACATACATCCAACGGAGAATTTTAGAGTCTGGTATCAAAAATACCAACACATTGTAGGAAAGGCAAATTCTCAATTTATCCATTAACGAAGAAGGTGTTCCACTTACCCTTTCCAAAAATAATTGAGACTGACAGACATCTCGTCTGCATAACTTCCTTTTCCTCTAAGGATATAGAGATCGAAAAAGAACCATACCTTACTGGAAATTTGATTCAATAATATTTGTTATCATCTCCAATTGAAAAAAAAAAATATTTTGAACATGGAATAATAATTTAATGTGAATTAATTTTCGTCTGGGACTAAAAATTATTTAATTCGTGCAATAAAAAAAATAAAATATTAAAAGATGTTGTCATTAGTGATTACAGACATGATGACTTGCATTTACATAATTTGACGATAAACTAAAGCCTGAAGTTTAAGTTTATGTGTAGATGGTGAAAAATAGATTTTTAAAACAAAATAAAATATTATTTCAAGAAGTTGAAGCGAGAATCGTTTTGAAACCTAATTAAATACCTCCAATCAAAGTAAAGACATCATTTTGACAGTGTACCAAAAAGTTTGTAATGAGATAAATGTTGTCATGAATTAGGTTTAATTATAGGTAGGTACTAGTTTAGAACATGTCAATTTCGAAAAAAATTTGCCTTTGTCTACACAAAAATTTAATTAAATTGTATTGCATTTTGATACTCCTTTTCGCTTGTAAGAGTGAACGAAAAAATCGAACTAGGGTGGAAATATTAATTTATAGACAATACAATTATTAACAAAAAAAAGACTTATTAACAATGTCTGTATATGCCATTTCATTCTTAAGTTATAGCGGTAAAAATTTTCGTGGAAATGGTTAGTATAAGACTTGCATTTTCTGAGTTATCCCAAACACCTTTAATTTTTGTCGCGCTGTCTATGATTTAGTTGTTTACTTCATGTTCAATAATAAATGTTTGTAATACTTTTATTTCTGCAGTTTAAACCCCGAAGTAATCATAAAAATACTTATATAAATATTGGTGGTCTTTGCGGCTCATACACTTTTCATTCCTAAATCGTTTAACTTTCACGACAAATTTGAGGTGTCCAGATTTCCAGAAACTTTCGTTCTGAATTTCAAGAATAAAACGTATTTATTTTTTTTGTTTTCCATTCTTGTTTTCACCAAAATGGATTGCCTCAAACTGTCCAATTTACCAAGTATGGAATTGGCTACAAATAGACAAAAGTTGAACCCATCTTCTTTTTTCAGTACCTACATACATATCATAAGACATACAGAGAACAAACATCTGTGTGCTATGCCTGACATTGTCTGCTTGTTGCTTCTCTTTGGAATATTAGTTATCATCATATAGCAAAACGATCCTACGATCCTGATTGAACAGCAGCATCCAACGAGAGTTGCATCATTAAACAGCCTCAATAGGCTATGTAAGCCAGAGAGTTATGTCAAAGCATGTTATTTGCCCAAATTGGTGCAGAAATTCTTTTGAAAAGCGATGGTTATATAAAGTTGAATCGCAAAAAAACTGGAATGTACCATTTTCGCACGCATATGCCAATATGTATCATGCGCTTAGGTTTTGAAAAAGCACATCAGTTTGTGACAAGAAAAAAATGTGTGTGTGGTATTTGCTTCACTGTAAATTAACTAAAAGGTTGGATAAAAAAGGACTCCGGTTAAAGGTATAGTTCAATCAGACGTAGAAACCATTGGGAATTCAACTTTCTATATAGCAATCTACTCGTATGTATAACAAAGAAATATATTTTTTATAATCATTTTCATAAGTATTTGTTCATTTTCATAGGGTTTTGTTTTTCTTAACTTTGTTTAAATAGGTTTTTGTTTGGCAAAATTTGAACCACGACAACTTTCCGATACGTTATATATCAAGAAAAAAATGTACGTAATATATAACATTCCAAATTTGAATATAAAATTATAATTCGACATATGACTATGTACATTAAAACTTACAGGATCAGATGAGATCTTTTAAAAATGAGCGTTTATATGCTACAAAAAGTTTTTGTTAATCAATTATAACTCATAAGCCACAAGCATTTATTTTAATGTTTCCTTTTACAAAGTAAAAATATGTAAACAAAATAAATTAATATCCAAATTAAAAAAAATTGGTGTGGTCGGTGGATAATAAACATTAGAAGAAAGGTACTTTCCAAAGTGTATGTTAAGTGCTCGAAAAGAAAACAAAACTTTACCTTATTTAACATTAAGAAATATCAACCCATAAATTTATCTGTTCCAACCGTAACCTACCCTATTCAAGATCTTAGAGAATTTTGGTGTCGCAATGTGACTAATAACCTTCAAATATGCCTATCAAGTCTGGTTATCATATCATCAAACCTTTATTGAATGTTTTTAAACGAACTAACTTACTTAAATACACCCAACAAACTTTTCCATCTAGCTCGAAGTCTCCAGTTGCGCACTCCAAGTTGGGTGGTGTCACTTTCCACTTGTTTCTAACGAACGTCCAATGCAATCCAGTATTTCAAGGATAAAGCTTAAATTAATTTCGTTTGGTACGATTTTGAACATTTAGTCAGAAATTCGTAAATGAATTCAATACAATACTAAGCTCCAGGTAATATACCAACTTTGCTCCTTCACAAAGTAACACAAAAACGTGAATGCAAGTTTTTTTCTTTTCTTCTAAATTTTCGGTATTTAGTTGATAAAAATAAAAATTGTGATACTAAACTTTTGGTTACGATAATATTATTTCAACTATCTATGTTATCCTTTCTACTATTATTGCCTACGAACTAATATATTTGTTTTCTTTTTTTTTCAGAAAGATTTCAGAATGAATTTTACATCTTGTGGACTTATATTTAGTGGTGAGAAAAGATGCTTTCTTTGAACGTGGGAAAAAGCCACTACCTCGCTGTCACGTGATTCCATTTTTTTATATCTCATGTGATGTGACGTAGTGGAACATTCCTTTTGTTTATCACATCAAATAGCACAGTGCTTGATATTTATATAATAAAATAATTAATTAATTGATATTATGCGAACATAAAATATCATTAAGTGCCTTTTATAGTGATCAGCGAAATTGAAAGGAAATCATTTTTGAACAATAAAACTAATAAAATAGTTACTTACAATCATGGAGAAATGAACTATATTAATCTAATATAACAACTGCAAAACATTTTTAGATTATGTTCTTACAATAACAGATGTATGTAGATACATATCAATCTTTTTGCTTTGATTTTCTCTGTAAGAATGGAAAATTAAATTCTGGTGAAGAGGTCCAATTGGATATGGGGAACAATATAAGCAAGCTTATAATTAAACTATGTCACAATTATTTGCTTGCGTTCTTCAACTTGCGATATAACAAGTAAATGTTAATTATGAAGAAAACAAAAACCTATCCTTCCAATTATCCAAGATCATATTCAGGTTAACTAGTGCATACATTCTTTTTTGTTTAAATATGAAATTTCCATGAAATGTTTGCGAGTAATCAAAGATCCAAGGATTTTCTATGAAACGTTTTATTAATCAGCGGAAGCACTAGACACAATTTAGTCGGATTACAAATAGTAAGTATCCTTAAAAAATGTTGTTAATTTTTGTTTGTTATATGTACATATGTATATACATATAAATAATAGAAACATGCAATGTCTGTTGTGTTTTGCTGTTTTACTAGGCTTATTAATTAGAAGATGTCAATATCAATAGAATAAAGTAAATTATTATTTTGAAAGATGACAGAAGTTTTTAGTTGAAATTGCTAGTTTTTTTTTCAATTCAACTTAATTGGTACCTAGTTCAAAAGAAACACCTGAATATAATACATAACACAAGATTCTTTATTTCTAACGTAATGATATCGTCTCCAATAAACAACTATCATCAAGGTAGTGCAGCAACGCATGCAATTGTTAGACAAGGGATCCACCAAAAGCACTAAAACATCTTAGCGTTGATTATTTTGTTTTGTATCATTGCGGTAGATGTATAGGAGATACATATATTGGTTTCATGAAAAAAATTAAAGCTCAAAGTCAAGTTTATTTCGAATATTAAAGAAACGTTAAAAAAATTTGTTTGCTTTAATTTAATTTTCAAGGAGTAAGCACATTGTTCATTGTTAATATGGCTTATTGTGTCTGTTTTATTTTGTTTTAATATAAAACGTTTTGTGTTTTACTTTATTTTAGCCAGTCTGAAGCAACTTTTATTTCATTTTTTGCATTCATCTAACCTCGCATCTACCCCAAATCTAATAGTGTGCCCAGACATGGGGTTTCATACCTTAGTGGTTGCACGACGTATTGCATATAGTCACCTTAGTGGGCCAAAGATTTATACGCAATGGACCAGTACTTCACTAGAACCTTTCTAGAATTTTGGCCTACTTTGTGGGTTATAAGTTCATAATGCACCTCTCACAAATAATTTAAAAAATTAACACTTCTGTGTTCTGTCTATTTACAGCTTAAGTAGTTTTAAAATTGATAAAGTACCATGAAATGCGACAAAGTCGCGCTCTTTATTCCACCTTGCTGATGCCGCCCAAATAAATCAGACTTCCACCCACGTGTATTTCAATGTATTTGAATTTGAAGCTGTAGGTACGTAAGGGAGAGTGAAAGTTAGTACCAGTAGTTGTAAGAAAACAATTTTTGTTGTTACCAAAGCCCACGATAAGAATCTGGTGTTGTTGGGGAAATACTCGTAATTATTAATTATTCCTTCGTTATATGGTCGTCGTTTATAAACTAAAGATCTTCTTTTTCTCTATTGCAGGAAAACAATGGTGCAGCAACATTTGGGTTTGGCAGAAAAACACTTTGATTTACTTGTCAGATTTCTTGATTGTATGTTTGCTATGGTTTGGCAAGTGGAAAGATTTGATTTGCAACACTGATGATAGATACATATTATGTGTGTTTTGTAGTTCGGATGTGTTTTTTTGTTTATTTCTGTTAATTGGTGCGAATCGATATCAAAGCCAACAGCTTATGGAAAAGTCTTTATACGTCTTCTAAGAAAATACGTACTAGATCGGGTTTATCAAAAAGATTATAAAACTTTATTGAACATGTAATGCATTATGAGTCACCAAGAATAGGATGCAAACATTTTAAATATTTAGTTTGGTACCTACTAAGAAATATACGTTTATTAAAAGAAAATACTTTTTTTATATAAAATTTTCATTTATATATGTGTCAGACTTTGCGAAAAAAAATGTAGTTCTGAGTTGAGTATATTTTCCAGAGACCCATGCTGCTTTTATGAGCGGTTGGAGCAATTTACTCGTTGAACTTAGCGCTGCTGGCAACAATTCTGTGTTAATGCGTCTAGGCCTCCCGCTTTGCTGTTTGTCAATTCTTTGATCGCGGTATATACATATATCTCATCCTTACTGGAGGGTGCAGTGTGTAATCAGGAATTTGTTACATCGGGCAACTCAGAAGATGTCAGTTGCACATTGCTTTCGAATACATGGTTAAAACAAAAGCAAAAAGGTCCTTCCACCTTCCACCTTCTAAGCTCATCCTCATCCGAGATCAGCAGGGAACCATCCATATCTTTCACCGGGTATTGGTTTGAACTCTGAGCACCAGTGAATTTTTTGGTTATCCTATATTATTTGCAGCTTTTTCAGCCCAAGCGTTGGTGTTATTGCGCTTATCACGTCATCGATACGTTTCATCTTCCTCTTTCACCTCGAGATTATATAAGAGCTTCAAAAACATAATTATTCCACATTAAGCTAATAATAAGCCGACATTTTTTTTTTTCAGAAATCGTATTACAAATCTGTTCCAGAAAATTTCCATTTTTTTAGTTCAAGGCTCAAAGTTTAAAAATTTTAGTAGTCCTAAAATCCTAGAATGTAGTTGCAGTCGGAAAACATTAAAAACAGAAAATAAAAGAAACTGTTTTATAACAAACTTTAGGAAATAAGAAATAGCTTAAGAACCCTGATTTTAAAGTTGCAAGAATTAAAACGATCTCTACGATCGTAGACATTAAAATCAAGGTATGATTCTGGACAAAGGTGCAAAGTGACAGTAATTGGTTAGATGAGAAGAAAGGAAAAATGTAGAAAAATTGACTGGTGTGCGAGCAGAACATAGATTAAGACGTTTCTGGTACGGGGGATTCTTTGAACGGTTTCAATTTGGCGGAGATGATATTCGTAATAAGTTGAGCATACTTGGAATTTGTCAAGCAGCATATTCAAGAGTAGGTCTTACGAAAGTGATGCAAAGAGATTTTATTACATACATATATAAAGCCTAGAGATCGATTGCCTTGGCTAATAATATGAATGTGGAATTTGAAATTAAGTTCTCTATCACAGATAACGCTGTGTTATCAAGGGTTTTGCAAAATCTTTGGTGTCCATTTTTAAGAGTCATTAATGTTTAGGAAACGAATTGAATAGGGTTTGTAGTCGTTGATCTACCTTTAAGAAAGCAACAATTATAAATATTCAGGAAAAATCAAACTATACAAACATTTTCATTATTACCAGTAGCCACAAGAAAAAACAACATAAATGTAGGTAGTTTTTCAATAGCAAAGTAGTTTGCAAGTCAATGCTGTTTTTCCAATTTTGCAAATTTTTTGTGATTAAGTAAAGAAGTGCTTATGCTATTTTTCCTCTTGCAAACATTATTTTACTTTGCTATAATTCCGAAACCATACAATAATAGGAACAGAAATTGATACGCAAAATCAAATGTTGTTCATATGATAGTACATATAATTAACTTAATTTCGACAACTATCGACTTATTTTGTTCTTCTTGTGGCTAAAGATTTTTTTTTAATAATCTTAAAACAAATTAAAACCAAATTTTTTTAAGGTTTTATCTACCATTCCAAGAACTTTGAAGTTATGCAGGGCACATGCTGGTCAGAACATTAAAAAGAAATAATTCAGGAAGCGCAACAGTCCGGAGAGAACTAGGGAGTTCAAACTCTCAAGCGTTTCTGTGTGTGAGTCAACGATTTTAGATCTTTCTAAAAATCCAGTCAATGTCAACAACAATAATTTGTGCGTAATTAAGGAAATTTGAAGTCAATACCTTTTTTTGTCGCCTTTATCGCCCAAAAATGGTTTAATGGTCCAAGAAATGTTCAGAAAAAAATGCCACAAAGCCCAAAATAATATTGCCCAAATCAATTATAAAATATAATAACGCCCTAATTGCTAATTGACATATCGCCCAAATAATGTCTTGTTTTTCAACATTTACATTTGTTCGATTATTTTGGGCATAACTACATTTTGAGTTTTATATTGTATCGCCCAAACGCAAAAATTAAACGAAACAAAGGCAACGCACGGCCTAGTCACTGATAAAGCTTCGGTTCCCATCGATCACCGAAATCAAGCATCAGTGAGCGTGGTTAGTAGAAAGATGGAGGACCGTCTCGAAACCTACCGCGTGCTGTTGTCATGTGTTCTTTCTGTATGTTGTTCTTTCTCCTCTGTCCTTCTGTCTTGTACTAATGTGTTGTCTTGTTATCACCTTATATAGTCTAGTCGCTCAAGTGCTGTGTTCTCTACTCTGTATATTTATGTGCTGAGTAGTGTGAAATGTAATGTAATGTAACGTAAATGAAACAAATGTCAGATCGCCCAAAAACTCGTACCGTCAAAAAAGCGTAACAAAAAATAAGGCAAATTTTCAAAGTGAAAAAAACCGAAATTGTTTGCTTGCTCACAGTGGTAGCACCCAGCATTATGGCGTATAAACAGTGAAATATATAGGGGGCATGCTGCCCTCTGCAACCCCCTGCTTGGGCTTACTATATGATTTGTAAGATGAAATTAGTTTGAAGAATAATATCCCGACCGTACGAACGCACGAACGTACATACGTACACACGATCACACAGACATATCCCTAAAAAAGATTCTATGAACCTTGAAACGCCGAGAAATGTCCAAGTTTTCAATTCGACATATCGGACCGATTACAGTAATTTCATATAGGAAGTTAAACAAAAAAAAACTAAGTAACATCGGCACTAGAGTAAAGTATGGTCATCAGAGTACCATTTTTGTATACAATCACAAAATTAAAAAGAGGCTGGGATGCGACCCACACTGATAACTTCCCATCCCGTCTATCGATTTGTCTTGCTTAAAAGTTTGTCTAAATGTATCAATTCTTGCCAAATTTGCGTTCTATTTTTTGTAGATTTAATTTTTTTTATGAAAAAACGGACTGTTGGATTTTTATAAAAAAATTACTGAATATAAAAAACAATATTTTCTGTGAAATAAAATAAGTTTGAAGCCAATATTTTTAATTTTTGAAAAGCTATTTGAGCCGAAAATCAATTTTTACCAACTTTTATTAATTTTTTTGTTTGGGTTTTTATTTTTTGTAAAAAAACTGTCAGTTCGATTTTTCTCAAAATTTTTCCTAATATTGAAAACAATATTTCTTATAAGTTAAAATTAGTTAGAAGCCATAATCTCAAATTTTTGAAAAGATATTTAAGTCGAAAATGAATTTTTACCAACTTTTGTTAAATTTTTTTTTCGGTTTTTAATTTTTTGTAAAAAAAACTGTCAATTCTATTTTTTTCAAAATTTTACTGAATGTTGAAAACAACATTTTTTGAAAGATAAAAGTAGTTTAAAGCCAATATCTTAAATCTTGAAAAGATATTTGAGTCAAAACTCAATTTTTACCAACTTTTTTCTTATTTTTTTTAGGTTATTATTTTTTGTAAAAAAACTGTCAATTCGATTTTTCTCAAAATTTTATCAGATGTCAAAAACATTATTCTTCATTGCACAAAATTGTTTTGGAAATGAAATCATATTTTAGTCGTAAAATTTTCGAAGTGACAATTTTTTTTTCAGTTTTTTTGATTTATAAAAAAAACCGTTAATTGAATTTTTTTCCAAAAATATAATTGTTTTGTATCACGTTACAATATATAATATAAAATTTAATTCAAGTGTCTAGCGTCATTGGTTCATGAGATATTTAGGGTTAACCAAAATTTTCACCTTTTTTTTAAACTGCTATGGTAAAAAAACCACCCACGCAATTTTCTTGAGAGCCCTTTCTGCATCTTTCTGCCTTATTATCTGTATAACAAAATTTATTTGAAGTCGATATCTCTTCTGGTTCTTGAGCTATGGACGACGAAAAAAACGTCGCGAACGTACGGACGTACGTACACACGCACGCACAGACATCTTTCTAAAAATCTTTTATTTCGACTCTAGGGACCTTGAAACGTCGAGAAATGTCAAAATTTTCAATTTGTCAAATCGGACCCATTACAATAACTTCCTATGGGAAGTTAAAAAACAAATATCACTTTATTAAAATACAATACAGTTCAGATTTTCCTTACAGTTTCAAAACGTGACAAAATGTCTTTTTAAAACGGGCGAACTTTGAACTTTGAAGTTTAAGTTTAAGTTTTATTTTGTTTCTATTTACGAGTAGATATTTACATACTAGGGTGAAATGTTTGTGGGATTTTGTTATTTCAGCAACTCAAACAATTTCGGGCTTTTGATTCTGAAAAGAAGAGAAATGTACTCCTGAATTTCTGATCAGAAGCAATACTCGCGTTCGGTTTGCTATCTGCTTCCCTATCTGAGATACTTTAGTATGAGATATGTTTGTGAACGACCAGAACCGGATAGGAAACATAACTTTTTGCCAACACAACAAAGGTAACAACACACAACAGATAGAAGAAGGAACCAAAAGTTCATAAAAAAAGAGAATATAATATACTAGCCGACCCGTGCTCGCGTTGCTTCGCAAATTGTAACCACGAACATTTTTTGAATATTAGTATTAAATTTTTGTCTATTTTCTTCTTTTCTTTCTTTTATTCATATACCTAGAAACGTGTTTTTGCAAACGAAAAATATAGTTTGCGGTAAAAAAAAAAAAAACAAATTTGTGTTTTAAATGTTCTCATACATCTATAGGTATGCGTGTGTAAATAATAAGTTCGAGGAAGTGATACAAAATTGGTAATTCAAGCTATTATAATAGAACTTTTTTTATTTTTAAATTGGAAGAAATATAACCTATTCACTTCCTCGAACCAGACAAATAAAAAAGATCTAATTTTTCTTTAGATAAATCGGCATTTCATGTGCACGGCACTGTAGTTAATTAAATGTCCATAGTAACTTAAAAAAAAGAGCCCACACTGCTCAGCGATGTGACGATAGAATTAGAGAAACAAAAAAATAATGTGTGTGTGTAGGTTAGTTGATGAACTATACAATACAGAAAAATTGAATATGTAGGTAGGTAGGAAAGAGAAAAAACGTAACTATTAAATGCAAAAACACTCCATTACCAAGACCGGAATCTTTCGTACGTTTCACTCTCCAAAACCCGTTTGTTTACATTGTTGTATTTGTAATTTTGACAATTAATCCATGAATATATGTGAGCACAAACAAAAAAAAACGATGCCGTGGGCTAGCGGCATTTTGCACAGCAAAAACAAAATGGAGGAGTTAATAAGTTTTTTTCAGGTTTTTCTTTTTACTTTTTTTCGATGAAGAAGTCAGTTTTAAGCTTTAATTTTGCAGTCATTTTGTTGATAGCGAACCAATGTACATTTTTGTCTTCAAAAAAGCATGTTCACCATCAGTTTATTATAATTAATTCACTAATTTACAAAAATCACTACGAAATTCTTCAAATTTCAAAATTAACCTCGAATTTTTGTATCAAAGATGCGTTCGAAGAACCATCAAGTTAAGGGTGCGAGCGCAATTTTTGTATTGAATTCTAATAAATTTTCGTTAATGAACGGCCCAAATATTTTTTTTGCAAGTAATTAAAATCTGTATCAATTTAATTAATCCAAATGTATTTATAGTTTGTTTTTAATGATTTAAGCTTGCAACTATTTTTGAATTCCATTTTGATTAATAAATATTATATTTAAAAAAAATAGTTATAATCGAAAAATATCTTATCCATAACATTCTGGATTGATGGAAGCATACATGTATTTGCTATCAAAAAAAAACTATGCATCAAAGGAACACCAATGTTTTAAAAAAGTAATCAGAACGATTATAGCGAATCTGTTGAATAAATGCAGAGCAAATAAAATGCACATTTTGACATATATCACAAAATGAAAACGTCTTAAAATCGTTCTGAATTCATGCACAACTAATTCAATAGAACATGTAATCGTCATGAATGTTTATTGTTGTACAGAAGTTTTTTTTAGTGAGTTTCCACAGTTTAACGCAAAATATAATTTTCATTCATTTCTTAAAAATGTTTCGTTACCAAAGTTCAAGTTTACTTATTATTGTTTGAAGGGTGTTTAGTAAAAGTGCTGCTAAAAGTGAAACAAATGAATGAGTTTTACGTACATGTTTTTCTTAATATAGTAAATACTTCCATAGATTACATTTCATAAATGCAGAACATGGAAGAAAATATACATAAAGCAGAGGTTAGTGTAGAAAAATATTTTTGAGAAAGCCAATAATATTTTAGGTATGTTCATTAAAGAAATTTCCGCTTCGGCTAACCTTCATCAACTTTTTAGAAAAAAAATTAGTATTAATAGCAGCCAATTATTTCATAGCATAATTAATTTTTCAGATTGTAAAATGTCTAGAAATTTTCATACGCTACAAAATTCGTAATTTTATGCGTAAACATAGAAGATAACATTATTTAGTCAAGAAGTATGGACTTTGGCTCGTATACCGTTTTTTTCTATTGGGTGTTCGGTTTCCCCATACTGGAATAAAAAATGGTTGCCTGTAAAGTCGGTTTTACGGGCGAAGATTTTACGTGACAACGTCTTTTTCTCGGTAGAATATTTATTGATATGAATATAATTAAATTGCACAATAGGAACAAGGAATTGAATGAAAATAAGAATTGCACAAATTTTTTAAACTAATAATTTACTTAACACTATCAACATTTATCAATAGTATGACATAACCTATAAACTCAGTTTCTCAACTTTTGTGTCAATCTAACAATTAATCAATCAATCATAGTTTACGATAATGAAATATCAGTGTACAATTATTTACCTTTATTGTTGTAGTTGTTGTAAATGACGAATCTAAGCACTCCACATTTTCACTACAGACACAGCTGACGATACTTTAACCACACGTGTGAACTTGTATTATGACGCTTTCTTGTTTTTCCAACGCCAAGAACGTTCGAGAAAGACAAAGACAGAGACACAAGCATGCGCCGATTCAATGCGCCTAATTCTCTAGTGCTGCGCGCGCGGCAGACCGATCATAGTTGAGTGGGAGAGAGACGCAAGGCATTCGGCGGGCCTCTCTCTCGTTCGGTGACTCATCGTAACGTTACCGGGCGTTACACTTTTTCATAAGTGATTCCCAGCCGCAACCTAATTTAAGACGTTGTCACGTCAAAAAAAAGTTACTTAAATCTATTTATTGCACTCATTTAGTTGGTATTGTGTGTAAACATATTGCCTATTTCTATTCCTTAAAGATGCTTTACACAAAGCAACTTATTTTTAAAACGTGGTTCTCTCAAATTTTTATTCCAAAATCTAACCTGCAAACAAAATTCTAACTCTAACATAGTCCCTCAAAAAGAAATTTTCAGGAATATTTCTGCAACAAAAAAAACTAAAATTTGGTCTTGCAATTATCGAACTGCTTAAATGATGAAAATACTAATCTAATTGAGGAATCTGAACTAGCAATGGAACTTCACCAGTATGCTTTTCGTAGCATTGTCTGTACACAAAAGTATGGAGACACCTGCCTATTGTTTCCACCTGAACTTCTAACGTCGCAAAAAAAATGCTCTAAGCAAACTACAGCTGAAAAAATTGTCTGTTTTGTTGTTTTACAAAGTATTGAGTTACACTTTTGTCCATTTCCAATTATACTTAACCAGTTGCAGCGCATGTTGCGTTCGCAAATAATTCAAGTAAACAAAATACAGCACTAATAAATCATTAAATATGTATTTGGTCAATTTTATTTTATTTAATATACATTTACAACATTTATTTGGATTGAAATTAAAAAGCTATACAAATCTTCCAATTTAAGACCATGTCAGCACTTCAGATTCTGTTGGTAAGGATTGTTTAGTTTTTGAACGAGGCCATGAAACATTCAATATGAAGCATTTAGATGGGGCTGATTACTATAATGAAGCATTTTGATGGGCCAAAGCACTAATTGTGAGAATGTGTTTGGTTTTTTGCATCATTTCACGCACACTTTCTCACATTTAGTGCTTTTAAGCTTGTAGGCAAACCGAAATGTCAGTCTGAGATTCCGGTCTTGGTAATAGAGTGTTTTTGATTAAATGGAACACATATTAAGAGAGAAAGAGCATGGGAAGAAAAGAAAATTAAAAATGTTGGAATGATAATGAAATGAAACAAAGCAGCGACCTCGCGATTGTGATGGAATCAAATTTCCTGGATAAAATAAATTCAAAAAGTTTATAATTTTATAATTTGTTTTTATTTATTTCTCAGGTTGCATGTTTAACTTAGAAGTGATTTTAGGCTTTAAATTTGAGCAATATTGACTTTATGAAGCAATGCTAATCTTTGTCGATTATTGTATAGGTTTTAAGATATGAGTGGTTGTATAAGTCAACTAATGAAAAAAAATGTAAAATTAATAATATTTAAGTTTGACAAATAATTAATGAAAAAAATTAAAGCCATAAACACTCTCATAACAATATAGAAAATAATAAAATATATTTCAAATAAATCGGTTGACTACTTTCTGAGATCGTGCGTTACAAACTTTAAAATGGTTTCGCTTTTATATATCGGGTGATTTTTTGAGGTTAGGATTTTCATGCATTAGTATTTGACAGATCACGCGGGATTTCAGACATGGTGTCAAAGAGAAAGATGCTCAGTATGCTTTGACATTTCATCATGAATAGACTTACTAACGAGCAACGCTTGCAAATCATTGAATTTTATTACCAAAATCAGTGTTCGGTTCGAAATGTGTTTCGCGCTTTACGCAAATTTTATGCGTTTTTTTTTTTAAAAGTTCTCAAGCTCTTAAAAAATCACCCATTATATTAAACAATGTCCTCTTTTCAATGGAGGACAATAAATACATAATGGGTGATTTTTTAAGAGCTTGAGAACTTTTTTTAAAAAAAAAAACGCATAAAATTTGCGTAAAGCGCGAAACACATTTCGAACCGAACACTGATTTTGGTAATAAAATTCAATGATTTGCAAGCGTTGCTCGTTAGTAAGTCTATTCATGATGAAATGTCAAAGCATACTGAGCATCTTTCTCTTTGACACCATGTCTGAAATCCCGCGTGATCTGTCAAATACTAATGCATGAAAATCCTAACCTCAAAAAAATCACCCGATAATAGTATAGATAAGTTACAAATACAAAATAGAAGAAAAATAAAGAGAACTGTTTAGGAATATTTCTCTTTCTCAATTAAATATGTATAATATGACGCTACCGTACCGCCTCGCCTCGTCTTAATCCCCCCTTCAACGACACCACAGTCGTTGATATTGTATGATATGAAATTTGATGTGGAACGTGGAATTTTAAAAATTAATTCCTTTGCCTTTTTCTATAATTTGTACTTAATAAGTATTCTATGCATGCTCATTGTTTATGCTATAATCAGATAATGCCGAACCAGGCATAGAAAAGGAAATGATGAGCCAAAAAAACGTTAAAAAAAATACGGAGGTCCGACGAACTATTCCATTACTTGGAGAGAGTACTTAAAGGCCGGTAAAATCCATCAGTAAAAATTGAAGCAAGAGGAATCTGAAATGTTTTACTGATGAGCTTTTATAGCAATCAGTAAATGTATGTCAATAAATTAAAGTTATTAAATAACCAGGAGCTTCTCACCTAGTTTTTGCTGTTGATTTCATCAGTAATTTTTTTTTAAGCACCATTTATAGCTATGAAGAATGATTGATAAATCAGTGCTTAGTTTTTGTAGACGTGCGCGGATAAAATTGATCTTAAGAAAATTTGTGTATTCAAATAAAAAACAACCCCTAAATATTAAACCAAAGTGTTACTCCCATGGGTCAACGAGAGAACCTGATTACCTGAAAGCAGCAAAGGAACAACTTCTCAGCACCATCGAGAGGGAAGTTGCTGTGCTGCGGAATAAATATGGGCCCGAGGTGTCGACCGACTTCGCCTCCAGGCTCGGATACGAAGTTGATATCATGCTGCAACGTTTTGCCCCAGTTGAAGAATTTTCAACGGTAGGCGATGCCATGGAACCAACCAACGAAGATTCTCCTGAGGATAACGAGGCATGCACTGTCAACGCTGCTCAAAAGAGGAAGATGCTGTCGGAGAAGGAAACAACCGCTTTCCAACATAATATACCCAAGGCTCACCAAAAACAACATCATCAACAACAACAACAACAACAACAACCATGCAATCCTCCCAAGAGGAAACTGCCTGCTAAGGCCAAGGAGCTCAACGTGGAACCACCAACACCGGCATCCAGTTCTGCCCCAGTCAACGATGCAGACTTCACTACCGTCACAGGACTCAAGCAGCCTGCCCTTAAGTGCTACCACTTTAACGTCGCCTCCAGGTTCAGGGACTTTAAACTGAACGGAGTGCAGGTTAAACACGGAGTCGTCAACATTAACAAAACCGAGTCCATCATTTCAACAAACTCTAAAGCCGACTACGACATCGTAAGGAACTACCTGCGGGAAAAGAAGGTCCAGAACTATACTTACACCGCCAAGGAGGATAGGAAAAACAAGCTACACAACTCCCATCAGCCAGAAGAAATTGTGAAGGAACTTAACGCCCAAGGCATCAAGGCCACGAAAGCGTCGCTGTTCCGTTCAAGCAAGAATAAAGCGGCAAACTTCAATGCGTTTGTCATTGAATTTGACAAGGGACTGACCTCTGTTAATGGGAGAAACTACGACCAACGCCCTTACTCAGTAAGTCCGTAAGCGTATCCTGGCCGCTTAAAGGGAAAAAGAGCGCAGCAGAATCGCCGCTAAACAACAGGCAGCCACTAAGGCCTCATCCAATGCCAACTTTGCTGCAACATCGGTTATTAGACCTGGTAAGTCATTTTCCGACATTATTAAAAATAATACTTCAAATTCTAATACCACCATAAAGAAATCCCCCCTAAAGTCATTCCTACCCCTGTTGCTCGTCCTGAGCCCCGTAAACCAACCAACTCGATTCAACCGAAAGGTTTAAAAACAACCCGAGCTCATTCCTTGAAGACGCTCAGAAATTCTTTGGGTGTGATTTTCACACTTCTCTCGAAAATCAATGATTTTCTGCCTCTGTACGAAGAAAGCCAAAACGAGACCAGCGAGAAACTCATATTTCTTGACTTCTGCATCAAAATATGTACAAAAACATAAATAAACTCAATGTTATTTCATATAACATTAGCTCTATAATCTCACATCCTAAACGGATAGCCTTTGCGAAATTCCTTGAAAAAAACAAACCCGACGCCGTATTGCTCTCCGAGACTAGATTAGCCTCAAGGCATCGGCCATTCTTCGAAAAATATTCCCTATTTCGAATGGATAAAGATACTTCGACTAAAACTGGCACTGCCATTTTAGTTAAGTCATCCTTTCACTGTCGTAAAGTCATCCTTCCCGGTTTAACCACATTCGAAGTGACTTGCGTAGTCCTCACTTTGGACAACAATGAGAGAATTCTCCTTGTGTCCCTCTACAATAGATGTAACGCGTCCCAAACGGACATTAAGCATGACCTAAATCTACTCAATGCATTCTGCCAAAACCATTCTAAATTTATAATCGGCGGCGATTTTAATGCCCGCCAATAATTATGGCTCGATTCTCAAAACATTCTCACACTCAGTCCTTTGAGATAATATCTCAACCAACTCCAACATTCCCTCGTACGCCTTCGACTCTCGATTTTTTCATTTGTTCACCCAACATCATTTGTAGGATTCCCTCACTTGAGAATTTCGCTTGCACAGTTGTTGATTCAGACTCTGATCATCTAGCTGTCAAGCTTAATATCCGTCCCCTGTCCGAAATTAATATACTTACTACCACAGCTCCAGATTTTATTAATCTCAGCAGAATTAACTGGGATATTTTCCAAGGTTCCTTAACGGAAAAATTGGAAAATCAATCCCCCAGCTCATCCTCCAATTTAGACAACCTAGAAATCGATTCTGGTATCAATTTCTTAGAAAATTGCATAACAAACATTCTTGCTGAACAAGCACACCCCCGAGTTTCCTACTTGAAATACAAAGACCTTTCCGAACATATATCTAATATGTATAAATATCGGCAAAATCTTCAAATTATATTTCATCGTACTTTGAGTACACACGGAAATGAATACCAAAGTGTTCTTTCCCAATTAAAATGCCTAAACACACTTATAAATCAAAGTACAAATTAATTTATTGATTCACAATATTGAATCAACTATGACGTAAAAGGTGTTTCTCTTGAAATTTATTTCTGCGTCTGTTTTAATTTGCAATCCGGCTCCTTGATGTTCTACAAAATGTCTCTTTAATTGCCTTTTTCAGTTCGATGGAAACGATTCTGGAACATCCCCCAATCCAGTAGCAACTGCTTTGCATTCAGATAAAATTTGATCTCATCCGTTTCGAATAATGTTCAAATCGGAGATCAAGTTGTCGAGATTTCGAATTTCAACGTCAATAGTCCTGTTTCTGGCTTGAAGAATGATACTTCTTTCATTTATAGCGCTAAGAACCTTGCACCAAATTTTGAAGACATCAGGACGCATTCAAGTGTGTGCATATATTTTAAAACGCCATTTACATATCTTCGAGCTTCAGCAGTTAAATTAATATCACTTAAGGCTTCTAATGATGTTCTTAGGTTTTTCAGATGATTTGCAAATGGTTTCACTGCCTCAATTCTAGCTGACCATCTTGTATCGGAAAGTGTGTGAAGGGATCCGGGCACATTTTTTTAAAGAATTTCCCAACGTTGAGCATTGCTGGTAAACAAGTTGAAACACTTTTGAACAACACCAAAAAATGTGATTGCCGCAGTACAACATTCCGCTGAATCGATTCCACGCAAGTTAAGGCTGTGAGCTGCACAGCACATGGTGAATACACGGCAATCGGAGTTTTGTTTAAAATATGACTGTGCACCATTATACTGTCCTTTCATATTGCTTCCATTGTCATAGTCTTGTGCACAACAGTCTTCTAAAGGGATTCCGTTCTTTGCCAATGTTTCGCAGATCAAATCAGCTATTGCGGTGCCAGTTTTTTTTTGTTGCAATCGACAAATTCCAAAAACCGTTCTTGGATGGTGAACACATTTTCTTCCAAGTGCAGATATCGCAAAATAAATGTGTTTTGTTCCACATCACTTGAATCGGGTGTTCCATCGACAATTATAGCGAAGTATTTGGCGTTTTCTCTCTCCTTCAAAATAGCTGAATTCACATGTTGGGCACAAATTTTAATGAACTCATTTTGAATCTCAACGGAAAGGTAGTGGACTGGGAAACGTTTGTGCTCTTTTTGTGAAATTCTTACTTTTTCCAAGTGCTCCTGACGTAAGGGGTCATAATGACTAATTAATTCCAAAATGCCCAAAAAATGGTCATTATTTGGCTCTCCAATAAGATAGTCCTAGTCCCCTTTCGCCATGGAAGAAAATGGTGTCCCATATTCTATATAGAATTCCTTGCTATTTTTGTATGGCTGGTTTAAAATACACACTTTGAAGTGACTTGATATCCTTCAAATCTTCAGTAAACAATTTATTCAAAATATTAATTAATTAATATTACGGAAACCACAATTGAAAAACGTTTGCGTGGGATTTTCCGGTCCCCCGAAACCGAATCAAAAATTTCGTTCCCAGCAGAAACAAAAAAAAAAGAACAGGGCCCCTACTATGTAACTCGATTCTACAATGAAATTGCTTGAATTCGAAAAATTGGTACTATATATCTATTTGACTACTTTCGAACAAACTAGAATCGAATAGTTCTAGTAGTGCCAACTATATTCTTATGAACTTTCGAATAAACGAGGAACTACGTAACTCGAAAGTAGAATTCAAAACAAGGCAAAATTGAAAATAATCACTCTACATCAAATGTGTTTGAGAACAAAGTTATTTTTGTCAAAGTGTAAGTAAAATGTTATAAATTATTAATATGCAATTTGAATTTGAAAGTTTTTCATTCAACTTTTTGTGTTTTATTATTTTA
This sequence comes from Eupeodes latifasciatus, assembly GCA_920104205.1. Classification (NCBI taxonomy): domain Eukaryota; kingdom Metazoa; phylum Arthropoda; class Insecta; order Diptera; family Syrphidae; genus Eupeodes; species Eupeodes latifasciatus. The sequence goes on from OV049925.1 coordinate 74,067,601, forward strand.
CCACTCCAATTACACTGGGAATTCAAGATTTTTGCCAAAAATAGCGTTTGGACTTTTGTTCCTCTTCCTCTTCCTCATTCATTTCAAAATTCATCATCAGCGGGCACATGACTCTTTCGATTGAAGTCAAAACTTCGGCAAGTATTTTTGACATGGTTTGCTGTGCACGTCCAGCGTTCTTGTCACCACCGATTTGGTTTTGATAACCTCTTCTTGCCAAAAACTTCATTGCTGCTGATAACTTAATGATAATCGGAACAGCATTTTGTCTTCTGCGAGTAGTCATGTCGGAAGATATGGTGTTAAGTAAGAACATAAATCCGTCTTTAGAAAGACGATAGTTCTTAACAGAACTAAAACAAAAGTATATATTTTTCATTAAGAAAACGTTCAAATATTCTACTGCATATATAAAGGGTCCGCCAAATAACTTCTTTTTTTTTGAAAATGCTATAAAAACATCGAGTGTAGCTTAGGCAGGTGGCACGCAGCGCCGCCGCCGTCCTGTTGAAACCAAATTTTGCCAATATCCTCCTCCTTTTGTTAAAAAAAATTCATTCAACTTGGCCTGATAACGATCGCCATTGACTGTAACGGCCACTTCTTGCTCATTTTCGAAGAAAAATGGTCCAATTATACCTCTGGACCAAAATCTGCACCAAACAGTGACTCGTTTTCGGTGTATCGGCTATTCAATGTAGGCGCACGGGTTTTCTGTGCCCCAAATGCGATAATTTTGCTTGTTTACATACCCGCCAAGATCAAAATGAGCTTCATCTGAAAAGATGATGAAGCGTATACACAACACAGCCATATTCGTTCAGCGGAAAGATAAAACTAATTATCTGTGAAATCAGACATGAGCTAAGTGTTACCATTCACGAAATAAGCACTATTTGAAAAAAAAACATTCGATGGCGGACCCTATATGTATGTGCAAACCTTTTCTCACTCAGCTCCATTATTTTGGAATTATCTCTTATTCTTTTGCGTTCAATTTGCTCGTACCGTTCTTTATTTCCTTTCAAATTAAACCAAATTTCAACGGTGTCCATTTTTGTTATAATTATTCTTGTCCAAATATTTGATGTTTTATTTTTGTTTTTAAAACTGTTAAACAACTCGATACTCGTTCGAAAGTAGAATTTTTTTTGAAAACAAGTTGGTATAACCGGTATTCGATTCTACTTTCATACGTAGTACGATTTGAAAGTAGAATCGGAAATGAGTTTCGATTAGAATCAAAAGTAGAATCGAGTTACATAGTAGGGCCCCAGAAACTTTATAAAAACAGAAACCGAAATAAATATTTGTGTTTTGTTTTAAGTTGCCGGGCCCCTTATTTTGATTTTAAAAATAAAATAAATTTGAAATTTACGTTAAATTAAGTAAGAAAAGCGAAACAATTTATTATAACTTTCTTTCAATAGTTCAATTTTTCATTAAATATAAACAAAAATGTATACGCCAATAATAATCAGGGGCCCTGATTGGCAAGCTTGTGACTGAAAGATTGGTAGATAACGTGCAAACAGGGGCCTGATTGCGAAAGCATGAATGATTTTAAATTTTCGGGCCCCTAAAAATAAGTGGGAATAGGTATGTTGATGATGAATTTAGACTACCTATATTGAAAAAAACACTCCTCATTGCTTTCAATTTTACGGGCCCCCTGAAAATCCCGGGCCCGGGGGTTCCTCCCCTTCCCCCCTCTCGAAGGGGCTGGTTGGTACTCAGAATGGCACGAGCTGGCTTTGTGGTGTGAAATGTCACTGGATCTGGATTTCGGTAACGTTGATGATTGCAGGGTTAAACTGTATAAATTAATTACAAGGGTACTACCGCATAGGGAGGATCGACCCGGGTAATGCAGTTTATGTAACCGAAGGGAAAGATTAGATGTTTTTCACTTAGGAAAAAGCCCTGTGTTAGTAAAAAGTAGGAGAGCCTTCCTTGGATCTAATTACCTTACGGAAGAGGAAATGGTAAGACTCTTAAATGAAATGACGGTGGAAAAACTCTTTTTGTACTGCAAAGTGGCTAAAACTTACCGGGACAGAATAATCTGCGAGAGCTTCTGAAAACACATCAAGTTAAAATTTATCTTGATTTTAAATTATACATATGTATATGTATGTACATAATACAGATATGTTTTTTTTTTTTTAAATAATCTTGAATTTTAATGCAAACATTAAAGCTTTATACTACATTAAATTTATCTTGTCAGCCTGGCAGACGGCATTGTCGTGCTAATTGTTATTTTGTAAATTTATAAATATTTATGTTAAGAAATAATGAAAATAAAATCTAATCTAATCTAAATCATATTTGAAAAAAAAACTATGGTATGCGAACCACATTAATAACTTCTCATTTATGCTCTCATAAAATTTTCAAAAGGTATTTTTTAACAAGAAAATGTTTTTCTCTACGTTTTAGCTATTTTCTGAGGAGATATATTTAAGAAATTAAATAAGCATTTTAGCATTTTTGGTAGCATTATGATTTTTGTTAGAAAAACTATCCCTAAATGTTAGAAAGTATGTATATGTATTAACAATATTATTTTGTACAACTTTCCTTTTCGAAAATATTTTAAGGGTTCACCTTCGCTGTAAAATGTTTTTCCAAACCGCACTAAACATTTCTTTATTTCAATTTTGTTTTGTTTATATTATTTTATGTTATTTGATTAAATGAATTTAAAAACATGGATTACCAAAATCATGTTACGAATCGATAAAAATAGTAGTGTCTGACGGAAAGGTCGATTTTCAGCCGAAGCCGAAGCCTAATTATTAGACTGAAAGAAAATCTTCGGCCGAAGCCGAAGCCTAAGGTTGAAAAAAGCCAAGAATTCTCCTTTCCACAAAAGATGTCAGGCAAAATTCAAAAATTGAAATTTTGTTCGGCGCCTACTATGATGGCACACATGTGTTTTGACATTTTTGAATATTTTTTCGGTATTCAAAAATTTCAAAAATTGAAATTTTTTCGGCGACTAGCACGATGCTCGATATAATAAACAGAGGTTTGGCCGAATGTTGTTTTTTTGGCCGAATTTCGGCTGAGCCGAAGGCCAAAGCCTAAGCTTCGGTCGGACATTAAAAAATGCAACTCTATACAGTTGAAAAGAGAATTACCCTTTAATATGGCACCAAAACCAACTAAATAACAGATGACAAACATTGAAAAATGGGACCAAATATAGCGTGAAGCCACACAAACTCTAGTAAATTCGTTGGACCGAAGATTGCAGCAATCATTGATGCCAATGGAATGCACAAAAAGTAATAATTGTTTATAAATTACACTCAGTTCATCTTAGTGTTTTTCACAATATTCTTGTTCCAATTGCAATTAAAATAAATTTAAATACCCTCATTAAGTAACTGTTTATTACTGGTATCTATAAAACAGATAAATTAGGTGGCGCAACGGTCCGTAGAGAACTATGGCCTAGTGACTTACAACTCTCAACCATTCCTGTGTGCGAGTACTGTTATCAGGGATAGAGGGGACCTAGAGTTTTAAGACGAATCCGAATCTAAAGCCTGCCTGAAATTCTTTCAACAGCCTGTTTTCAACAATCCATTCATCAAGCCGTGTTTTCAAAATGGCTGTAAATATTTTATAACACGAATTAAAAAAAAAAATTCCTCGATAGTCCGACATCACAGACCAGTTTCCTTTTTTGTGGATTGGAAAAATGATTGATTGACTAAATTCTTGATGAATCATGCCTATTTCCAACACCCCGTTGTAAACTGCAGTAAGCTTGCTTATTAACTCAACGGTTCTATACTTAAAAAATTCCGCTGGTATCCCATTGGAGCCTGCCGCTTTTCCATCCTTCATTTTGTTCATTGCTGCATCTACTTCTTCGTTGGTTATATCTGTGTCCAAAACTTCATTATAAATACCCGGATGTGCAAAATGAAAGTTGTTTCCTTCGTGAATTGGGTTTAGCAAATTTTTAAAATGGTCTGCCAAAAGCATGGGGCTCAACTTGGGATGGATTTTAAAGGTTTTACCATTTAAATTTTTCACCAAATTCCAAAAGTCCTTCGAGTTCATACAATAAGATAACCGTCTAACTTCTGTCTCAAGGGATTTTTTTTTGGGAACACAAGGACTTATAATAGGTTGTTGCTTGAAGATACTGTCTTTTAAACAAGGCGCTATAAAGCTATCTTTTGTTTTCCTAATGTTGCACAACGTTCTCGGATAAGATGCTTTCATGACCTCTTCTAACTGACTCAGGTTATATTGCTGATAACTTTGAAGGGAAGTGTTAATATTTATTTGGTATTGAAGTCTATTTTTTTGGTTCCACCTAAGCTTTGGTAAGAGTCTCATAGGCTTTGATTCCTCAGTTGCCATTGAAAGTCCACAAGTCACGGCTAATGGAAAATGATTCGAAAAGGGCACATTTTCAACTTTGAACTCAATTATTTGGTCGTTACAATTACCACTAATAAGGCCGTAATCAATTATCGAACTGCTTACTGTCCGACTGCCGACAAAAGTAAATTCGCCTTCCTTATCCGCCCATCTGGTTCCCTTGATAATTCGAAGACCGTAAGAGTTACAAACATCCAATAATTTTGCTCCCTTAACGTTGCAGACTGTATCCTTGGACTTCCGCTCGATCCCTCTAATTAGGTTTGCGTTTCCCGCTTCATTACCAATTCTTGCGTTCAAATCTAACACCACCATCAGGTTGGATCAGCTCTGCTGTGCCACAAATTCTAACAGTTGACGTAAGTTGGCAATAAACGGTAATTTATTCTATTAATATTCAGGTTTAAAAACGTCACCTCATCAATAGGTAACCCGAAAATCACAAAATAATAAGAGTGAATCAATAATTTTTCTCACATTATAAAATCTATCGTAGTAAACATCCAAATTTTTGTTTAAAAAATGTCACTACAAAATGTCCATAAGTATTTATCAAAGCACCGTTATTTGTATTCATGAAACTCATTTTTAGCGAACAAAATAATAAGAGTTCACTGCAAGTTTGCAATATTTCTGGGAAATGATAGGTAGTTGGTTCTTCGTTTTTTATATCCAATTAACCCATTGTGGAAATATTTGACAAATAGAATATCGTATCGAATAATATTGAGGCACTATGGAAAGAAATCTAAGAAAAATCGTACGCAATACCTGTGGAAACATGTCAAAAACTAATTGACTTTATGCCAACAAGGTGTGAAGATGTTCTTAAGAACAAAGGGAACCCCACCATTGAGGTTAGCCATTTACTCATTTTCCTTAAAAAATTAAATTTTAACTGATTTTTTGCCTTGTCCTATTTAAAAATTTGATTCATTCTTAATTTCTTGGCTAGGAAAAAGACGTATGAAAATACTTTTATCGTTGTTTTAGGTAATAAACTTCGTTTCTTTTTTTATTAAATTTCACATTAAAAATTAGAAAAAATATTAACTCAATACATTTGTGATCATTTTAATATTTTTTTTGTAAAGACTTTTGTGATAAAATTGTAGTAGCAGAACCTTTGTATATATAATCTATATATAATAATATATACATATAATAATATATAATCCACTCTATATACAAAGGCAGAACTTCTTAATATACATAAATGCGTTCCAATATATTTCGTTAGCTTCTAGATGGAAAAGTATGTATTATATTATTCAGTTCTGCTACATGTGAAGTAAATTATCATCTCTGTAAGACAAACGACATGGAATGAAACGAAATATATTTTTACAGTCGCATTGGCAATTTGGCATGGCATACAAGTATAAGTTGGGGTTGGGGCTATTTTCTCTTTTGAATCTAGCCTGCGCCTCTTGCTATCATTTTCTCACAAGTCACATTCACGGTTGCCAGTTTGGTCATTTAAGACCAAATTTGGTCATTATTTTCTCACTTGGTCGCATGGTCATTTTTTATTCCATTTGGTCCCTTTTTTAAGAAATTGAAAAAATAACTCGACTCTATTCCTTTTATAATCTCAAAAATAAAATACATACCTAAAGAATTTTGGGAAAAGTCAATTATCATAAAAACGCTTTAAATGAATATTGTTTTCAAAATTTAAGTTAGTTCGTTTATAACTTGATGTTACTTCCTCACAGCTCAGCTCATAGAGGAAATATATTATCTAGAGTCCCGACTGGTACCCGTCTTGCCTGAAACACCCTCAAATTTTGTTTGAGGTAACTCTCTTAAAAGCCCGTAACAACTACATAGAATCTGCATTTTCCCATTAGAAATGCACGGGACAACTAACACATGCTTATGCTAATGGGCAAAATTCGCTCAATTTAGTTTGTAGGCCGAAAGAGAGCAAACCCATTAAGTCGGGACTCTAGATAATATATTTCCTCTATGGCTCAGCTGCTGCTGAGAGGAATTTTTTGAAACAACTTTGATAAAAATGAAAGGCAGTCTTTGGGTACTATTAATAATATAAATAAAATATAAAAATAACCATAGCGTTTGGTCTGCAAAAACATTTGTTTGAATTAATTTTATATGAATTTTATTTAGCAATAGTAGGTATTCGATCTCCTGACATAATGTTAACATATTGTGATCTTAAAAAAAGAGGCTGTTCTTGTTAACGAGATTTTCAGTAGAAAACCAATTTTTACCAAATTTTCGAAAAATTTGCGTACTATTTTTTGTAGATTTTAATTTTTTATGAATAAAACTGACTGTTGGATTTTTATGCACAATTTACGGAATGTCGGAAACTTTATTTTCTGTGAAATAAAATTAGCTTAAAGCCAATATTTTTTTAATTTTTGAAGAGATACTTGAGTCGAAAGTAAATTTTTACCAAGTTTAAAATTGTCAATTCGATTTTTTCAAAATTTTACCAGATGTCAAAAACGTTATTCTTCCCGAACGTACGTACACACGCACGCACAAACATCTCTCTAAAAATCTTTTATTTAGACTCTAGGAACCTTTAACGTCGAGAAATGTCAAAATTTTCAATTCAAGAAATCGGACCGATTACAAAAACTATCTATGGGTAGTTAAAAGCCATTGCGGACACAAATTATTTTGGTCCTTTTTTAGTACGATTGGTCATTTTTATTTTCAGCTTTGGTCATGCAATTGTTTTTCAAGTGGCAACCGTGGGCACATTCACATTCAATTCAGTTTTGTGTTTTTTTCTCTTACAGTACCAGAACAGAACAGTAAACAGTTGAGTTTGAAACTTTGATACGGTTGGAAGTGCTGTCGGATTTTGATTTTGATATTGATTTTCTGGTTACATTTTAAATACATAACTTTTTCTGAATTCGGAGTGCTGGATAATAACAACAATTTCTGATTTCAAAACCTCACCCAAAAGGTTATTTGAAAAATCTGACACTAATATGTTTTAAAAGAGGCATTATTTTATGGATTGCTATTAACATTAGACATTCCACTTGGCGAATATTTTATCTTATTCAAAACCATATTGGGATTGGGATTTTATGCCGTTTTTGGTTTCGTTGTAATTGTGAACACACCACTTGGAGTTCGGAGAGCCCAGTTTTCAGTTAAGATTTGGATAAGAAGTGGTTTTTTGTTGGTTTGGTTTGGTTTAGTTTAGTGTTAGTGCATGAGTTCGTAGTGAAAAAGAGTGCGATAGCCATCGTCTTATTGGTGTTAAGTTACTAAGAAAGTATTACTGGTGTCTTCGTCGCTTACGTCGTCGTCGTGGCCTCCGCCACTGTTTCGCCGAGTAAAGTCAACAGAATAAAAATTTTTGTACGTTCTGTAACCGGTTTTTTCTCATCCACTTGTTTTTTTTTTGTTTTTCTTTTGTGAACAATCTTTGCACTAAGTCGGTTATTTTATAGAAAATAAAGAAAAAATTACTGTCATTTCTTAAATGTTTTTATTTTACATTTTTTCTCCAGTCCTTTCAAAAAATATTTTCCTGCGCACTGTCAAGGGATTTGTATGTATTCGAAATTGCCTTTTTTATCTTTTTGAATGTGTTAGTGTTTTCAACGACGCGAGCGACGTCGAAGCAAGTGGAAATCCTGTACTCCAGCAGGAAAAATTATTGTTTTTTCCTCCTCTTTTTCTAATCGGGTATTTTGTTTTGTATTGTGTTTCTCTTATTGGAAAAAGGATGCTGCAGTAGCCACCATCCATTATGATGGTGATGGATCGCGAGATGAAAAACAAAAATTCCTGAATTTAGTTTGCTTTTGCTGTGTACTCGTTTTTTTTGTTTGCAATTTCCTTTTTGGTGCTCTTGTACTTATTTCTTTGTGTGTTGGTGTTGTTGTTGGTGTATGTAGACAAAAAGAGGATTTATTTTTTCATAGTGTGTTTCTCCAATGGACCGGTAGCGGTACCCAAAATCCGGTAAAAGGTGTGCATATAAAAAATTAAGAAAAGAAAATCAATTTTATCTTGACTGTGTGAGACAAGTGTATGATTCATCTTACATATATCAATTCATTATTCTGTTCAAATATTAAAAAAAAAAGAAAAAAAAAACAAGTTTACTTCGTGAATTTTTGAAATTACTTTCCCAATCTTATAGATGTTTTATAATAACTACATTTTAATAAAAGTGGATTTATATAAAAAGTATTTTAACTATAATAAATCGACAAACCAGAAGCAGAACACGGGATACCTACATAATTAAGAAAAGCAGAGAAAGAGAAAGATTTTTTCAAGCTGTACATCGTACATGTGTATATGGATGGAACATAGAAAAGGTCAGTATCCTAGTTTTGTTGTTGTTTTTTTTTTGTGTTTTACTTTTCGTTTATCCTATGTTTTATATATTATTTGGAACAAAATATGGGTGTGGGTATAGAATGAAAAAGATTTTTGTTAGGTATTATGTGTACATGCTTATGTATTTATCAAGGGCTCGTACTCGTACGTAGGTAGAGTTTTTGAAGTGTTCTTAAAATGGCTCTAAACAAGGCTTTAATCTCGAACATTTAAGAACCCACATTGTATTGATATATGTATGTATGTATTATATCAGTCATCATAACAATAGTCGCTAATTATGCATACAACGAATCAAGGCATACCTATACGACGAACAAAAACAAAAAGAAATTGCATATTATGTGTTTAGATACGTAACCTAGCTAGACAGATATGTATACATATAATAGGTATAGTTTTGCAGCTGTTCTCCTAGTGTAATGAAGCATGTAAGGTGTTTTAGATACATAGATACTAACTATGTACAAACAAATGTCGGAACGTATGTATGTACTACAGGTATGTTATTTATGTTTTCAACAAACAAAAGATTAAAATTTACAAAATAAGTTACCTACCTACCCTCATCGCCTCCCATTGGAATTTTGCCCGAAGAGATTTAATAAAAATCAAATAACTTCAAAAATACCCATGCGCTGAAAAATAAATTATACAAAGGAAATAGGTTACCAATATATCCGTATCCAACTACCTACCTACATAGCTTGTACATACATATGTATGTACATATATACATATATTTTTTAAGGAAAATCTAAATTTTTAAACTCAAAAGTATAGGTACCTACATAGGTTAGGTACTTATCTACCTACCTTAGAAAAAAACTGCATGAATTAGAAAAATAAAAAGGTTCTTTAAGACTGTAGGCGATAATTAGGTAGGTACATAGGTAGTTATTTGGGAAAGATGTTTATGGTTAGGATCTTTATTTAACTTGCATAGACCATGTATGTATACCTTCATAGTATGACGGAGATTGTGGAATCAAGAGTGAAATTTATATCAGATATTGTAATAGACACCAACACTTTGGAACAATTATACCTTTTCGTTTGACAAAATGATTTAACATTGACGAAAAGATTATGTTTTCATAAGGTGCAGGGAATTAACTTCACGGGAACTACCTTCACATGGGAACTAACTTCACCACTAGTGGGAATTAATTTCACTTTTTTTTGGTGAAGTTATTTCCCACTGAAGGCGGGAAATAATTTCATCAGAAAATTGTGTGAAGTAACTTCCCACCTACGATTGAAATATCTGAAAAAATATCAAGCGTTGAATTGGTGACGTGAAATAGTACCAAATGAAATAACACCAAATTTCAAATTTGGCCTTATTTCGTTGTTCAAAACGAAATAAAACCAATTTGGCTTTATTTTGATTTATAAAAAGAAATAAGGCCAAAAAAATAATGCAAACAACGCCGAATTTTTAAAGTTCACTTTTTTACATACAAAACACGCAAAAATGGTTGATTTATTGTCTAGAATAGCTACTTTTGCTAAAAAGTTTTTTTGAATTGATAGCACGGCGTACTAACAGCTAGGTATGTAAGGGGGGGCATGCTGCCCCCCTGCAACCCCCCTGCTTGGGATCACTATAGGATTTGGGGTGGGTGCGAGTTTGGGTATATGCAAAGAACTTTTGCATTTGAGCACTAAAATCAAAGAAATTCCCAACAAAAAAAAAGCAAGTATGGCTCACAGTTATGAAAGAATCACAACGCATTCGTGTTCGTTGCATATACCCAAACTCGCACCCACCCCAAATCCTATAGTGATCTCAAGCAGGGGGGTTGCAGGGGGGCAGCATGCCCCCCCTTACATACCTAGCTGTTAGTACGCCGTGGTATCAATTCAAAAAAACTTGTTTTAGGCTCCAATTTCAAAAATTTCAATCGAGCAACAAGTATCTGTCATTTTTCAACTTCAATTTATGTTAACTTCACATGAAAGTGAAATTGATTCCCACAAAAAAGTGAAATTATCTCCCACCTTCAGTGGGAAATAACTTCACCAAAAAAAAGTGAAATTAATTCCCACTAGTGGTGAAGTTAGTTCCCATGTGAAGGTAGTTCCCGTGAAGTTAATTCCCTGCACCTTTTCAGGTGCAGGGAATTAACTTCACGGGAACTACCTTCACATGGGAACTAACTTCACCACTAGTGGGAATTAATTTCACTTTTTTTTGGTGAAGTTATTTCCCACTGAAGGCGGGAAATAATTTCATCAGAAAATTGTGTGAAGTAACTTCCCACCTACGATTGAAATATCTGAAAAAATATCAAGCGTTGAATTGGTGACGTGAAATAGTACCAAATGAAATAACACCAAATTTCAAATTTGGCCTTATTTCGTTGTTCAAAACGAAATAAAACCAATTTGGCTTTATTTTGATTTATAAAAAGAAATAAGGCCAAAAAAATAATGCAAACAACGCCGAATTTTTAAAGTTCACTTTTTTACATACAAAACACGCAAAAATGGTTGATTTATTGTCTAGAATAGCTACTTTTGCTAAAAAGTTTTTTTGAATTGATAGCACGGCGTACTAACAGCTAGGTATGTAAGGGGGGGCATGCTGCCCCCCTGCAACCCCCCTGCTTGGGATCACTATAGGATTTGGGGTGGGTGCGAGTTTGGGTATATGCAAAGAACTTTTGCATTTGAGCACTAAAATCAAAGAAATTCCCAACAAAAAAAAAGCAAGTATGGCTCACAGTTATGAAAGAATCACAACGCATTCGTGTTCGTTGCATATACCCAAACTCGCACCCACCCCAAATCCTATAGTGATCCCAAGCAGGGGGGTTGCAGGGGGGCAGCATGCCCCCCCTTACATACCTAGCTGTTAGTACGCCGTGGTATCAATTCAAAAAAACTTGTTTTAGGCTCCAATTTCAAAAATTTCAATCGAGCAACAAGTATCTGTCATTTTTCAACTTCAATTTATGTTAACTTCACATGAAAGTGAAATTGATTCCCACAAAAAAGTGAAATTATCTCCCACCTTCAGTGGGAAATAACTTCACCAAAAAAAAGTGAAATTAATTCCCACTAGTGGTGAAGTTAGTTCCCATGTGAAGGTAGTTCCCGTGAAGTTAATTCCCTGCACCTTTTCAGGTGCAGGGAATTAACTTCACGGGAACTACCTTCACATGGGAACTAACTTCACCACTAGTGGGAATTAATTTCACTTTTTTTTGGTGAAGTTATTTCCCACTGAAGGCGGGAAATAATTTCATCAGAAAATTGTGTGAAGTAACTTCCCACCTACGATTGAAATATCTGAAAAAATATCAAGCGTTGAATTGGTGACGTGAAATAGTACCAAATGAAATAACACCAAATTTCAAATTTGGCCTTATTTCGTTGTTCAAAACGAAATAAAACCAATTTGGCTTTATTTTGATTTATAAAAAGAAATAAGGCCAAAAAAATAATGCAAACAACGCCGAATTTTTAAAGTTCACTTTTTTACATACAAAACACGCAAAAATGGTTGATTTATTGTCTAGAATAGCTACTTTTGCTAAAAAGTTTTTTTGAATTGATAGCACGGCGTACTAACAGCTAGGTATGTAAGGGGGGGCATGCTGCCCCCCTGCAACCCCCCTGCTTGGGATCACTATAGGATTTGGGGTGGGTGCGAGTTTGGGTATATGCAAAGAACTTTTGCATTTGAGCACTAAAATCAAAGAAATTCCCAACAAAAAAAAAGCAAGTATGGCTCACAGTTATGAAAGAATCACAACGCATTCGTGTTCGTTGCATATACCCAAACTCGCACCCACCCCAAATCCTATAGTGATCCCAAGCAGGGGGGTTGCAGGGGGGCAGCATGCCCCCCCTTACATACCTAGCTGTTAGTACGCCGTGGTATCAATTCAAAAAAACTTGTTTTAGGCTCCAATTTCAAAAATTTCAATCGAGCAACAAGTATCTGTCATTTTTCAACTTCAATTTATGTTAACTTCACATGAAAGTGAAATTGATTCCCACAAAAAAGTGAAATTATCTCCCACCTTCAGTGGGAAATAACTTCACCAAAAAAAAGTGAAATTAATTCCCACTAGTGGTGAAGTTAGTTCCCATGTGAAGGTAGTTCCCGTGAAGTTAATTCCCTGCACCTTTTCATAATGTATAAATATGAAATAAATGAGCACTTTGTATAATTATCGTCAAACAAATAGTACACAGCTAAACATAGACTATAGGTAGAATAGGCCCATCCCATATTTACATGAAAATATCTTTAAAAGTTTGATGGTTACATTTGTTCCTTCCCCTTTCATTGAACAATTATGAACTCCAAGTAGGTATTTTAGGACGATGTCATTGATTCCATAATAAAGTTTCTAAGACACTGTTAGAAGTCAAATTTGGATGAAAAATATATTAAACAAAAAAGTAAGCAGAGTCTGGCAAATTGACAATGTACATTTTAAATTCGAATAGTTGTACAAAGAAATCCGTAATTTGTACGTTTTTTTGGAAAACAAATTAATGTAGTTACCTAATAACCTACAAAAATAATAAAAATAACAAAAGCTAATTTTAGGTAGTGTTTCATGACTGACTGAACATTTTTAAGAAAAAGACACATTGGTTGCGATCAGGGATCAATCCAAACCTATCCGGATTGGTTTGTGTTGTTGTAATCACATAGGGACAAACAGTTGATACACAAAACATCTTTTATTGAAAGCAGATCTCAAGCTAACCCATGTTTGTTCATTGTAAAATGCTTATTAGTATTATATAAAATATGGAATTGAAGATTTGAAGAAGACATGTAAACAAATAATTTATTTGTGGATACAAACAACTGTTACTTTAATGTTTTTTCTTAGGTCTTTTTTTCCTTTTTCTTTCTGTCCGGTGATTTTAACTTTGTGTTGACAAATAATGTTACATATCCGGTTCTGGTCGTTCACAAACATATCCGAAATTAAAGTATTTAAACTAGCCTAGCGGATAGCCAAATGAACGCGAGTATTGTTATATTGCAGATATATCTTATAGGTCGTATATCGTGTGACCAATATTTGCAAGAAAAAAATCTGTGATGAAAATCCCTCCAGAAAACATAATCGATTATTGGTAGAATATTGCTAGATTAGCTTGAAAATGCTTCTTCTGGATAGTTTTTAGTTTGAGATTGAATTTTTTTGTGAAAAAGCATTTTCTTACCACCGACATGCACTGCACACATCCTACAAACGCATGACAATTAATTGCATACCTAGTTTTCAATTTAAATACATACGTATATAGTTAATTTTTTTTTGTTTGTCTTTTAAGATCGTTTACGACAAATGTACCATGATAAATCCAAAATAGTTGCCCCAAAAAGTAGTACACTTGGCGTGATGGTTAGCGCGTAGGACTGTCATGCAAGAGGTCTTGGGTGGGTTCAATCGCTGCCTGTACCATCTAAAGTTTGCCTCTTGCTAAGAATTGAAAATTCTTCCAAGATAATTTTTGTCATGAAAAGTGCTTTCTAAAATTAGCCGTTCGGATTCGACGGGGAGAGTACGATAGCTTAGGCGACAAAGTTTAATGACGGATTTGTATGGAACAGTTAAAAACAAGCATTTTTTACTATGGGAGGGGGGGTCTATCTCCCCCCGTTTAGGCGGTAGGGGCAGTTAAAAAAAATATGTACTTTAAATGGAAAAAAAATAATTAAAAAATAACGGTTATACCCTCAATTAAGTGTTATAGCTTTTTTTAAAGCCAACACTTTTGTCTATTAGCTTGTTTTTAAATCAAGTCAAAACTATGCATAGTTTTTGAAAAAAATTGTTTTAAAGTCAAAATTTGTGCAAAAAAAAGTTAAAAAAAGGTTTAAAGTGTAATTTTTCAAAACTTTCAGATTATCTATCATTTTTTTTTATAATTCATTGCTCTTATTTGTTTTTGATCAAAAACTGAAAACTAGATGACTTGATGTCTTCTAGTTCTTGAGAAAATTGAAAATTACCAAAACAAAATATTTTAATTAAATTACTTTTTCCTTGCTTAAGTATTAACGTAGTCTTATTTTGATAATAATAATCGAATATGGATTAAGATATACCTAGGGTAAATTAATTTTTCTTAAAACCAGCTTATTTAAATGCAAAAGAAACTTTGCATTCACCCCATCTTGCACCCACCGCACCTTGAACCCTCCCCACCTTGCACACACTCCAACTTGCACCCACCCCAAATCCTATAGTGTGCCCAAGCAGGGGGGTTGCAGATGCCACTGTTGCATACACCCAAACTCGCGCACACCTTACTGTTGCATACACCCAAACACGCATTACGCATACGCAAATATCATTATTACTATCAAAATAAGACCACTCAAGCAAAAAAAAAGAATTAAATTAAAATAGTAGTTGTGGTTATTTTCAATTTTCTCAAAAACTAAAAGACATAAAATCATCTAGTTTTCAGTTTTTGATCAAAAACAAATAAGAGCAATAAATTCTGAAATAAAAACAATGGTAGATAATCTTGAAGTATTGAAAAAGTTACACTTTAAACCTTTTTTTAACTTTTTTTTACTCAAATTTTGAGTTTAAAATTAAATTTTTATTTTCAATTTTCTCAAAAACTTAAAGACATAAAATCATCTAGTTTTCAGTTTTTGATCAAAAACAAATAATAGCAATAAATTCTGAAATAAAAACAATGGTAGATAATCTTGAAGTATTGAAAAAGTTACACTTTAAACCTTTTTTTAACTTTTTTTACTCAAATTTTGAGTTTAAAATTAAATTTTTATTTTCAATTTTCTCAAAAACTAAAAGACATAAAATCATCTAGTTTTCAGTTTTTGATCAAAAACAAATAAGAGTAATAAATTCTGAAATAAAAACAATGGTAGATAATCTTGAAGTATTGACAAAGTTACACTTTAAACCTTTTTTTAACTTTTTTTACTCAAATTTTGAGTTTAAAATTAAATTTTTCAAAAACTACGCATAGTTTTGACTTGATTTAAAAACTGGCTAATAGAACATAATGTTGGCTTTAAAAAAATGTATACAACTTAATTGTAAGTATCACCGTTATTTTTTAAGAATTTTTTTCCATTTTAATAATTTTTTTAAATTGCCCCTCCTGCCTAAACGGGGGGAGATAGACCCCCCCCCCCTTCCATAGTAAAAAATGCTTATTTTTAACTGTTCTAAAAAATTCTGTTATAATATCTTGTCGCCTAAGTTATCGTACTCTTGCCGATTCGACTTTTTGGCAACACTGGTTTAAACAGCTGACGCACGTTTCGTGTTTTGTTTCACTGTTAAACATCTTCAGTTTGGTCTATAATTTAACCATGAATTGTCTTACAAACGAACAACGCTTGCAAATTTTTGAATTTTATTATCAAAATGCGTGCTTTGTTAAGAAAGTTCATCGCGCGCTTCTTCCATTTTATGGTCAGTTTAATCGATTCACTGATGCGGCTATTCGGGCTATTGTGACTAAATTTCGCACCAAATTTACATTGTTGGACATTAAACCACCAACACGCTTACGTAGAGTGTGAACTGAAGAAAATATTGCAGCTGTATCGGCCAGTGTTAATGATGAACATCAATTATCGATTGGGCCTCTGTTACTCAACAACGTGAACAATTTTGCGGGAGGATTTAGGTGTGATGCCTTTCAAAATACAGCTGGTGCAAGAATCGAAGCCGAATGACCTACTGCAACGTAACATTTTTGGTGAATGGGCTCCTGGAAAGTTGGCCGAAGATCCACTTTTTTACCGAAAAATTGTGTTCAGCGAGGAAGCTCATTTTTGTCTCAATGGGTTCGTAAATAAGCAGAATTGTCGATTTCGGAGTGAATATATGTAAGTCAGAAGCATTGCAAAAGCTACCAATGCATCCAGAAAAAGTCACAGTTTGGTGCGGTTTATGAGCTGGTGGCATCATTGGACCGTACTTCTTCAAAGATGATGCGAATCGTAACTTAACTGTGAATGGGGAGCGCTACCGTGAGTTGATATCAAACTTTTTTTTTGCCCAAAATACAAGAGCTTGGTTTCAACAAGAAGGTGCCACATGCCAAGCAGCACGCGCAACAATGGACTTATTGAGAGGCGCAGTTCGGTGAACATTTTATTTCACTTTTGGGACCGGTCAATTGGCCGCCTAGATCGTGCGATTTAACGCCTTTAGACTATTTTTTGTGGGGCTGTGTTAAAGCTAATGTCTATACAGACAAGCCAATTGACGCATTGGAAGACAACATTGAAGCATTTATTCGTGAGATACGGGCCGAAATGTTGGAAAGAGTATGCCAAAATTGGACTAAGGGGATGGACCATTTGAGGCGCAGTCAAGGTCAATATTTGCATAAAATAATCTTCAAACATTAAATTATATGTACCGTACCATCGATTCAAATAAAGATTTCATGCATTTTTCTGAATTGTATGTGTTTTTTTTTGAAAAACTTTCCTATAGCTTTTAAAAAATCATAAAAAGTAATCGTTTTAAAATAATGCTTTCATTGCATCTATTGTGTAATATCGAAAAATAAAATACGATCAAATAGCAAAAAACTATAGTATTTAAATAGCGTATGAATCATGAAAAACCTATTATATAAAAAAAAGACTTTAAAATAAATAAGGCTTGCAACTTCTATCCTCCATCTTCCGAAATTCAAAACATACGTGGGACACTCTTAAAGTAAAGTAGTTATATTTAAATAACTGATGTCCGCCGCAAATAAAATTGACATTAGACCTTAAATTCACTAAGTAGTAGGAACAAAGATATTCATATCAAGAATGAGATTGAAATATTTGTTTCAAAATGTAAACAAAAAACCTACAGGAAAAATCAGAACAAAATTCCAAATTTATGATTTCAAATACTGTCAATCAGTTTTAGTTTTTCTGCGCTAGTTTTTGCATAGCAAAAAACAATCTACACTTAAAAGCGGAACACCGTCTTTCGGGTCAACTAGTAATATGTTGCAATTTAGGTTGGTAATGGAAGTAGTAACTTTTAAAAAACAAACTTACAATTTGTTCACGGTATATGTAACTTATTCATAAATAAATAAGGTTGTTAATGGTGTTGGTAACTAAATAAGTTATTAAAATTTCTGGAATAATGATTACCATACAAATTATTACAAAATTAAAGAATCAATCAAATCTACAATATACATATGTATGTATATATGTATGTACATACATACATAAGTACAATATATAAAATAACATTTTACCATATACATGCAACAAACACCACATGTTGTCTTAAAAACTCGTTTTCTTCCCTTTAAGCCACTGCTGCTTACCGACACTGATACGACATCCAAAGTGCAATATAAAAATAGAACGTTTTTTTTTCTACATAAAACAAGTTAACAGATAGTAGAATACTCTTACAACACCTACGCATCAAGCTATCAAGCTGTAGAAACGTTTATGTCGTCATCACTCGAAATGCGTATGCCTACCTAAAGCGTGTTGGCTTCGTATTTTCTCCGTCGTCGTCGGTAGGTAGTAAAAATACTTATGATGCCACATAATACAAAAAGCAAGACAAATATTCACGTACACTTCAACACCTTTGTTGTATAATGTACCTTAATGTAGGTATTTGTGTACTTAATAAGACTTCGATAGATAAAGAATATTTGCTTTTGAGTACAAACGTATTGGTGCAAAAACTGAATTAAATTGTAGAAATTATTTTGTAATTGAAAAAAGATGGATTAAGGAACAATGTAGGTATGTTCTTAGGTATAGTTTGTCAATGTAAGATTACTCGAGTTTTGGAACTTAACTCTTGATAACCCTTCTTTTTCGAATTGAAATTATATCAAGCACTGAAATATTGGATGTTAAGTGACCCAACACTTCACTACACTCGTGTGTACACCGGAAACATGTGCTGTGCTTGAGCTGGCTTTCACATCAATTTAAGGTGTCAGACACCGAGAGTCCTTTAAATAACGATGCAAACAGTGAGATGTCAAAGCTCCCCCCTGCTTGGGCTCACTTCACTATAAGCTTTGGGTTGGGTGCAAATTGTATTGTATGCAAAGTTTCTTTTAAAATTAAGGAATCTTTTGTGTTTAAAGAAGAAGTATAGTTTTACTATTTTTCAATTCTGTCAAATACTAGAAAACATAGAAACTAATAGTTTTCAGTGTTTGATAAAGAATTGATTGGTATTTATAATTATAAGAGAAATAATACTCAAAATAATTTTTGAACTTTTTTTTTTATAAATTTTGACTTTGAAGTCAATTGTTTGAAAAACTATTGATTGAAATAAGTTTACTTAAATTGTCTATTATAAAATGCAAAATTCTGCCTGGTATAATTTATAACTGCAAGTGATTTAGATTTTACGTCAATTTGTATAAAATTGCCCTTCCCGCGTAACAGTGGGAAGGTAGATCCCCTCCCGTAGTAAAAAATGCTTGTATTAGGTTCCTCTACCGAAAACCGTTATTATATCTTGTAGCCAAAATTGTCTTACTCGTGCCAAAAAATATGTATGTATACTTAGCTAGCAGAGAAGTAATTACACAGTGGTAAAAAGATTAATTACTATTTGGTATAAATAAAACCAAATATAATGCTTTTAACTGATATATTATGTATCTACCTAATTTATAACATTTTGGTAGTTCTGAAATAAATTTTTTTAAATAAATTTTCAAAATTTCAATAATTGTTCTAAACAACGAGAAATACGTTTCTTGTATTTCAAATGTTTGTAGAAATAAAGCGAACGCAATCAAAAATATGCTATCAAATTTTGTTTAAACGATAGATATGAAGATTATAAATATTTGCCGTTTTTTCCCACTATAAATGTACACTGCCAACCACTAGGATGGGACCAAACATTTTGATTTTTGTTTTTTTTATTTTTGGTGGAAGTTTTGTACCCAATAACGTTTACTTTCTTTAAATACGTATTTCCTTATTACAAATTCATACAATAATACGTAAATTAAAAACGATTGTTGGGATTCACCAAGATCAAAAAAAGGAACTACTTAAAGAGGGTATTAACAAATGCTTAGGGTGTGGCACATGCAAAGTTTTAGAAAAAACCGAAAAAAATAATGAAATGTTCACATTTTATGATTTTGCAACATTTATTTATAACGTTTTTTTTCCATTAACAATGAAAATGTCCGTATTTTTAAAATATAACATGTAAAAGACTGGAATCATATTTTTTTTTAATAATCATAGGAAATTTGGGCCTAGGCATCACGAATAGCTTCGATTAAGGTGTCCTTGCCTTCATATTGTCTTCCAAATTCATAAACCTTACGAGATAGCCATGACAAAACGTTTTCATTAATGTTAAAGTCCAATGAACATGATGGCCACGGTAAATGTTCCTACTTTCTCTGATTGAATCCAACTACTAACAACCCTGGAAGTGTAGATGGGAGCATTGTCTTTTTGGAAAATTCAAGGCGGACGGCCAAAAATGCTTTTCCCTCAAAAGTTTTCTTATTTAGGTTCCCTCTCTGGATGATATCAGTTTTTTTTATTAACCTTCGAACCGGTCGGTGTTGTGCTGGCTGATCCTCAACTTTTGGCCCTTATTGTACCCGGTGGTATAGTGGAGTTTGATGTTGTTGCTCCTGCCGTTCGGCTTTGTCATTTTTCCATATTTTGGGCATCAGCAAGATAATTGCTTGTATGAAGTCTCCTTGCTCCGTCCTGAGAGTCGTAAATCCTTGAAAACATTTATTTTTCCTCTTTCTCTAACTATCACAGTCTTTCCGGAACCCATTTGTGTTTCAGAATAAATCAAAACTGTTCTTTTCAATACCGTCTTAGATATTTTATACAAAAGTTTTTAAAAGGCATTAGGTTAGGTTAGGTTGGAGTGGCTGTCCAGATGTCATTGACTCACCTAGACCTCAAGGGTCCGTTGTGATACCACTAATGAGGTTACTCATGGGAGAGTAATGAACTTAAACAAACCATTTTGTACTTTTAATAAAGTTAGAGAGACATTTTGTGTCAATCGTTGCCAGTTCACTGGTATTATCGAAGAAGGGATTACCGAGGAAGTTATTCCTTCTAATGGAGAGTGCTGGGCATGTACATAGAAGGTGTTGGACTGTTTCCTCTTCCTCCTCGTCCATGCAGCCTCTACAGAAGTCATTTGTGTAGACCCCTAGCCTCAGAGCATGTCTTCCTATGAGGCAGTGTCCTGTTATTACTCCAATTGTAGAGCTTATATTTTGTCTGCCCAGGGATATCAAGCCGTTGACCGTTTTAAGTCCATGCTTGGCCATATTTGCTTGGTTGCTAGGCAGATGGTACTCTGTGACCATCTAGCATTTGTTGATTCTAGAGCATATTGTTTTAGAAGATATTTGCATGTAGCAAGTGGTGTTCCTATGTTATGTTTTTGTCTAACATTAGGCAGAAGTGTTCCATTTTTGGCGAGCTCATCGGCTTTGCAATTTCCCGGAATGTATCTGTGGCCCGGCACCCAAATGAGGGGAATATTAAACTCGTCATCTCATTCAGAGATGATTGACAGTCGTGGACTATTAGAGAGTTTGTGGAGACAGACGCGAGAGATTTAAGAGCGGCTTGGCTGACCGAGATGATTCGTATATCCTTGCAGGATATAACGTTTTCTTTGAGCCAGGATAATGCCTCTTTAATCGCCATTACTTCTGCCTGGAATACACTACATTGATTGGGAAGTCTTTATGATAGACTGAGATTCAGTTGTTCCGAATAGATGCCACTTCCAACTCCGTAATCGGTCTTTGAAAGTCTGTATAGAATGTATTAAAAGCAAGAATCTTTTCCGAAAAATCTGGCCTCATCCAAGTGGTTGGCAGTGTATACGAAACGAACAGTACATATTTATGTCTCAAAGCCTATACAATAACTATACATGTATACAATTTCGTCAAACCTTTGCTAAAAAGAAATAAAAAATTGAAAATTAAAGTAGAGATTTAGGAAATAGCTATGAACAAAGTACATACATACATACATACATACATACACAGATATAATAAACAAAATAAAAAATTTCGAAAAGAACAAACAAAATTAAATAATATGAAATGTACCTAGAAATAAAACTACGTTTTAGCAGCGGTGATGACGAGGCACGAAGTCCATATTTGTTCCTTGTAAAAAGCATACATGATGATGATGATTCTGATGTAGTGCATTGGTGTCATTTATTATTTTAGTTATCCCATTTCTGTTTGAAATCAGAGTGATGGATAAAAAAAGAGTGGGAAGCATTTAAAAAAAATTAAGAAGGTAGATTTAAAAATATTTTAGATAAAATTATTCGTGCAAGGATTCAAATCATTTTTAGAATAAGGTTTTTGAATCTAGAGATGTGCTTATATAAAGGGTTTTCGAATAGGGTAGGATTGATTTTGACAGCTTGTGGCGGTCATATTGTTTATTTTACTTTCTGTCAAAATATCTTTTTTTAAATAGTCACTTAAGACAAATCATCAAAGAAAGTTACGGCGTCGAGCAACACGTACAAATGATAAAACTATAATATCAAAATTTGGTGTTGGTTTGCTGGTAGCAACGATGCGCGCATTGTGTGATTTTTATGGGGTAAATGATCGTCCTTCTAAGCGTCTATTGACTATTCACCGTTTTGAGTCCACCGGAGCAGTGAACAATCAGCCAACATCCGTACGTCAACGAAATGCAAGATCTACTAAAAACATCGTCGCTGTTCGTGAAAGTGTGCAGCAGAATCCGAGGCTAAATGACTAACTCTCCTCAGGTTTAGTTTACCCTTTTACTATCACTGCATAGAATTTCAAACAAACTTAGTCATTTTTTTTTTTTTTTGAAGAAAAAATATTTTTGTTCAGATATATTTTTCCCATCAATACCTCATCTTGTTTAGTATTATGTATTGTGATTAAAAATGTATAAGCTATACAATTTTTCATTTAAAAATAATCTTAAATGTGGGACTGTTCCTAAAATTTAATTAATTTGTATATTCATATTATTTTTTATTAACTAACTAACATATTCAATACAAAGATTTTTGCACTAGTCCAATTTTGTACGTATTATTTTTATCGAATACAACAATTAAACTGTGCTACAATGAACATTTACTTTTAAAGGGTATTACTAAAGGTAGATCATTTATATTAATACTTGAAAAATTTCGTAGACCCCGACAATTTTTAGTAAAATAAAATAGACATTTTTTCTTGCAAAAAAGGTATTGACTCCAAACGTATTTCATCTCACACAAAATATTGTAAAATATAAACAAAATTCTATTGACAATTGACAATTTTTTTTAATGAAAAATTCTTACTATAAATATCTCGACAAAAAATAGCCCAATACTGAAAAACTATAAACTTTTCGAAGTTCTTTCTGTTAAATTGTCTTATTTCAAACAAATTTATTTGATGATTCACTAATGTCAAGTTATTTGTGTGGGGTCGCAGCCCAGCCTCTTTTTTTATTTATTGAACCACACGGCTAAGGAAATAGGTTAAAATATTTTTTTCGAACTAGGTATTCCTTCTTGTACTGATTTAACTTATGTATGATTTATGAGTATTATTCTACGTTATCATAAGAATGAAGTTATAAAACCAAAATGATCTAACTCTTCATATATGTAGTATGTCAAGTAAACAAGATTGAGTATTTTTAAATATTAATCAAGCAGTAACAAACTGACAATACGATGTGGTTTTTCAATTTTATGAGCGTTTCGTTGTAATTGGTTCGTTGAACTGCAATTCGACTAAAGTGAAATAGTTTATGACAGCTTAGATATTATTGTTAGTCGATAAGGCTATCAAGTGGAATTTGTATGAACTGAAAACGCTCTATCTGCACGAATTGGAATCTTTACACAATTTAAAATACACAATAAACAACGAAGTCGCCGCTATGGCGATGACATAAGGAGCGATTGTCATATCTATAATATGTATACAGAGACATACCGAAACTATTACAGATAACTGATAAAACTGATAACTTCCCAATCTATTTTTTTTAAGTAAGATTCACATTGTAGCGCTACTATATAACATACAAACAAAATGATGCTTCAAAAAAAAAAATAGACAAAATACTTTGTATCTTCTTTGATTGTACAAACATATGTACATTATGTACAATCAAATGACACTTTCAAGACCTTTTAAATGGAACACAACTCAATGGATTTGCGACTTTACTAATTTTAAAATTTTAAAAGCAATGTAGGCAGTAATTTGAAATAATTACTAAGCACCTCACTAAATTTCAGTTCTATTGTACCAGTAGTTTCTGAGATACAGAAATCGAGCATTATGTTAACTGATAATAATCAAAGTTATGAACAACTTCCCGATTTTTTGTAATTCAAAAAAAGGAACAAATCCTAAAATCGTGTTTTAAAATGACACATGTACATGTTCATTACTTACATTGTGCACTCATTGGAACAATTATGGCTTTATATAAAATGAAGAATAAATTATAGAACCGATTAGAATTTTGGTCATTTGATTTGGATGAATAGTATAGTAAAAGCTGAGGGGCTTAAAGTAAAAACAAACGAAACCTAGAGGCGAGGTTTCATTGTCAAAAACCAGTAAAATGATTCGTAAAATATTACTGTTAAAAAGGTAGATATATTAACATGACATTAAAATAAATAATTACGCCATTTTCTAAATTCATCTTTATATTGAAGCAATTTAAAAAAAATCTTACTGCATAAAGTTCAATCACCAATTTTTTTAAAACGGCGATATTAAACACTAAAATATATACGTTATTATTTATTAATAAAAACTTTTAATTTTCCTTGTAATTTAAGCATTTAACTGTAAGTGCACATGAAACTTATGATTCAGATACTTAAATGCTAATCATTTGTGTATTCAAGCAACAAGTAATTAATGATGAAATTATTTTCTGTCTTTTCAGGTAATTATTAGCATATTAGAAACTTGTGATGCTATTTGCTATGTCATATTGTCATGTTAATAATAAAACAAATTTCATACAGATTAATATTTAGTTATGCCAAAATAATTATCTGTTGGCCATAACGGGGAGAGTACGATAACTTTGGCGACAAAGTTTAATGACGGATTTGTATAGAACAGTTAAAAACAAGCATTTTTTACTATGGGAGGGGGGGTCTATCTCCCCCCGTTTAGGCGGTAGGGGCAGTTTAAAAAAAAAATGTACATTAAATGGAAAAAAAATAATTAAAAAATAACGGTAATACTTATAATTAAGTATTATACCTTTTTTTAAAGCGAACACTTTTGTCTATTAGCTTAAATCAAGTCAAAACTATGAATAGTTTTTGAAAAAAATTGTTTTAAAGTCAAAATTTGTGATAAAAAAAGGTTTAAAGTGTAATTTTTCAAAACTTTCAGATTATCTACTATTTTTTTTTTATAATTCATTGCTCTTATTTGTTTTTGATCAAAAACTGAAAACTAGATGACTTGATGTCTTCTAGTTCTTGAGAAAATTGAAAATTACCAAAACAAAATATTTTAATTAAATTACTTTTTCCTTGCTTAAATATTAACGTAGTCTTATTTTGATAGTAATAATCGATAAGATATACCTAGGGTAAATTAATTTTTCTTAAATCCAGCTTATTTAAATGCAAAAGAAACTTTGCATGCACCCCATTAGCACCCACCGCTCCTTGCACCCTCCCCACCTTGCACGCACACCAACTTGCACCCACCGCAAATCCTATAGTGTTCCCAAGCAGCATGCCCCCCCTTACAGATCCCACTGTTGCACACACCCAAACTCGCGCACACCTTACTGTTGCATACACCCAAACACGCATTACGCATACGCAAATACCATTATTACTATCAAAATAAGACCACTCAAGCAAAAAAAAAAGAATTAAATTAAAATAGTAGTTGTGGTTATTTTCAATTTTCTCAAAAAATAAAAGACATAAAATCATCTTGTTTTCAGTTTTTGATCAAAAACAAATAAGAGCAATAAATTCTGAAATAAAAACAATGGTAGATAATCTTAAAGTATTGAAAAAGTTACACTTTAAACCTTTTTTTAACTTTTTTTACTCAAATTTTGAGTTTAAAATTAAATTTTTATTTTCAATTTTCTCAAAAACTAAGACATAAAATCATCTAGTTTTCAGTATTTGATCAAAAACAAATAAGAGCAATAAATTCTGAAATAAAAACAATGGTAGATAATCTTAAAGTATTGAAAAAGTTACACTTTAAACTTTTTTTAAACTTTTTTTACTGAAATTTTGAGTTTAAAATTAAATTTTTATTTTCAATTTTCTCAAAAACTGAAAGACATAAAATCATCTAGTTTTCAGTTTTTGATCAAAAACAAATAAGAGCAATAAATTCTGAAATAAAAACAATGGTAGATAATCTTGAAGTATTGAAAAAGTTACACTTTAAACCTTTTTTTAACTTTTTTTACTCAAATTTTGAGTTTAAAATTAAATTTTTCAAAAACTACGCATAGTTTTGACTTGATTTAAAAACTGGCTAATAGAACAGAATGTTGGCTTTAAAAAAATGTATACAACTTAATTGTTAGTATCACCGTTATTTTTTAATTATTTTTTTCCATTTTAAATAATAACTTTTTTAAATTGCACCACCCGCCTAAACGGGGGGAGATAGACCCCCCCTCCCATAGTAAAAAATGCTTGTATTAAGACCCTCTACCAAAAACCGTTATTATATCTTGGCGCCAAAGTTATCGTACTCGTGCCGCCTCAGTCCTATGGTGAGTCGTTATTTTTTTTTTTGTTAATCTAAAGTTTATTTTTATTTATACATATTAGACTATGATTTTTTAAAATGTAGTTTGTTGATAATCGAAATTACAAAAAAAAACATTAGTCCTGATTATAATCTCAAATTTTGTCTTTTTCGTCAGTCCGTTGGCGTCAGTCCTTTGTCAGGTACATATATTGTTATTGTTCTTCATTTCATGATCATTAGGACTTTTAAGATGAATATGGTTAGATTTTGTTTATATTGTTTGTTGATTAAAATAAAAATAAATAAATTGGGTGGCGCAACAGTCCGTTTGAGAACTAGGGCCTAGTGACTTACAACTCTCAACCATTCCTGTGTGCGAGTACTGTTGTCAGGGATGGAAGGGACCTACAGTTTTAAGCCGAATCCGAACGGCAAATTTGAGAAAGCACTTTTCATGACAAGAATTACTCTTGGAGAATTTGTCAATTCCTCGCAAGAGGCAGTACCCGTGAAAAAAACTTTAGATGGCATAGGCAGGGATCGAACCCAAGACCTTTTGCATGACAGTCCAACGCACTAACCATCATGTCACGGGTACTTGTTTGTTGATTACTTAGAAATATTTAGCAAAACTATGTGAAAGTAGTATAAGATAAGTGAATAACGTTACGTTAAATGTCAAAAGTTTGTTTTGTAAACTGATATAGTATTTACTCCCAGTATTACATATTAATAATTATTTTTAAGTGTTACTAAGTAATTTTAAGTGATCATTATTAAATCCTAAGAGATTTTTACTAATTTGTATTAAATTTCATTATAATACTTTCAAAACTGTTGTAACATGTATCAGTACTATGTTACCTCGTCAGTCGCCTGGCAGTCAAATTCTGATTTTTTTAAATATATTACTATGTACTCAAAAAGTGACTGGCCCGATTTGGAACAATATATTAATTAGATTAGCCATCATATTATACACCCGAATTTGTAGAAGTTCGATTTAATAAATATCGTAAACAAAATATCCCCAAAAGTTACCCAACTTTTGTATAATCACGCATATGCATTTCTTAAAGTATTCATTTCATAAGCTTTTAGTATATAGTTAGATGTTTGTTTTTTAAAAAATAAATCAATATAAAAACATTGGTAAATAAATGTGTGTATAATGCGATCATACGTAGTTAAATCCTTTAAAAAAACAGCAACCAATATGTCAAAAGAAGTAAGAACAATAACACTGGCCGTCAATGTTTTCTTACTTCCATCTAAATTACACTTTTCCAATGTGTTTTGGTAGCCTTAATTCAAATCCGATTTCAAAATTAATGAATCACGTCATATTTTGAGTTGTCACTATTTAAAATTAAAAAAAAACACGTTTAAAAAGCATTTTGAGGTTACCTAAATTTAAGAGCCAGCTTTTTTTTTTCAATAAAATCTGTTATGGTTTTCCAAATTCATAATCCTTTTTTTCAATATCCAGTTAAAATGTTTATATTATTTCATACAATACTTTAAAAAACTTCAAAAGTTGATAGATTTCACCTGTCTTACAAAAATCAAAAAAAAAAAACATTTTTGCTCAAGGCAAAATAGTTTGAAAGTAAGTTTTGTTCTTGTAACGAATCTGTTGTCTAAACAATTTTAATATGACCGTCGCGCCCTTTTTTCTTAAAAAAGTTCATACTTTAATGAAACACTATCAAAAAATAGAAGCAAATGCTACTTTTTGATGCTGTTTCATTAAAGTGTTAAAATTTTTAAGAAAAACAAAAGTCCAAAACGTATTTTCTAAAACTATTAAAGTATCAAATTCAAGTTGTTCTCGAAACTTCATATAGATTCAAACTCATAACTAATGAGAATTTCCAGAAACTAAGTAAGATACTAAAATGCTTTAAATTGTATCTAAAAAAAGTTAGTTATTGGATTAGAAAAAAACTTAAATTTAGTGTATAAAGTAAAAATAAAAAAAAAATATTAAAAAGAAATGAATGGTTCGATGTGTAAAATCGTTTAATACGCAATTTAAGTATGCCAAAGAGACATCACCAATAATAAATACATACAATTTTGTCTGTTCTAAATTCGTTGTAAACAAAATTATTATAAAGTTTTATCTATAATCCTACCTTTCAACATTTCTCGAAAACGATTGATATTCAAAATTAACAGACACAGAACCTATCCAAATAAGAATAGATATTGTTCTTCTCCTATATCATTGGTCTAAAGGTCGCGTAATATTAATACGGGTATTCTATTAAAGATATAACACATTTTATCGCTTTTCTTAAGAACAATTTTGTAAAATGACAAATTTAAAAAAAATGTACAGTAAATTGGAATTTAACAGGGTTGTTAAATAATTGTTTTATTAGCTGGTATCTTGTATCTATAATGGACAGCTGGTCGCATACGACTTTTCGGCTGCCATAACTTGACACGGTCGCCTCACATTTAATGAATGAAAGCTTGTTTACTCCACTATGCTGAATAAACGATTGGCAATCGTTTTTTTTATAAGAAAATGTAAGTTATAAGCTTAGAGTTGCAACGTGCGGCTGTGAAACTTACATGCATATGAAGGCAGCGAAGCCGGACAAAATGTCGGGTGGTCTTTGGCTTGGTCTGTTGCTGCATTGGTGAAGTTTGCTTTGGTGACAGACAGCGGCAATAACCTCAAGCCATTCTTGATACTCGCATACAAGCATATACAAATCCGCACACTTATGTAACTTCTACATGTTCAAAAAAAAAAAACAACAATAATAATAATACACAATAATAATAATTATTATTAATCCAGTTTCCTGCATTTTGCCTATGGACTTGTCTGTTATGTGTGATAGCATTTCGGAGACCTGAACAACTTGTTCGCCTACATTTTGGCAGCGGCAGCCTTTGCTTTTTTTTTTGTCAAACCTCAACTTATACAAATATAATTTGCGCACATTCACGAATGTACATAATAGCCTTATGTATTTGGCAAAAAAATAACTAGGAATTTAAGAGCATTAAACAGGAATAGATCGGTTATGTCCAGAGATCTGTTTTATCAACAAAAAAAACTTAAGAAAAAATGGAGTAAAATGCTTGACTTACAATCTACGATAACATTGAAACCAACGAGCTTCTTTGTCCAAATAATGTGACATTCACCAAAGAGTCGATTTTGAGAATTATTGTATAAACAATATAATTTGTAAAAACCTTAAGAATATGAACTTTGTTTTAATTAAAACAATATGACAATTTTGTTGTCTTCAAAAATCTTTGAATGTCTTTGAAAGTCCTAACCAGTGATACCACTGGCGATTTTGTTTTGACCGAGGATCGCAAGATCAAAATGTCGCATTTCATTCTCATATCACTTCTGTCCAGGTTCACATTTTCTTTATCCTAGGCCTACACTACACAGTAGTTGCGAATTAAAGAAAAAAATAAGGAAACTCAGAAAAAAGTTGAAAGAAAAGTCGTGCTAAAAAAATTAAATTAATGTCCAATAAACCATGAAAAAGTTTTTCAAAATTTCTTAAAAACGCAAATATTTTATTCTCATGTTACTTTCTAAAATTACTTCTAACTTTTGTTCAAAAGTTCTCAAAGTTGCAGTGAAAAAACACAGTAAATTATGCACAGCATTGTTATAGTTTGTCTATAAACTCAAATACCAATAATTTAGCAAAGGGATTGCGTTTGACTTGAATTCAAAGTTGGGCATAAGACCCACCAAAAAATGTAGAAATATCAGTTTGGACTGTGTTTATTGCTATATATTAGTATAATAATACATTATATGTACATATGTATGTATGTATTTACTTTATAAGAAGATATCATTTTTATAGTAAATAGTGTGTGTGTGTGTGTGACAAGTGCGTTTGTGTAGGCGGATGGGTTATAATGTATAAGTTGTTTAATAGCTCAAACTATAAATCAGTTTGGGTAAAATAAACAAACAAAATCGGTGTTTTGTTTAACCAACGTCAAGTATTGTTGCAGGTTTCTTTTCTGCAAATGCTAAAGAAAGATATATTTTTCTTATGTCAAATACAACATTCCAAAATGGTCAGTTTAAGAGTAACGAATAAAGCATATATGTAAATGTAAGTTCTATAATAACTCAATTGGTCAATGTGATTTTTACTCTTTAATAAAGGGAAGATATTGGTTGCCTTAAAATGCTCAACTGTCTCAAGATTGTGTTTGACTTTAAAAGACAAAATACATTTTATTCCAACGTCTTATAGATAATGTTAACACATAATTATACTTTATATCATTATAATTCAAATATTTGACGCAAATTTGAACTAATAACTGGGATACTTATGGTAAGCGGATGTGGCGTTTGCTGTACGCTTTTATATCACACATAAAACGTAATATGGCTAAAATAAAATATAGTAGTAGATACTTGTCCTGTAGTGTTTTTAATCAACTAATTCTGTAAGTATAAACTGCAATGAAAACTGCAAGTTCATGTCACCAAAATAGGTCTCTTATTAATTTTGCTTACATAAATATGACCGAATTTGTACCAAAAGCACATTCAACACAAGGTCATGGAGTATTTTTTTGCTTAAAAAGCGCATTTGCGTACTTACTTTCAGCCTATACTTTATAAAATTGTCTTTAAGCAAGTCTATATAAATCAAAATTGACCTACATGCATATACATATATATACTATGTACACACATATGTAGATATGTATAGTATATATTCTGACTTATTCAAAAAAAAAAATAAAAATACTTTGATTTTCAATGTAACTAACTCTTCGGTAAGATTTAAGTGAAATAATATTCTCATTTTTTATTAAGAGATCTCTCACCTTGTATTTTTATTAACCATATCAATCATATGGAACTTTACATTTTTGTATTTATTTATTTCCTAACTAATCTGCTGCATTTAATTAATTGATTGAGTGTAGTCTTTTTTGTAATCAATTCATTCCATCCAAAGTTTTAAGGTTTAAAGTGAAATTCATGTCTTTAGTTGAATTTATCAGCTATAATATACAGTTACATGAGTTGAAAATTTGTATTAATATATGTACACAGTTACACATTCGAAAACATATTTTTGATCAGTAAGTAAGTAAAATAATATGTAAATAAATGGAAGTGAACAAAGCCTTCACACTTTTAATTTAAAAACATCAATCTATGAGTAAATAGTATTACACAATTCTGCTAATATATTTGGGAAAAATAACCTTCTTGGTGGAAGATATTTTTTTTTTTCATAATTTTATAACTGTTACTACCTCTGGCCAAAACACTTCTCTATTCGTTTTATATACACTGTATCACAAAAAATGGAATAGTTATATACAATACATAGATACATAAATATCACACCATAAACAAATGTTACGACTTTTTTACTATAAAGTTCGATTTTGCTCTACATCAAAAATACAATATATTGACCAAAGTACTGATAGCTGGTATTTTTTAATTTGAAATATATGGTGATTATAAATAGTTAAACAGTATCGGATATCTTCAATGTTCAGAAACTTTATAACCCTGAACGATAAGAGCATATCAATTGAAATATGGCTAGATTATTTGTAGTATTGCATAATCAATACTTTATTTATTTTATTAAACACCGAATAAACGTAGCAAGACGAAATCATTTCACTCAAGATTTTGCTAGGATCCTAATCACGTTTTGAGTACGTATATATACATACATAGGTATAATGCTAATCATTTTCTCTGTTTATAATTTACCAACTGCTGCTTTATGAAAATTGATAACTTACCCAGCAATAATTCACCTACAAGCATTATTCAGATCAAAGTGCCAAATAAGGAAACTTTATATTAACTAACGAAATAAATCAAGCAACAACGATGCAAATAAGAAATAAACGCAGAAAACCAAATTGTGAAATATGTACTATAAGTATGGTTTTTATTGCATGATGTATCAAAATTCTGATGACCGCGCAGAACCCTTTGTGCCATTGGCATACCTGAGTTAATTATAATCCAGCCTTATCATTGCTGCATCATATCATATTTATAAACCTTAACTCATAGACAACTCTGATTGTGAGTTGCAAAATGTCCAATCCAGTTCGTGCATACATGCGAGTGACAAGTTGCATAAGGTTTTTGATTTCAGCCGTTTAGGAACATACATATATATGTATATGATATTTACAATATGTTCAATGCAAACGTATATGCTGCAATCCCAAATAGAACGTCTATACGTGCAAACCACAAAAAAAAACAAACCGAGCTCACAGTTCTCTGGAGAAAAGCGAACTTCTCTTCCATTGAATTTCAGTTGACCTCAATGGGCTTCAAAGTCCGCCTCCTTCTCTATGTACCATTCTACTCCATTACCATTACTGCCATGAAACAAACAGGTGAGTAGATTGGACTTCTATTCAAGGCATCCATTAGAAATGATGACTCTGAAGACATATACTTTTTTCCAATTCAAATGAATGTATGGATCGGGGATTGCTGTTGCATACTCCTATGTAGGTTTTTTTTTCAAATGCAACGTTCTTATTTTTTAATTATATGAACCGACTTTACACTTATACCAGGTAATTTCAAAGTCATTGACTTGTGGCCTTCAACTTTTCTTGGTCATCTTCAATAGTATCTACTTGTACTTACTAATATTTTATCTTACCAACTTCCTGGACGCCCTTCGGACCATGACTTTCCAAGTTCAATTGACAGAGGCAGTGCATTAACTTAGAATTTTGGGAGCGCTTATTTAATGCTCCAAGAGATAATGAATCTATTTCTCGTCAATTTGTTTTAACCAATAATAAGACGAAGATGATTTACGTTTTTGAAATCGTATTTACATACGAGTACATACACATTCATGCTATGGTTGTTTGGAAGGTAATTATTTTGAGCGTTTTGGTTATTCGAAACTCATGAAGTACTGAAACCTTTTTTGAAAACAAAATAATAAAAACTATGTTTTGTTTATTGAATGTTATTATCTTAAATGATTTTTATTCAGTTGCATTATTCGTAATAAATTTGACATAAAATTAATTCCAATTTAAATAGTGCGACTACCAATTTCTTACGAGACTAAAACGATTGAAACGAACGAACGAACGAACGAAAAATTGAACGATTTATTTAAAATTCTGTTATACAACGAAAGCACGTATGCAGTACATCTGATTATATATACAACTAGTAAATAGTTGTTGTTTGCTTGCACTATTGTAGAAAATATGTAGGAACATACATACATACATACAAATATTCTGAAAAATATGTAGGTAGGTAGAAAAAACAATGTATTACAATTTAATAATTTATAACTACACAACATGAATTAAAATCTTTTAAATCTTAATTTTTTTAAATGTGTACATTCATATTTGGTCCATTTACACAGACTAGTCTTTTTAAATAATAATTTTTAAGTTTCAATTATCTGCATTGTTCAACATAACAAAAGTGTGCAAAACTCCATTTCGAATTGCGTGCTTCTGTTCAAATTTCAATATCGCTCTCCCATGTGGAATGAAATTTATATGAAATTTTTTAATGTCTTTTAGATAAACTGGAAATATTTCCACTGCAAGAATTGAAGTTCAAAGAACGGTCTCTTCCCCAAAAAATTTTGTTAGGACCCAATGTAAGTTATGCACATTACTTGACCATGATTTTTTCTTGCATGAATGTAACATATTAATTTGGCATCCTGAGATTTTTCAAAGATTTGTTTTCGGTTAAAAGAATAGTCCCAGTAATCAAGAAATAGAGTGCACTAAAAAAACCAAACACACGTTGTTGTCTAATTCCTTGGCCGAGAGACCATATTGCAAAAATTATTACCACAGAAAAAAATAAAAATATGGGTAATTTCCGGTCATCTTTTATTCATTTTTGTGTGTACAGTAATATCATAGATATTTATTTATTATGATGAAAGGTGACTTCAGTCTCAGTGAGGTGTATTGCCTTTAAAAATCGTTTCCATTATTATAATAAGTGCTCTATATAAGTGTTCTCGTTCGGCCTCTGCAATTCGCCTTATTTGTGAACTTGCTCAGTGTGGTATTATAATTATTATTTTTAAATAATTCAATGCCCATCTAAAAACTAACTAGATTAAGAAAAATATAAAAGTTTTAACTTCATTTAATATCTTATTCTACTTATGGAAAGGTTACTTTGGTTTCGCTTAAGTTGTGTTTTCTGTTTCATTAAAATTTTCAAAGAACAAAGCTATAGAAACACTCCAACTGCATCAACCAATTTCAATATTAGTATGAAACAATAAATAACTTTATAAGAAGAGTTATTCAACCTGTTTGTCAAAAGGATTGTACCTAAATTCTGAATTGGTAGCGGGTCGAAGTACTCTTTTTCAGAATTCTGTATTTCCAAACACTGTATAACACTGTGATATTATATACCAAAATGCTGTATAATTTTTTATATATACTGAGCTGTATCTCCGATATTCTGATCACAAAATAGTATTAGGTATTGAAAATAGCGTATCCTTGCAATGTGTGTTTTATAACCATCTGTATAAAACAAACGCAGCACTTAATTCAAATAGAAGATATTAAACATTAAATGCATGTAACTAACAATATACATATATATTTACAAAAACACTACTTAAAAGAAAACAAAAAGTCAACATTTTGATATGTTGATGAAAGAAGTCACTTAAATTTGAAAACTGGCAACTTTTTTGGAACACTAGATTTCGTTTATTCAAAGAAATCTAATAAAATTGTATGGTCTTAAAATGTTTTTAGACCAAAGTAGGGTTAATGAAAAATTGTAATGATACCTTTTTCTCAAAAATATTTATTTTATATCTATATTTCGAAATACTATAAATGGGATGAAAAGAAAAATCGATTTTTCGTTTTCAGACTATTTACAGCATTGAAATGCAGGCCAACTAGAATTCTGTCCTACAGAATTGAAACCATACAGAGTTTTTCTTCATGCTGAATTTTCACATACATATAATGAACCATGCCTTCTGATTTATTTGCTATCTTAAGAATAGGGAAAACATTTTATAAAACAAACATTAATTTAACTTTATAAAACTTTTAATTTTTTTTTTCAAATTATGTTGAGTGATAATAATTATAATAATAAAACAATGAAACAACTTTTTTACACTTGGTTTATTAAGACCTTGAGAGAGTAATATAGAATCTCGTAACCACATGCTTCTTGAATTTATGTGAGTTAAGCTAATACACGTTGCTGCGCTCTATGTTTACGCGGTAAATATCAATGACAAAACATCTACAAAATCTTCAATGCTGTCAGCATTATGACACCAGTGTATAATATTTAATCTAACCATCTTCACCTTACTTACTCCTCATCACCTGTAGTCTTATAATTCCAATTTGAAACTGAAATAAGATCTAAATCGCGGTCACAGTTGTTAGTCAAAGAAAATAATACATTATACTCTTCGATGTACCAAAATATCAGTGTTGTCGTCTGACCAACGAAAATAATAGTAGTGTTTTTGTTATTTATTTTTATTATGTAATGTAAATTATATGTTTTTATGTTTTTATTAAAGAAATGTGAACAATGTTTATTTTTAAATCTACAATGTCAAAACACAAATCTTATAGTGCCAAACGAAATTAAACAATTTTCTCAAATATTTGAACATAAACAAACATTAAAAAGATAATTCTACTAGTAACAAAAGTCAAATATTACACATATCTGAAAGTTGTAATCCTGTATGTGTATTACGTTTTAGCATTTTTTCTAAAAACGTTGGTTTATTTTTAATAAAAACATAACATGACTTATTGATTCGGCAACCCTGATTTTAAACATTTAATTAGACATATGTAGATGCATTTAGTTAAGTTGATATTGCAACATATCGGCAAGATGGTGAACATGAATCTCAATAAAAATGTGCAAATTGCATTATATGCACGGCGTTTTTGCTGTAGTGCAACAATTATACATGAATTACCCTCTTGAAGATTCATTAACGTGTTTGTGTTATAATCTCAAAATGTTGGATGAAATTTTATAGTTATTAAAAATTAAATGAGAGCAGAACAAAGAAAAATTATAAATTGCCCTGTAGCATTTAATGGTGAAACAGTCATGAAATTCATTGTTTGATTAAAGTTTGCTAGGTTAAACAAAAACATAACGTGAGAAACAGACCCAGAAATTGGCTGCACTGCGACAAATTTATAATATAGTATATAAAGGGTGTATAAAAACAATCAAAAATTAAAAAAAAAAGTGCAGAAAGCATATTATTTAATATGTTACCGGTAGTTTTTGTCATACATTATACTAGACCATGTAATAAAAGATATTTTAAATAAATCTTGTTCTTGTTGATGCTGTGAAAATAATTTTAATTTTATATAAACTTCGAAAATCGAAGTTTTTTTTTAATAATTAGCAAACACAAAAAGGGTTTTTTATACCTTTATGCCAAAGACATAGTGTGAGCATTAGGAAAAGAGGGAAGGGTTGGATAGGAGGTGTTGGTGTACATTGATTTTGAATTCCTGGACATTGCAATGATAGGGAAAGATAGAGCGTGGCAAGGCGTTCCACGTTCGCGTAGTACGGCTAAAAAATAAATCTGTAGTTCATAGTACGGCCGAAGTTGGGCTCAAGGGTAAACTGATGGGCATTCCTAGAAGCGCGGGTATTACGGTTAAATTGTTTAAGGAGAGGAATGCAAGTGGCTATTTCACTAGAGCATAATCCGTTAAAATAACGGTAAAAAAGGGTGAGAGAAGAAACCTTGCGTCGATATTCGAGTGACGTAATCGAGTTGATGATGTTTATTAGACATCTGCAATGAATGACTTGAAACCAGTTCCAAGACATTCATATTTTTTCAGGTACCTTATTCATTGCACTCACATCTTGAAAATCAAAACGAATGAATCACCTGATATTTGTTTACTGAATGAACGTTGCACCCACCCATTGATACCAAAACATTAAGTGTAGTGTACTCATAAGGAATGGGTATTCGTCACTGTGTACAACGAGTACACCGAGTACACCGAATACACTCATTTATCTTACTAGTCAAATACGAACTTCTTATATATCCTTTATCATAATAGAAAGAGTTGGAGGAGATCGGAGGCTGTGTAAGAAGTGTGCTAATAAAGAAAATTTGTTGAGGTCAATTAATTCATATTAAAGAAGGGACCAATGAATTAGATTTTTACATGTATGTTTTTTTTATCAATTTTTTTATTCGTTTTCTAGTTCTGTACATATTTCAGTTCTTTTACCATTATAATTTAAAAACATTATTTGACTAACTAAAACAGGGTCGGAACCAATTACACTACGTTTTTCAGAAATTAATTGTGTAGCCAAAGTCAAAGCATTCGGTGTACTCGGTGTACTCAGTGCGTTAAAGACAGTTAGATTTGCACTTGTTTTGTTTGAATGAAGTACTTACGTACAGGAGAGAGATCAAACGGTGTATTCATTTCGAAAACAGCATCGAATGTTGTACAATGTTTGTGGCTTATGGAGTGGTACTCATTTTCAGTGTACTCTAGTGAGTAAAATAACAATGAATAGAGTATAGTGAACTACTGTACTTGTTGAATGAATGTAAATGAATGCATTCATGCAGCTCTCTAATGTTTATGTCACCAATCATTTTAAAAGCTCTTCTTTGAATACTGTCCAAGAGGCTTAAATAAGTTACTCGAGCACCAGCCCAAAGATGAGAGTTATACCATCATACCTCCGAAGATGGTAAGATTGCACCTATTTCGATTAATAATTTGTCACCACAAAAATTACAAACAATCGAAAAAGAAGGCAATGCCATATCCCCCGGAGATGGTTCTAATGAATATGCGCTAACTGAACCTACGTCATCCCAACAACAGCTTACAATTACAATCGAGAAAGAGAACGATCATCATAACACCAACAACGATGTTCTAAATCTAAATACAATCTCGTTTGACTTTGAAAGGTCGCAGGTAACACAAAAGAACAATCGGAAGTTTCGGCGAACCCCAAAAATGTTTGGTACAGCAAGTATGACTGCCAACACAAACTTGCCATCAGTTCCTAGACTCCGTTTCTTGCACCTCTCCCGTCTGGACACATGTGTAAGCGAAAGCAATATAGTTTCGTATGCCACAAGCAGACTTAACGTTCCAGAAAATGTGCTTCAATGCAATAAACTGGTTAAAAATGATGCTGATATCTCTTCGCTACATTTCATTAATTTTAAACTTGGAATTCCAGCTCATGTCTTCAATGACGCACTAAATCCAGCTATTTGGCCTATCGGTGTTCAAATCAAAAAATTCTTCAACTACCCAAAAAACGAGGTTTCTCCTGTTCAGCAGGAGGTTTTAAAAACATAAATTGTGCTCCATCATCGTCCCTTCCTCCGTCACAATTGAATGTTTATCATCAAAATGCTGGTGGTTTACGCACAAAAACAAATGAGCTTTTTATAAACTCTTCGTTGCATGAACATGATGTGATAATCTTAACTGAGACCTGGTTAAATGCAAGCTTTCTATCGTCTGAATTATTTGATTCATATTATGTCGTCTATCGTGTGGATCGTTCAACTGAATCTGGAATGGAACGAACATTAGTTAGCCGGCAGTGCGATTTACCTTCAAAATCATTATTTTTTGAACAACTTTGTGTGTTCGTTACAACTAATAATAATGAAATTTGTTTTATTGTAAGTTATATTAGACCTAATAGTAGTTTTGAATTATATGCTCAACTTATTTCAAACATTAACTTAATGGTGAAAGGGTTGACAATTAATCAGTTTTCTTGTGTGTTAGGTGACTTTAACATCGGTAATGTAAATTGGCGTTTTATGGTTGCAGAACAATCTCTGGTCCCATTTAATGTCACCACTGACATCGAAACTGAAGTTGTTGACTCTTTAGCCTCACTGGGTTTATTTCAAATAAACCATTCTAGAAATTTATTAAATAGAACATTAGATCTTATTTCTTGTAATAATGATATGAAATTCTTCTTATATGAATCAGACTTTCCCTTAGTAAACAATCAAATTCATCACAAAGCTGTTTATGTAATTTTTGAGTTTTATGAGTTTAACCAAGAATTTTCAACTGAATATAATTGTTTGAACTATAACTTCCAAAAGGCAGATTTCACTGGATTAAATAATTTCTTCAATTCAACTGACTGGGAACAAAGACTTTGCAATAGATCTCTAAATAGTATGTATGTCTCTTTTAAAGAAGTTATTTTTGATGGCATTGAACAGTTTGTCCCGGTTTTTAATAAAAAATCTTCTTTTAAGCTTCCGTGGTTTAATAAAAGTCTAACAAATTTAGAAAATGTAAAAAATAAGGCATTTAAGCGTTCAAAAATATCAAATAGTTCAGAGGATCGTGCTCGCTTTCTTTAGCTTCGGAGAGAATTTGATTTTTTGAACAAATTTTTGTATCATCAGTACATAAGTGCTAATGAAAGCAATATAAAAAAGAATAGCAAATCCTTTTGGGTCTTTCTGAATTCCAAACGAAAAACTTAATTTTTGCCAACAGCAATGGAACTTGATAACGAAAAGTCAAGCGATATTCAATCTTCTTGCAATCTATTTGTAAAATACTTCCAATCGAATTATAATACTGATGTTATTTTAAATATTAATGACTTTTACTCAAATATTTCCCCTATCACTGATTTCGATTTAAAGTGTTTTTCAGAACAAGACGTTCTTGATGGCCTGAATGAACTCGATTCGACTAAAAAAGCTGGAGCGGATAAAATTCCCCCGCTCTTATTGTCAAAATCTGCCTTATCTCTCTGCTACGCTCTTAAAATTATTTTCAATAAATCTTTATCATCTGGTGTTTTTATTGATGATTGGAAATTATCGTTTGTTAATCCGATTTACAAAAGTGGCCTTAAACACCTCGTTAAAAATTACAGGCCAATATCAAAACTTTCCGCTGTACCAAAGTTATTTGAAAAATTAGTGACCCAGAGGCTATTTTTTGCTGTTAAGGAATCAATAACGTCAAAACAACATGGATTTATTAGTGGCCGATCAACTTCGACAATTTTGTGCCTTTTTCCCAATTTTGTTCAAAATCTATGGAAGACAAAAAGCAAGTCGATGTCCTATACACAGATTTTGTTAAGCCGTTTGACAGAGTTCACCATGCACTTTTATTGGATAAACTTGGAAAACTGGGACTCAATACGAATTTTTTGAAATGGTTGAGTTCCTACTTGTCAAATCGTAAACAGGTCGTCCAGATTGATGGTTTTGCATCAATTTGTATAGAGGTGGAGTCGGGTCTCCCCCAAGGTAGTCATTTGGGACCACTTATGTTCGATTTGTTTGTAAATGATATTCCTGGCGTTTTCAATTTTTGTGACTGTTTGATGTTTGCAGATGACGTTAAATTGTTTAGTCAAATATCTTCAGATAGTGATTGTTTAAACTTTCAAAATGATATTGATTTATTTTAAAATTGGTGCTCGTATAACCATCTCGAACTCAATACATCAAAATGTAAAATTTTTAGTGCTTACAGAACGTTAACTCCGTTAACTTTTAATTATAAATTTGGAATGGTAACACTCTCAAGGGTCAGTGAGGTGAAAGATCTTGGTGTTATCTTTGATTGCAAACTCACATTTTCTGCCCACATCGATTTTATTGTTTCGAAAGCTAATTCCATGTTAGGTTTCCTCAAACGAACTTCAAGCGTTTTTAAATATGTGTATACTTTGAAGGCAATTTTTTCAAGATGTGCGTTATTAGATTTGAAAACCCTTAAAAGCCGCAGACAAGCTCAATGCGTTCTTTTTATTAAAGACATTTTAAGTAATTGTATAAAATCTGAAGAACTACTTGCACAAATTTCTTGGTATGTTCCAGAAAGAAATCTAAGAATTCGTAATGATCTGTTCTATGTTCCCATTCATCGTACAAATTATGGTTTAAATAATCCTGTAACTCGTTCGTTAACATTGTATAACTCTATCTGTAGTGAAGTCGACCTTTCTATGAATAGGGTTAATTTTAAAAATATTGTTCAAAATATATTTCATTCTTGAGTTGAGCTAGAATAAGTAAATTGTAATTAATGTAAATACCAACATTTTTTTTTTAAGCAGATTGTTAAGTCAAATCCATTGATGAATAAATAAATAAATAAATATATTCAAGTTTCGGACGTATATAGGTTTTGTAGATTGTAGCCAGATCAGACGGAGAGAAAAATTTCTTGCAACGTCTCAAAAAACCTAGACGATGCAAGTACCAATCATAGATAGTGGCAAAGAGGGTTTATCTCGCTTTAACGATACAAGACAGCATTGTGTTTTCGAAGCATTAAATTCCACACGATTTTTTATTCCCCATTGTACAATTCTGTGTAGGTCGGAATTTAATGAGCTAATCATATTTTGCCGTTGCAGTTCCACATCCGAAGAGGAGGGTTGTGAGTCTGGAAACGAATATGAAAAGCTAAGAGTGCTATCGTCAGCAAAACAATGTATTGGATTAGAAGAAGCAGACAGGAGATCATTTATAAAAATGAGGAAG
Organism: Eupeodes latifasciatus; assembly: GCA_920104205.1. Lineage (NCBI taxonomy): Eukaryota > Metazoa > Arthropoda > Insecta > Diptera > Syrphidae > Eupeodes > Eupeodes latifasciatus. The sequence continues at coordinate 74,109,738 of OV049925.1, forward strand.
AGGGTCGGAGACAAAACGGAGCCCTGGGGTACACCAGCATTTATTTTATGGGTTTCAGGCTTGAATACGTCCAAAACAACTTGTATTGAACGGTTCGAAAGAAAATTTCTAATCCAACGAAGAAGAGATTTGTCGGTACCGAAAGCACGCATTTTAGATAAGAGAGCAAGATGCCAAACTTTATCAAATGCCTTTGTTTGTTGTTGTTAGTTGTTAGAACTTAGTACTTCATTATTAATTAACAACTTGTAATGCTTACAAAGTTGGTATAAATTTAAAATTTGAATTACATATAAATAATAATTATGGATGTTTAAAATTTTTTGAGTGGTCCCATTGAATAATTACAAATAGAAGTACACAATAAACCCATCTTTTTCTTCAATAGAGGTCAAAAGTCAATTTTTCCACCCTGAACCACATTTGACATACCTAAAAAATATCTTTAATCAACAAATTGGGTTGATACTTCTTTAACTTCTTGTATTATATTAATATGCCTACATACCTATTTACATAAATCTGAGAATAAAAATATTTTTTTCTTATCATTCCAAAAACCTTTCCAATGCGAATTTAAAAAAAAACATTGATATACCTTTATCCACGTTGACGAAACATTTAAAAATAATTTGAATTAACCCCACATCCAAACAGGCATAGAAAAAGTACAACCCCTTAAGTTCTTGTTTCCGGTTGAGGTGTCCCTGGATTATGAGCTGATATGGGCAGCGTTCAGACCGCTCGTATCGTACGAAAGAATTCGTCCCAAAAATAATAAATTACTGTGAAACTAACTAATCGAAGAAAATGGTTTGTGCATTCAATTGGTCCGTTCCAATACAAAAACCGTTTTTAGATGCCATGTTCCCAGCATTTCATATTTTTGTTATAATAATAAGTTAAGGTTCTCAACAAATCATAAATTTAAACTTAAAAAAATGCAATTTGCATAAAATAAATTAGGTGGCGCAATAGTCCGTCGAGAATTAGGACCTAAAGGATATACAGTTTTCGAATCCGAACGGGTAATATTTGCTTAAATTGGTTAAGTGTGAGAGCCGGAAAAGGGAGACTTATTAACAAAATTATATGTATATACGATTAGAATTAGAACAGTGGTGTGTGAAATATCACATTTCTAATTTCGAACTGCGGTACCCGTCGAAAATGGGTTAACATTTTGCTTATGTTCTCCTTAAAAACATTTTAAACAACTTATTGTTAAGGGTTTAACAATTTACTAGTTAGCAGTTTGCTAAATTTTTAGCAATTTACTAAGGGAGTCCACAATTTTAAACCTTTCTTTTCGTTGTGCTAACTAGTAAACTGCTAATTACCTTTTATTTAAAACGAGCATCGAAAATGTTCAAGTGTGGTTCTAAACCAACTTAAATCTTCATCTTGTTTTTATTAACAACTAATTATTAAATAATTAAATTAAAGTTCATTTAATACTTCCTCCCAAGCATATCGACATCAGATACAAAAACAAATACCCAAGAGAACAAAACAAACAATAAATAATTATTCTCGACGAACAGACTGATAGTTGCGCAAGACCTGACGGTGACGTCTCCAAAATCTAATGATCTATGAACACACAACACACATATAAATTAAAAGCCTTATTATCAAAAAATGCACTACTAACGTTTCGCTTCAGATATGACCCTGAACTTGACATCATCGTACCGTAGCTCTTTGATTGTTATATTACGTATACGTGAAACCATTAAAGTTCGTTGTTTTTGTTTCATTCTTTTATTGCTAAAGTTTTCGTTGAACGACATTTAAAGATATTTACAATTAAAACCGACACCACTCGAGTAAATATTGCAGGAAACACCACAACTGGTACATAAATCACTCAATTTCTATATATTAGTGTCAATTAGTCGGTTCAATCTAAGGGCACAAGTCTTTTAAGCCAACTTTAGTCAAGTACATATGTATGTATGTATATTCAACGTTACTGAGGTGTGTCCGGAATAGATATATATGTACAAGCACAAGGAGTTTAAAGCGATGACAAGTTTAGGTAATTCCACCTAGCGCGCGCCGCGCCGCCTGCCGCTCCGTTGTGCTATTAAAGCTGATATAAATCTACCTTCAACTTACTACCACAACATTAGAAAACTATCGCAATACTATTTTTAAGTAAATAAGTTTGTTGGTATGAAAATCTTCATTTAATTGCAGCTAACAACAACAAAATTGTAGTGGCATTATACTTGCTACAGGTAATTGTTTATTTGTTAGCGCATAGACTAGTGGTGGTGTGGGCCTGAAAGCTCATCTAGCAAAAGTCGTCGCAACAATTGTGCACCAAATGATTGTTATCGTCAAATTGATGCACGTTTTCTGTACCGACCGTTTTAAGATTTCTTTTTTCATTTCCTTTTTTGGATTTGAACTTGAATTTCCCACGTGAGTTTAGCAGTGCATGACCGTGCATGACTACGGGAAATTGATTGTTTAAAAGGTAGAATTCTGAAGGTTGGCCATTTATTGTCGGAATTGTGGTTTTAAATAGTAAACAATGGGGTTATTACTTTGTTATCTTATATATGTATTTGTTTTTGCAAAAATTAAGCAATTTTCAAGATTTAATTTTGTTTTCAACTTTGATACAAAAATTAACCAATGAGCTCAGATTCCTGTTTAATCGGAATTAGTTGAGGGTAAACAGATTAGGTGTTATGAGTAACGGTAATTACAAACGTGTACTGAACATGAGCGAATAACTCAAAACGCGTAATAATATTCAAATATTTGTGAAATTAATTTATAAATAAATACATTTTACTATAAGCATTTATATATGTTTTATTCATCGCATAGTAAAAATTAGAGACAGAACCCAAAATGAATTATTATAAACGCTTATAGCACAAAAGCAGTCTTCCAATAAAGGACGGGCGTATTATTCTCGTAAGCTTAAAAATAACAGTGCACTGATACATCCCTATTTTTTTTTTTTTTGTAATAGAATTTATGTAAACAATTGTTGCTTATATTTAGTATCTTAACAAAATTATATATTATTAATTATAAATTATAGTATTATAGTTGTACATACATATGTATGTATTTAAATTTCTAATCTATCGTACACTTTAAATTAATCCATAATGTTTTATTTGCGAAATTTAATATAATTCCTGTATTTAAGAAAATTATTAAAACCAAGTGTTTTAAGGGATCCCACTCGCGATATTGACATACATAGGTACATATGTGTATGTTTATTCATCTTTGTAAAATGTATTTATAGGATGGAAAATGCTTTTCGACTCTTGTTATCTGCTTTATGTTTTTAAATAAAGGTTTGCCAAGTCATTTGTATGCTAATGAGATACCTAATAAAAACATTTTTTTTTTGTTTTGTGTGCCACAGTCACTGTCGCTGTGTCTGTGTGAAATGCTGTCTTTATGTTACTGGGCCAAATCTATATATATAGAGAACGGCATTACTTGTGATTAGTAAATAAGAGTCTGGCTTATGAATAAATTTATTATAAATAATTTGGTTATTCTTTGCAACCGTTATCGATTTAATTTTGTTTTTATTTTGCATTTGCATAGTTCGATACGAAAATATAATATCTTAACAACTATACATATATAATGTACAAATAAACCTATATTTTTAAATTGATTTTGTATTAAATTTGTTTTATAATTTTGTCATTGTTGTTATGTTAGCTGTATTTTGAATTAAAAAAAAATATATTTTGTGGTTAACATATTTTGCCTCATATGGAGATGGAACAATTTTACACTAATAAGAATAAAAATAATATCAAAATTAAAATGAATCGTGCTAAATGGTTAAACTGTCTTGCCTATCAAAATACTAAAGTTTTTCAATTCAAAATTTATATTGACAAGGATCATAACTCTAAATAAAGTTATTGTGAAGGATGCAATTGATTTATTATTTACAATTCTTAATTGATAACCGTTTTGTTATCGAGGTATATACACACATACATACATATACACAGGGTAGGCCATTTAGTGGTTCCTTTTTAAAACAGATTATTTTGACAGTGACAGGTGTTTGAACAACTCACCATCACGCACTAGCTTCTCAATTACATTACTATGTTTACCGATTGTTGTTTACTGAAAGAAAAACATGGATTTGGAGAACTTCTGGTTCATTCACTAATTTGCCAAATCGTGTTATCAGCCTTGTCTTGTCAATTGGCCGCATTGGAGTTGCGATGTAACTCCTTTCAGCACTTGAGGATAATATGGATGCAATATGTAGTTCACCTCAAAACCATCAATTTGGAGTGACAGAGTGCGCTACTTTAAATACCATTTTTTTCATAATTGAGGGGAATATTTGCTCTTACTTTTGAAAGCACATGAAAAAACCTTTATTTTGTTCACTTTATTGCATTTTAAAAAAATTAAATTGTTTTGGCTCAAAAATAGACCTGAAATCGCGCGCGTATTGCCCAACTTATGACTACTCTGAAAATGAAAATAAGGTAGGGTTTTCTCAAACTACATGGGGCATATTCATATAGATATTTGCTAAACTCTTGCTAAGTTGTTATTAAACAAGTCCAGAGTTTAGGCTATCTATAAGCAAATTTATACCTAAGTTTAGGGCTAAACCTGTGGTCTAACTATAAACATAGAAAATGCTGTGTTTAAGTAGTTATTATCACAGCCAATACACAGTCATACTTGATTTTTGTTTGTGAATTGAAAAGTTGAAAAAGTAAATTTTACGTGAACTTGCTGTCCAGAAAAATGGCGATTGATATCGCAATTAAAGAAGATATAGATATCTTAGAGGAGTTTGAGTTATTTGGGGATCTGCAAAATATGCCACCAAGAAAAAGAAAATGTACAAAACATGGTTCAATCCATTTGAATTAAGCGACAAGCATTTCTACTAATGGTATCGTTTGGATAAAGAAACAGTCACTTTTATTTTATATTATTATTATTTTATACATCTGATTTGAGGAATGACAGCACAAAATAACAGGTTTGAAAATATAACAGTATTTTTTTTTTACTTTGACCTGTCATTTGAAGTATGATCGTAGTAGAATACAACCTTAACGTGGGGTTTTAGTTTTACTAAACAAAGCTAGAGAATTGACTATGAATAAGAACTATGTTTGTGTAACCAACAAGCCTTAAACTATAGATCAAGAAATCATGACTTTAGTAATTCTCTATGAATTGAATACGCCCCATATGTTTATTTTTTGTCAATGTATTTTGTACGTTTTTGAAGATTGTAACCTACTTAAAATTATCTAATATTGTATTTATATACACAAACATGTAAAAAAAAACAAACAACTATTAGCTTATTTCTGCATTGACAAAGCCAGACATTAAGATTTTGGTTTGCAACTTCAACGTTTCATTACACTTTTATGTTCAATTAAATGTACAGTCATTAATACAGCACCTGGTCCTAGACCACATTCACCTAACACAACTTGCTAAAGTCCGTACAAACTAGCTTCTCAATTACATTACTATGTTTACCGATTGTTGTTTACTGAAAGAAAAACATGGATTTGGAGAACTTCTGGTTCATTCACTAATTTGCCAAATCGTGTTATCAGCCTTGTCTTGTCAATTGGCCGCATTGGAGTTGCGATGTAACTCCTTTCAGCACTTGAGGATAATATGGATGCAATATGTAGTTCACCTCAAAACCATCAATTTGGAGTGACAGAGTGCGCTACTTTAAATACCATTTTTTTCATAATTGAGGGGAATATTTGCTCTTACTTTTGAAAGCACATGAAAAAACCTTTATTTTGTTCACTTTATTGCATTTTAAAAAAATTAAATTGTTTTGGCTCAAAAATAGACCTGAAATCGCGCGCGTATTGCCCAACTTATGACTACTCTGAAAATGAAAATAAGGTAGGGTTTTCTCAAACTACATGGGGCATATTCATATAGATATTTGCTAAACTCTTGCTAAGTTGTTATTAAACAAGTCCAGAGTTTAGGCTATCTATAAGCAAATTTATACCTAAGTTTAGGGCTAAACCTGTGGTCTAACTATAAACATAGAAAATGCTGTGTTTAAGTAGTTATTATCACAGCCAATACACAGTCATACTTGATTTTTGTTTGTGAATTGAAAAGTTGAAAAAGTAAATTTTACGTGAACTTGCTGTCCAGAAAAATGGCGATTGATATCGCAATTAAAGAAGATATAGATATCTTAGAGGAGTTTGAGTTATTTGGGGATCTGCAAAATATGCCACCAAGAAAAAGAAAATGTACAAAACATGGTTCAATCCATTTGAATTAAGCGACAAGCATTTCTACTAATGGTATCGTTTGGATAAAGAAACAGTCACTTTTATTTTATATTATTATTATTTTATACATCTGATTTGAGGAATGACAGCACAAAATAACAGGTTTGAAAATATAACAGTATTTTTTTTTTACTTTGACCTGTCATTTGAAGTATGATCGTAGTAGAATACAACCTTAACGTGGGGTTTTAGTTTTACTAAACAAAGCTAGAGAATTGACTATGAATAAGAACTATGTTTGTGTAACCAACAAGCCTTAAACTATAGATCAAGAAATCATGACTTTAGTAATTCTCTATGAATTGAATACGCCCCATATGTTTATTTTTTGTCAATGTATTTTGTACGTTTTTGAAGATTGTAACCTATTTAAAATTATCTAATATTGTATTTATATACACAAACATGTAAAAAAAAACAAACAACTATTAGCTTATTTCTGCATTGACAAAGCCAGACATTAAGATTTTGGTTTGCAACTTCAACGTTTCATTACACTTTTATGTTCAATTAAATGTACAATCATTAATACAGCACCTGGTCCTAGACCACATTCACCTAACACAACTTGCTAAAGTCCGTACAAACCTAGTGCCCAAAACAAAGGAAGTTGCCAGCAATAAAATATACTTGTACATGTATACAAACAATGTACGAATGAGCTCATGTTTACAAAATATTCAATTGACCGGCAAACAATTCGTTCACACATTATTACACATTTTCCAAATACAAATTTCCTAATTAGAATTCCAAATCTGTTTCGGTTCATTTGTTTACAATCTGCTCCTATTAACTTACCACCCGCTTTCAAAGCAATATAACACTGCAGTTGAGAAGTTTAAAAATGTATCTTCCTGTGAAAATAAAACTCAACAACAATAAACGTTTTGCTTCATTTTAACGCTTAACAAACAGCAACGCAAATAATTCTCTGACCTGGATGTTAGGCTAAAAGATATTCCAAATGTAGCATTTAAATACTTGCAATTGACAACCTTATTTCTATTCGAATTACTCGTAAACCGAACATTGATAAGCATTCTGTAACAAACATATTTTTTAAATGAAATATTATTATAAAACCTCCTCGAATGCCGAAAATGACTATGAATTTCAGTGATAGTACGCTACACAGAACTATGTTATGTTATGCTGTTGCTATACTGCAGCAGCATTGACGTCAGTGATTGCATTTCACATTCCAAAATGGTTTGTGTTTGTAACAGTTTGTATAGTTATGTTTGATCTTAATTCGATCTGACCTAATTTTTATCGGTTAAATGTTAGCTAGGTGATTTTTTGGCCAATTCCAATGACCACCGCGATACGGCAGTACAAATGAACAATGCCAGAAGTAATTTTTAATATTACATATCCATGGAATATGTATGTACATTTATATAAGTATGTAGATTATAGGTAGGGATGTAAATAGGTAGAGGCTATATAATATGTAAGTAAGGTAGATTCTTCCCAAAAAATAATCTAGATTTTGCGATGATGAGTTAAATGTGATTTTTTTGAAGATATATTGTTATTTTAAAAACCAATGTTTTTTGGTTTGATCGTTCAGATACCTAATGAGGTATACATATGTATGTACAATGTACATATACCTTAATGAGCATTACATGAAAGTAATGTCTTATTTTTTTGGTAGACTCGAAAACTTTGCTCGCTTGGTGTTTTAAACATAGAGACTTTGGAGATAGGTGCAAACCAATTATTGTAAGAGGTATCACACTTTGGTTTTTTGGGGCTTATTATCGTTCTACAAAACAACTTACTGTGCTTTCTTTTCTCTTGTCATCTTCCTGTTTGACTTTCTCGTTTTTATTAAAGTTTAAGTATCAGTGGAACCAAGAAAAGCTTGGCTAGTAGAAAGATAAAGTGCCACTTATCCACTGTCGTGTAATAATGTTAGATATTACATTCACAAAATAAAAATTACGAACTTCATTCTTGTAAAAAAAAAATTAACTTTTGAGTCGTTATCAATAAATTTGATTTAAAAAAAACACCAATCACTTTTAAACCGCATCTTATATTCATGTTAGCAAAATAATTAAAACGTTGATTTCTCCTAGTTAATTTATTAATTTAAAGTATTTTGTTGTCTTAAATATACGTTGTAGGTTTATTGCTGAATTGAACAAAGCAAAATAAGTCAAGATTAAGCAAAAGTGTTTGAATATTTTATAAATACAAAAATATTAATGCGTGGTTCTTAAAACGGAACGTAAAGTATATATGTAGCTGCTTTTTTCTGAATCCATTTTTTTTGTTCCTATGCTAAAATTTAATCGAAGTATAAACATTTTCCATATAAAATAGACGTACACTTTTATAATTTATACATTCATATATACATAAATAGCTCAGCGGCCTTTTATAGTATCATCTCGCCTAGGGAATATTTTAAAAATTGACAATCTTAGAGGTTTGGTACTTGCATTTATAATAACTTATAACAATACGAAATGCGAGAAAAATCAGAAATTGAAAAAAAAAAAAACGTTTGGTGAGATTTAAGGGATAAAGCACAATGGACACTTTTGTAGGGCGTAGAGTTTTCAGAAAAAAACCTTTACTGGCCGACTATAAAAGCCACAGACATTTAAAGTCAAATCTTTAAATACCGTGGACGACTACCTACAAAACATTAAAGGCTGAAATATTAAGGGAATTACTTTTTGACATTTCCAACAAATTTTCAGCTTGGGAACGAACAAAAATTGCAAATGAAGCACCCTAAAACATACATATATATTATTCTGAATCGACACTATTTATATTTAAGAAAAGGTTATCGTGAAATACGCATCACGGCATAGGTTAATATTTTATTCAAAACTGTTAAAAGTACTAGTTTGGGCATCTTGTCTCCAACGTTTTTCTGTAAGCACATAGCTTTACTCTTATAATTCTCAAGTACTTAAAATATTAAAAAATGTGTTCTATATTCTATTTTATTTTATTTAAAATTTTAAATCGTATCTTTATTAAAGAATGTATGACTTATGACGCCTATACTATTGAGATTATTTAAAACTAGCTGTAAGGAAAAATAAGTCTTAAAACGGTTTCGAGTTTAAATTTTTTTAGAAATTTAATTTAGACACCAGTCAAATTATTATTATTGAAACATTGAAACAAAACATTAAAGGCTGAAATATTAAGGGAATTACTTTTTGGCATTTGCAACAAATTTTCAGCCACCTAAATCAAATTTTTGAACTAGTTAAAACACATTTATACTAGTTTTAAAGAAAATCAATAATACAGTCATTACTCTCTTTAATGAATGATTAATTGCTTAAACAAAACTCCCTGTACTTAGAACGAATAACGAAAACACCACATATAATTCTTTAAAAACTCGACAAAGGTACTTGTTGGAGGTTACTTCATATCACTTGAATTTATATTTTAAACCCTGCGTAATGCTTTGTTTATTATTTTCAACCACTATCATTCTATAAGACTTTTTCTACAGGTATCATGCGGTATGATTGCAAACCTAGTAGTTGTTTATGCTAACCATTTCAATTTGCAGTTTTTATGTTGTGTTGTTTGTCTATGTTGCTAGAAAAAAAGAGTTTTCACACTGAGCCTAAACAAAACAGTCGCACAGATGCATCTATTTTCCCATGCATTCTCTTTTCATTGTGTGTGAAAAATTTACATTCTTCACCCGATAGTGGACTATAATTTATCTATTACATCACTTTATCACACCAAAACCGCAAGACTATTGACCTGCTAACCTGGGAAGGAAAATCAAATGTGTAATTTTCTATTTACAAGAACAAAACCAATGAACATCAGAAAAATAGCATCTACAAAATATAAAAGATATATACTACGTTTAGGTATACATAATGTATGGGCCAGATTTTGACGTTGAAGACAAACCAGTATAAGGTGCTAATTAACGAATGTACGATATTCTCTTATTTATGTGTTTTCAAAAATGTACATTCACGCAAAAAATGTGCAGCATATATATATATATATATATATATATATATATATTATTTATATTTTTGTTCCTCACGGCCGTATCAAGTTCATAGAGAATTTTCTAAGGCCCTATTGCGGAACAGTATTTATCATCCTTCCGTATACGGTTTAGTAGGATTTCATTTTGTTAACAGATTTATCTGATTATATCTTATGAATTGGTAAACCTTTTCTTTATTTGTAATAATTTAAAGTTAAATAAAATACTTTGAGAACTTTGGGCCTTTTGAAAATATCTCTCTTGGATCTGCACACTATACAATGCACAGCAAATTGTTCACGTAAATGTTCAAAAATATGGTTCTGTTTGCTTTTGTAGGTAATATAAGTTTACGTTTCTAAACGAGGCAAGTTGAAGACAGCTCTTTACTTCGTCTGCTGGATAATCCGGTACTGCATTTGTGTAGTCGTTGAAATGAGATTTATTTTTCCATTGTATCTTTCTACCATCATGGGAAGGGGTATCTAGGCTACGCTCTGACTCTGAGGATAATGATGCTTCTGTTGCACCTGATATAGCTTCTTTTTCTTCATCTTCATTTAGCTCGCATCATCGTCAGGTATTAATAACATTAAACTTGAAACAATAATGTGAAATCAGGTTCTACGATATTTTATTGGTGCGCACTGAAGATTGATGAGCTACTCTGCAAAAAATTATAATTAGATTCACTGTTCTCGTTATGTGAGGCCGTGTTACTTCAGCTACCATCCTCGAAATGCTAGACAAAGAGTGTGCAGAGTACATTTTTTTGTATTTCTTTAGTACTATTCTATACGTTCTGAACCACTTAACAATAATTTTTCATTTCCTATGTTTCTCATCAAATAAGCTTGGAAAATTGCGTCGAATAATACGAATGACATAATGCGAAGAGACTGAGTGGCATCTATGTATGTACATAGTGTGATCCTAATGCTAAGCTAAAGCAAAATATGTAATTAGCCTAGTGTACTAGAATTCCAAATAAATTGTTTGCGTTCAAGCTCTTTTAAAATGCAAACTGCTAACAAGATACCTTGCAATTAAGTCTTGAAAAGAGAACGCATGCTGACAGTTTTCATTTTATCACGAATGTTTTGATTTTAATTTTTAGTTGATTAATATTTATAATACATGAAATATAGTAAAATCCTTGAGTGAACAATAATTTGGAATAACTTTTCCGCAGAAAAGAAGTACTAGTTTTAGAAAATAAAATAAAAACTACAAAAATAAATACATTTTTCTATAAAAAACGAATGTAAAATGACGGACATAACCACTTACTTTTATAGGAAAATTGAAATATTTAATTCCCTAAATGTTAATATGTATTTACTTAAAATGGAACGACTTTATCGTTTTTGATTTTAAAACTTAAGACCCTTTTTGTTAAAAACATTTCCTAATAATTTCTCATACGAATACTTGACAGTATTGTTTTTAAGCTAAATCAAGAAAATAATCAATGACAACGTGTTTCTTCGGATTTAAAAAATTACATGTTTAAAAGCTTTTATCTTTTGTTCCGAAAACATTTGCTTGACATAATTTAGATCAATATGTTGGGAAGTATTTGTTCGGCGTTCGATCTTTAAGTTTCCATACATTTTTTTATATTAATATTTTGCATTCATAAAATATTCTAGCAGTATTGCTTAAAGTTTAAATTGTGAGAATCCGAATCAAGTAAACGTTTTAAAATTTACATACAATATGGAACTTGAGATTTTGGCGCCACTCAGCGTTATCTAATCGGAATCAACTCTTGACTATATAAATATCATGAGATTCCGATTATTTTTTAAAAATCGATTTATTGCATTTACATGCACTGGTACGAGTAAACTCTTGACCTTACACGATCATTTTCGTTATAATTTCAAACAACAACTTAATAAATACGCATTTTGTACTTATATGTTAACAATATTTTTGTTTACCAATCTACAATTGTTTGCATATCAAGAAAGATTAATTTCTTAATAAATTGGTGTACATAGAGGTTTTCTTAAATTAATTTCAAAAGTTGTTTGAGGTTAATTTAAACAAGCATTGAAAAGCTTTGCTATTTTCATTTTTATAGCTTTAAAATTGGGTAGGGTTACATTGCCTTCATTAATTTCCTTAAAAATAAGATTAATATTTATTTCAAAGTGATTAACTTTCCTCCCTTACTTCATTTATAAATACAAACGTTTTTCTGATGGTAATGTCCTACTTATGCAATATTCATTTTTCAGAATACTTCAAAATAGCTTTGAACCCAACTCTCAACAATGTAAACATTTGGCCATGGTTTAAAAAGAATAACAGCAACACAATTTAAGAATATCTACAATATACAAGATACGAGTATATTATGGACTTTAAAGTCATGGAATCATTTTTTTCAATCCTTTATCAATCAATTTCAGTATGAATGTTTTATAGATTCTAAAAATGGCGTTGTACATATATTTATAATGTAAGCACCTTTTTAGGTATGTAGTGGTAATTATAACACTAAGGAACTGTAAAAACACTCAAGAAAACAAATAAGTTTAAATATTTCTATCATATGCTTTATTTTTCTTTCTGTCAGCAATCACGTCTATACAAAAAAAAACTATAAAAGTTAAATGCGACCATTAGTAATTTAAAGTGTGAAGATCAAAGTTAATTTTAATTTTTAAATTAATAAGTATTTATAAATTATGTACCTAAATGGCCCCTTTACTTATTTTTACAGGCATCAAACTCAATATATACCAAGTGTGATTCGATCCAACCGTAAAGTATTTTGAGGTAAGCATTTATTTATTGTTAGTTTTGCACGAGTATATGCTTCGTATTCTTGGATCCGGAAGGGCATCTGAAAGATTTGTTGTTTTTTTTATTCCAAAAATTAAAAGATACATTAATGCAAATAAATTAGTGTGTTTTATGCCTGTGGTATGGTTGCAGTTATTTTTGTTTGAACTTCCGTGTTTGTTGTCAATTTTATATATTTTTCGAAGAAAACCTTGACTTCTGCATTTGTTTTGTGGCAGGTAAAGAAAAAGATACAAAGAAGCTGGTTTTTAGTATTTTTTATAAGTATAGCTTGCTAAATTTGAATGGTCGATGACGACGACGATGACAATAAACGACATACAAATATGTTTGAACAGAAATTTTATGTTGGATTTGTTTTGATTTGTGGAAGGCATTTGTTTTGTTATTTCCCACTTTACAGGCTTGGTCTGACTTACCCCACATACACTATTCCAACCTGTTGCCATATTTCTAGTAGCGAATCTAAAGTTTGTGAAATAATTAACAATACCGTTTTGAAACACACAAGGAATTTAAGTGTCAATCTATTTATTTATTTCTTTTTTTTTTGTTTGTTTGTTTGTTAAATTTCATTTAGCAACTTGTGCCATTAATAGAAAATATTTACAATTTTACAAATTTATTTAAAGTAAGTTACATTTTCGCTCTTTTAAACACTTTTACATAATATTAATGAATATTTAAACGTATATAATTCAAAATTTTTCTTTTAAATTCCAATAAAGTTCCTGAGGTTTTAACAGAGTCAGGTAGGCTGTTGAAAGTTTGAAATCCCATGTACTGTATTGTTCTTTGTCCCCTTGCTGTTCGAACGCGTTGAATTCTTAAATCATTGTTGTTTCTTAGATTGTGATTAGAGATTTCGTTGGTGCTAACATTTTCCCGCAAATATATTGGACATATACCATTTTTGATTTTATAAACAAATATCATAGCGCACATAAATAGTCTTTGGTTGACGTTGAGCCAGTTCAAGGACTCAACCATAAATGATATTGGCGTGTATCTATCGCACTTTAGGATAATTCGCATTGCTTTATTTTGAAGCACTTGGAGTCTATTTTTTTGGTATTGATGGCATAAAAAAAAAAAAAAAAAAAAAAAAAAAAAAGTAGGCTACCACAATATTCAAAATGTGGTTTCAGAACAACATTATTTCTCACTTAATGAACTTAGGCTATACGGCTGCTCACTATCAAAGTTCTGGAAAAGAGTATTGCTTCTCAATTTATATGTCAATTCAAAATTGTTATATTTGCAATATTTAATGATGTTTTTGTTCGCCACCGGTTGATTTATTTGGTTGATTAAAATTTCGATTGTCTCATGGCCACTTATTTTTAAGTTATGATTCACTTTAGAAGAAACTAAGGGAGAGTTATTTGAAATTACATAGTCTATAAGTGTTTTTTGGTGTGGTGTAATTCTGGTTGGTTCAGACATTAACATTGATAGACTGTTATCATTGATTATTTCTGAAACCCTTCGACGATATGTATCACCAATTTCAAACCAGTCAATGTTAAAATCACCAATTAAAACCAAAAAACCGTTAAAGTCTTGTAGGTAATCTATTAGTCTTTCTAACTCAATGCAAAACTCACTTTTTGGTAGCATGTGTGATCTGTATATTGCACAAAAATAGATAACTTGATTAATATTATATTGCACTTTAATTATTAAACACCATAGTTTCATACTTATAACAATTTTTTTGACAACAGAACATTTAAATGACTTTTTAACGTAGAACAATACACCTCCAGTGTGACTGGATTCACTTTCACAAATGAGTAAGTAGTACCCGTCTAGTTCCATAGCTTTCACATCGTGGTTCTTTGTAATATGTGTTTCTGATAAAACAAGCATATCCATATTTTCATTATCGACGAGACACTGAATTTCATTAAAATTACTTGGCAGACCTTGTACATTGAGGTAAACACACTTAAAAGACGATAGCTGCTAGTAATCAACACGTTCTTCAGCAATTTTTATTTTTCTCAAATATGAAGGACATTTTGAACTATTAGCACAATGCCCAATATTTATATTTCTTTCCTACTACTACACGAAGATTTCAATCAATTGAGTCAAGTCGTTTAACGGCTTAGTTATTTTTTTCAAGTTCACACATTTTTGCAGGAATACTTCGTTTCCAGGTTTGTTTATGCAAAAAATCAATGTCTTATGTTTCGGTTATATCCGTTTGCGTTCCGCCTCAAAACTTTTTTTAAGTCTAACACGCAGATTTTTCTTACAATTAGAAAAATTATTTTAAAAGACAGCAATTCTATTCGGAAAATCTTTTATTCTGCATATATCTCTGCAGCACTAAAAACTCAGGTGATTAACCTATACGCAGCAAAGAATATGGAATAGCAACTGCCATCAGGTAAAAGTTATGTACATTTCGGTACGCGTTTTATTTTTAGACTCCAGAACACACCGAGCTCCGTACCTCCACCATAGTAGTAGGTATTTAGTTATTCCCTTCTTCATATAACATACACTTCGTTTCCTTAGCTGCAAGGTAAGAGGTTCAAAGTCTTAGAGTCCAAAGCTGGACAACATGTACTTCAATACAAACGTAGAATGAAACAACAATCAGTAAACTATAGTTCATTTTGACTGTTTTGCTTGCAAGAATTATTTTATCATCTAGTTCTCTTTAAACAGTTACTCTTTTAAAAGTATCAAAGTCAACACACAAAAAGACAATTATCTCAAAAATATTTGTAAGGAAACAACACCGAATAGTTATGAAGTGTAACTCATACTGTATTAGTTTCATGTTTCATATAAAGGAGAATGGGCATTTTGGTTTACCCACTGCCACATAAAATTGTGTTTTTTTAGACGAGTGTTTTTCAAATAGAAATAAAACGCATATATAATTTAAAGTGGCCAAACATTTTGCTTTGTTATAAAGATAAGAAAAGGGTTTCCCATTTGCTGTTTCGAATAAATTTCAGCCGAGAGGCCCAATTTTCGACCCTTCTTGAAGCGTCGTCGGACGTATGTCAGCATTAAAGCGCCGAACATTCTCTTCCAAGGAGTCGATCGTCTCGGGCGTGTCTGCGTAGACAAGCGACTTTGCATAACCCCACAAAAAAAATCCAGTTGTGTTAAGTCGCACGATCTTAGAAGCCACGCACAGGCTCATGACGCAAGATAATGCGCTCGCCAAAATTTTGGTTCAATAAATTGTTTTTTCCTTAAAAAATAACCCGTCATATGTCGAAAGCTAAGCTTTAGTACAGAATTTTTGTGTATCGACTTAAAAATGTCAACCATGAAGTTTAGGCAGTATCAGCCAACAAGGGTTGCAATCAAAGCAAACATTCCATATAAATGACAGTATTGGTCACTCTTAAAGATCTTAATAGACCCCAAAATAAAGCATTTATTATAAGAATGGCCGGCCATAGCAAACAGCATCATGGTCGGCGAATACTTCGCTTAACAATATAAAAATTTAAAAAAAGATGGACCATGTGGTATTTATGTTAGGACCGAAACAAAACACAAAAAATTAAGTCCCCAGATTAGAGTTCGAACATTGTAATTCTTGATGAAACATTTATGTAAAATTATTATTTTCTTATTTAAATACAAAAAATGCTCTTACGTTAGTATAATCTATCTTACCTAATCGTATGTATAGGTCTCGTTTTCGAGCACTAGTTACATCAGGTCCCATATATCTATGCCTATTCTCCTTTCATTTAATTTGGTTCTTAGGTTTTCCTTATCACATTAACTTAACCAAACTTTTTTGCTTTACATTTCTTCTTACTCTAACAATATTTCAATGGTTTCAGCCTTAATTAGAAATACATGCACTCCCTGACAAAATTGACTTAGCTACACTGACCAAAATATATCCGGCCCTTACCCGTCTATTCAAATATTTTCACTTAAACTCTAAATTTGACAAGAACATTTTTCAAAAGGAGCTACTGTACAGTACATGTACAACAGCGAACCTGTCAGTATTGCAACCACCTCCTTCTTCTTCATTGGCCATATCATCAACATGAATTCTATACAAACAAAATTGATTCTATTTACTAGCTTTCTAGTCACGTTCATTTTCAATCAGCGTGGTCTTTCTTAACCAATTCCTAGAACCTCTATATCCCGATAGATAATGGCGGACACCCTGGATCAGATTTTTAGTTTTGTATTTATAGGTACAAATGTAAATGTATTTCCAGTGATATAGGATTCGATTGCGTTTTATCTAATCGATACGGCACCATGTATTTCAGCAAGCGATTCAGGGGGTTCTGACATGTATAGATTTACGTGCGGTTTTAAGAGATTCATTTTTCTGTGGTTAATATTCAAGGAAGAACATTATTACAATGGGAGGAGATAAACAAGACAACATATAATAATTGGATATTTGTACAAGCCATGCGTCGGCGGCGGTTGAAAAATTAAGATATTTTTATTTCAAATCTAAACCGTTGATGGTTAAATAGAAAAATAAATAATAATTGTAATATAACTATAATAATTGTTATAATACTACTCGTTGGGTCGCTCATAGGCTAGTTTAATACAAATCGTCCATACGTTACTTCGTATATTCATTCAAATACAAATAATTCGTTAAAACAAAAACATTTAAATAATATAATGAAATTTCAAATGACAAGTGTCAAATGCCAGCGCTACCAACTTGAAACCACGAATTGAATGACTAGATAACATTATTGTAAAAATCATTTTTGGTAATATTTTAAAATTATTATTATATTTTTACCCTAAATATGGCGTACCAAATACAAATTTTAGCTTAATTAATCAAAACTTATATCTTCACTCAATATCAAACCTTACAATACAACTGGATAGAACACCAATAAGGACATTTTCGGAGACTGGATTTCATATATGGATAAAGTGTGCGTTTAGTTATATTTTGACTGCTATACACGAACTACACCTTTTTGAAAGGGTGAAGGATATAGATTCCTAGAATTATTTTAAATTTTTTTTTAAAACTTTGGTATTTTTATAACTCGTACAAAATTGAATATTAGATTGTAGTGTTTAGAATGTAATATAAACAAAAAAAGAACGGTATCCATCTTTCAGAATATTTTTCGTAATGTTGTTGACTTTGAAAATCATTTTGCGGATAAATATTTTTTTAAAACTGGCTATTATTTGGGGTTCACATGTGTTTAAAATTAAAAAGAAGGATTGCACCCAGTGAACAATAAAACACGCTCTAGATCTGCTGAAAATATTGTCAGGGGTTTTCAGAATTCGTAAAATGCATATACATTAATTTTATTCGAAATATGTTTGATTTAAAAGTAGATACAACGACTTATTTGTGTTTATATTGTATTTATTTTAAAAATTAAAAAAAAAATTACTTACAAAACGGTAAAATTGTAGGAAAAGAGAGCCTTTTGTACATAACTCGTAACTGCATATTAAAAACGATATTTGAAATCCGGTTTCTAGAAAACGTTCTTCATTACTATTCTATTATGGAGCATATTTGACATCTCATGTGTTAAAATATATTTTACGCCATACGTTGTGGAAATCAATTTTAAAAATCTAATTATAGAAGATCTCTAACTTATAAATCTTAAAAAGTATCAACTCACCACTCTTTAAAACTTGATTTCGTATTAGTATCCTTAAAAATACAGTAGATTTCTTTTTTACAGATAAAAATTGATTCCTTTAAATATAAACAAAATATTTGCAAACAAAATCTAATTTAAAAAGTCCTTGCTTAAAAACTTAATTTCATTTTATATAATATTCGTCGAAATTTGAGTTTTGAAAGCACTCCAAGAGTATCTGACGGTGTCTTGTAACATTTGGTGACTTTAATTTCCTTACAAAAAACTATACTTCCCAGATTATATATGTACATATGTATGTACACTTAATTTGTTTCGTAATTTATTTTCAACTAGGCTTAGATACAGCCGAAACTTTCGGTCTGCAAAAGCTAACTATGCTTCGACTTTTAATATTGAACGCATATAGAGATTGTAAATATTTTTTAAAAAATGTTTCTGCTTGGAATTATTAAAATATTTTATTTCTTAATTAAAAAAAGTAAGAATTAAATAAAATATAAATTTTATTGAAAAAAGCATATAATTTTGTAAAATGTTGCCAAGTTCACACAGTTGGCTTTATTCATACAAACTAAAGAAAGGCATTTTTGTATTTTTTCAATTTAACTTAATCATGATGTTGGATATTGAAACCAAGGTAATATAAGGCATAAACTCATCCAACCATCAACGCTTGAAATAAATCTTTTCAAAAAAGTAATTGAAGTATATATGTACGAATAAAGCATCATTTTGTTGATTTTGACACAAATTCGTGTCGAAATTATTTCTTTTGAAAAGTCAAGAAATACAACAAATTAAAACGACCACACAGAATATTTTATTATACTAGTAACTTTTTTACCTTCAGTTGAGTTTGGAAATCAATCTAAAGTTTAGTAAACCGTCACCTCTTTCAACCTAATGACGTTCTTTAAAGATTTATCCCAACTTTTTTTTTCAAGGTTTAACTAAAATTAGGAGTAGCTAAGTATTCAACAACACTACACTGCACTGGGAGGACCTGAATCAAGCTGCGGTGGCGTGATGTGTAGTGCATCGTCTACGTAAGCTTTTTGGTTAACGTTCAAATCTCAGTGAAGTCTTTCAATTAATATGAACGAACCAAAGACTACGTACCACAAATGGTCGGTTGGCACCCGTGAAACATACATATGTATATAATTTCAGCCTTTCAGCGCAATCAAGTTGATGTTGTAATATTCAAACCCTACTAATGTTCTAGGCATGAGCCCGGTCATTGCTCACATGCAAAATTTAAGAATTTCATTTTTAATTTTACGGTTTTACATAGAATTAATAACACAAAATTAAAACGAAGTCATTCCTATGACTGCTTATCACAAAAGCAAATATAAAATAGTTAACAATTGTTTTTTAAATGTTTTAAGTTTTCAAAATTATGCATTCAAAATAAGCTTATCTTCATAAATTTAAATGCCGTTTTCCGTTTAATTTCTCAAAACAAACAAAAATTTTAAAAACGAAATATTGACAAACGGTTTTCATTTGAGTTAAGTTAAGAAATTTTTAATCGTTTTTGAGATATCGAATTTTGAAAAAAAAAAAATAATTTTTTATTAGTTCCTGATGCTATGGGGGTACAATTCAGGAGCAATACAAAAAATATTTTGTATTGTATTGAAATAAACCATTTTTTTATTTTTATCATCGTAATCACATGTTTGATTTAAATCTCAATTTCGAAAAGTAAAAAAAGTTAAAAGCATAAAGTTTCGTATTTATATTAACATAGGTAAGAACGTTGATATGGTTTTATCTATTTCTTTTTTAAATACAGAAATATCTTTATCTACCACATAGCTCTATATAAAATGTGCAACCTTTCATACAAAGTTCAATCTTATTATCATGAAATGATGGGGCCAATATTTTGTCTATAACCAGATCTGGAAGCAAATGATATTAATTGACAAGAGAAAGGAAATATGCACATATGTACATGCAACCGAGTATATTATATAAACATTTATGGTTTAGTATACACGAAGGATATAAAGAGCGTGCTCTAAAGGACCTTTCTCGTGCAGGATTAAATTATTTTTTCTTGCTTTTGTTAGTAAACGGCAATAAAGTGGGCTCTTAATGGAAGTTAAAGTTATTAGGTAGAGAGATTTTCAACAAAACTTCTCCCCATGGAGGGAAATAGAATGTATATCTATAAAAGAAATGCAAGGATGAAGTTTAAGCTCAACCTACAGCATCTGGTGCCTATACACATTTTCGTCGACGAGAATACTATAAATGTTTGGATCCCATATGTGGATATTATTGACACAAGACCTTTTTATTTATTTCAAAAATTACAGAACTCTCGGGCGGATTTAGTACCTATATAATGTATGTCCGTGAAATTTGAAAACTTATGACTGATTTTAACAAATTTGAAACATCGTCTTCCAGAGTTTTGTATGTATTTGTCTGTCAGTTTGACAATATTGAATATTTTAAAATTATACAAATTCATTGACAATATTTTGTCTAAATTTAATTCGTTGAAATTCTTATTGAACGATTGAGTTCATTGCACATTTTACTTTATACAATTTATAACAGATTAAAGTGAAATATGGCCAATTTTTGATAGTTATTCTTATTCCACTTGACTTTATTTTACGCAGCTAATTATCCTACCCGTGGCATGATGGTTAGTGCGTTGGACTGTCATGCTAGAGGTCTTGGGTTCGATCAATGGCTGTGCCATTTAAAGTTTTTTTTTCAAGGGTACTGCCTCTTGCGAGGAATTGACAAATTCTCCAGGAGTAATTCTTGTCGTGAAAAGTATTTTCTCAAATTAGCCGTTCGGATTTGGCTTAAAACTGTAGGTCCCCTCCATTCCTGACAACATTACTCGCACACAGGAATTATTGAGAGTCGTAAGTCACTAGGCCCTAGTTCTCAACTGACTATTGCGCCACCTAATTTATTTATTTAATTATCCTTTCCCTACGACAGTACCAATTTTGTTAATTTAACTTAAATGTAACAAGCAATCTACACAAACATTCACATTTAGAAAGAAAAAAGTGAAAACTCGAAGTCCCATTTTAGTGTATAGCCCAGTATGTTTCTTTTTCATATTCATGATGGAAAATGAAAAATAATCGAATGTTTTACTAATTCAAAATGTAGGTTAGGTATATAAATTGATACTCGTATCAAAAAGAACTATTAATTTTGTATCTGTAATTAATGTTTACTTACATTACAAACAAATAAAATCAATAAACAAAGCTTTCGAGAAACTGGGCGTTCGATGATACTGGGCTACAAGGCTTGCTTCAACTGATAAGTTTGTGTTCAAGTAATATTTTTCTTTGACAATGTATTTTTCAACAAATACATAAGTCAATGAGATTTAAAGTACTTAAGTCTGGAATTGTTTTAACAATAAAACCTCTTCATGCACATTCGCACATTCGAAAACATAATATGTACCCTAATAACACTTTGTTATCTACCAATAGTCGAATATCACATTTTGTTCTAAAAACTAATCACTTTCGTTATGTTGTATTAAGATACGTCTATTACTCCAATAAAATGCGACGAAATTGAAATTGACATTGAATTGCAAAGCAGGCTAGAAAGTTTATATTTTCAATTTTAAATAAAATAAAAACTAATAATCAGAATATTTCTGGCTATGAGAGGAGTGTGATTGTTTTGTAGATATGTAAGTTTATTTCCGAATGTGATGTCCAGCATATTAGTACATATTACATTTCCCATTAATAACTTTCTTAACTAAAAATCTGTGATTATTTGTATACTTAACAAAATTATAACGAATTAATTATATTTCTAGCAAAAAATAAACCTTTTGAATAAATTAAATCGTATAACATATACGAAGTTGTAACATATTGAGTCATTTAATTTTGGTTTTGGTTTCTTAATGAATCAAAATCAAAGTTTTCAATGATGGGTTAAAAAAAATGTATATCTGGCACATTAATTAAAAATTAAATGTAAATACATATATGTACATGACAGAGAAAAGAAAATATATCTAGGAAATTATCATTGGGCATTGAAACGACGATAAAATATTATACACACAATTCAAGGCTCCAGAAATGATTTTGATTTTATAAGTATGTATCTATGAGGTGCTTTAATTGCATTTCTATCTTAGTATATTAAATAATTCGCAAGTTTTATAATTTATTTTCATAATAAGAATAACTCATGATATAATTTCAAAAAAATTAATTATTTTGAGATGACGAATTAATTCAATTTGAGACATTACATTAAAATTGTGCTATTACATTAAAAAAATTCGAACATTGCTTTCTTGTTTTGAAGAAAGTCGTACAAATGTATAGAGATTAAGAGGTTTCGTTTTGACTATTGTAAAATTTCGATAAATTGCCTAGAGCATGGCATATTTTACCGTCCGCCCGGGAACTGTTAGGTAGCCTTTATTTTATAAAATATTTGTTTAGTTTCACATATTTTCTGCTATCAAATAACAAGATAACTTTGTTGAGTTTGATGCAAGCGCCAACTGTGAGAACATACATGAAATAGTGAGGCCAACCACATAAATCACATATGATCATATACAAATTTAAATTAAATCGACCTTCATCCCGAATTGTATATAATTTAGAACGAATATGAACCGCGTAAAATGATCTACAAATACATATATCATCTCTTGTCATTAAAAGTGGTTGCTTCTCTATACACATACATATGTATCTACGTACCCTGTTCATAATAAAATTGTCCCGAATTATATTTTGTTCACTGATAATAACAATAATCAAACCACGTAGCATAATCACAACGTTGCTCGAGTCCCCCTTTTAATGGGAACACGTAGCCGCACTTGTTCTAAAAATCATGTCACCCATCAATCACTCGGAACCTAAATTATATTTGAAAATAAAAGTTAAGTGAGTGAAAAAGGGGAGCAATTGTAAGGTTAGCCTACTTGCTTGCGAAATATGCCCAACTTGAAGCGTCTAATTCCTTTTTTGTTTGTTTTTAGCAGCACTGTTATCTGTTTCGTCTAATATTGTCATCCAGTCATTAAAGCATCTCTGGTTTTAAACGAAATATATTCTAATTCTCTCGCATATCACACATCCGGATCTGGATATCCGTTTTCCGGTCCAAGTAACAATTTCTCGAAAAATTAAGAGTAAATTGATCTGAAACATTCTGTGTTTGTGTGTTCGTAGCGTATAATGATTATAATTTTTGGTTGTGAAACAGTTTATTGCGATTTTATCTATTCTCATCCTTAGTATATGGGAAGTTTCAAACTCGCATTCATCCCCTACCGGTCAATTAGAAGGCAGAAAACTAAAGTAAGGGTGGTTGTATGTGTCTGTGCTGTTCGGATGCTTTTAAAGTTTACACATATAGGCCATATGTTTATTTTGTTAAGTTTAATAAATAGATGAACAGAACAAAATATTAAAGCTGTGTAGATTTAGGATAAAACAATAAGCATAATAGAAAACTTAACATTAAATTAAAAAAGAAATATTCAGATTCATACCTTTGTAGAGTATGTATTTTTGGAAACAAAAATTTTATATTTTTAACAGGTTTTCAATATACTACATATTGAAAATTTGTCGTTACCTACCTGATTCATGAAGATCCTTACTAGTTTCACTTGTAGGCAAAGGAAATATAATAGAATTAACTGACCCAAATCTATCCAATTAATTTTAAGTAATTTTGCTGATAACATCACAGGAGCGTCTTAACTTCAAAAATGTTTTTAACAGTTTAAACAGTGAAATAATTACAACTTTATTTATTCCCTTTTTTCCCACTTTCCAAGGCATAAGCTTAACATTATAAGCAAATAATGAAACAATAACTGAATGTCGGTTTCTATAAAGCCGTACAAAGGTCGTTCGCGCCAAAAATAAAAAAATGTGTTTTGTTTTTGTGTTTAGAAAAAATCATCAAAAGCGTCCGAATCAATATCAATCATGGGAGTGTCTTTCAAATTTTATTTTGGTTCAAACGCCTTTTTTTATTCACAACACATTAGAATCCTAATCATAAACTTGTTTCGCTCTTGGCCATAAAATACGATGGGATCAGAATATTCTACACAAATGTCCAAGAATAATAAAAAAGAAGTATTGATACGAATATATATATATGTACCTTGAAGGTGGCACTACAACCCTGTGTGATTTATGATCTCACCCATAAAACTTCTCCATATACATCGGGCCCTAGCTAGATGTTAATAGTTGCACACTCCAAGTTGGGTGGGATCCCTTTCCAATTGTGTGCTCCAGCTGATCTGCAGCCCTTCTTTACTGCGCTGTCGTGTGAGAAAGGATTTGAAAACTTTCCGGGTCGGAGTGTTGGTTTTCATGTGCTCTACGTGACCCAGCCATCTCAGACGCTGGATTTTTATCATCCTCATTACGTCTTAGTTGCTGTACAGCTCGTCGTTCTATCTTCTCCTCCACTCGCCGTCTATTATACATACGGGAACTTAGATCTCTTTGCTCTCGAAACAACCCAAGGTGCTTTCATCTGCTTTTTTCATAGTCCATGCTCCTGCACAGTATAGCAGGACATGGATGTTTCTAAAAATCTCACCTGATGCTAAAAACCCCAATCTTTGTTAAAAAATAATTCGTGATGTTAATGATATTAATTTTGTATTGGTTTATATCAATTCCGTATAACATTATTAGATCTTTTTCAAAGTTTCGATATTTTTATATTAAATGGTTCAATTAACGGTGACATGGCAGGGGAATTGACATTTAAAGGAGGGCCAGGTTCCTCGTTTGCAGTCTGCATTGCGGAGTATGAGTTATTGGTTTCAAAATATATTATTGATTTTAATGTGGGTACATTAAGTTTTTCGGACCATATGTCTATAACAGTAACAATTACTACAAAAAAGTAAGACCAGAAAACGATATCATTCTTCTGCCTAAGCTCTTATGGAAAGCAAGACTGGATGAAATTATTGAACAAACCGGTTTTAGTTCAGTTAGTCTTAATGAGCAAATTGTTTTTTTCACCAATGCTATTAAATATTCGATTACCTCAACTGATAAAATGTGTGTTGTCAGAAGAAAACAAAAATGGTTCGATTTTGATTGCAAAAAAATCGAAACGGAGATTTATTCCGTAAACCTTATGTTCGAGCCAACAGTTTCTAAAAAGAACTTTGTAAAAGTAAAAAACAGGAACACTTTTCGAAAATTGCAACGAATTTAAATAATGTAAGAGATTCCTCCCATTCCTGGAAAATTGTTAAGGAACTTAATTGAACAAAATTTAAGATTGGCAACATTTTAAATGCCATTATAATAGCTGATTATCTTAAGACTTAACTTAACCCTATTTTCACTTTAAATCCTGTGAAGTATAATGAAAATTTCGTAAAGTAGAGGTAAACGCGTTAGATGAAGATATAAGCTCAGAAGATATACGCATTTTTTTAAACAAAGCGAAGGACAATAAGGCTCCAGGGTTCCTTACGAGTTTTTCAAAAAATGTTCCTCATACCTTTATAGAAAAATTAGCGAAGTCATATTCTCAAATATTACTTACGGCAGAAGTACCTGAAATTAAAAAAAAATCAATTGTCTTTCGTGTAGGTTATTCAACGATTGATCACCTCTTTACTGTTAAAAACATAGTTAATTCTTATCTTGAAAACCGAAAAAAATTGTATGCTATATTTATTGATTTTAAAGCTGCTTTTGATAGTATAGATCGGAGATCACTTTTTTATAAATTAAGTATGCTAGGAATTTCATCGAAAGTTTTTAATGTTTTGAGGAATCTGTATGAAAATATTTTGTCGGCAATTTGGGATGGCGAGAAAATGCCAGGATGGTTCGAAACTTTAAGTGGAGTTCGGCAAAAATGCTTTTTGTTTCCTTTGCTGTTTGCATTATACATAAATGATATAGTGGATGCCTTGCCAAACGGGATTCGAGTTGCAGGACTAACAATAAAATGTTTGTTATATGCCAACGACTTATTATTGTTTGCTGACACACCGAAAAGCCTACAGCTTATGATAAACAAACTAAGTATATATTGTGACATCAGGTGGAATTTGGTGATAAATATGGCAAAGTCTAAGGTAATGATTTTCAAACCAAGTAGAGATAGGCATTGTAGGAATGAGAGATGGGTCTTAAATGAAGAAAACTTAGAAGTATTTGATGAATATAACTACCTTGGCATGATAGTCACACCCAACCTAAACCCAAATAAGCACTTCCAATTAAAATTTTAACAATTAATGGCTGCTATACATTCAACTTGGAAATCCCTCTTTAAAAACAGAAAAGTTGCAAATAGCGTTAAATTCAAAGTATTTGAAGATGCTTTAAGGTCAATAATGACTTATGGCTCTCAAGTATGGGGATATCAACAGTATGATCTGGTGGAAGGAAAATTGCAACGGTTTTTCCTTAAAAAAAAACTTTCTACTTACCACAGACAACTCCCAATTATATGATTCTTCTTGAAACCGGACTGCCACCTGTATATATCTTTACTTTAAGAATGCACTTCGAGTATGTTATGAGAGTCCTTTTAAAACATACAAAAAAATATCAGCTGGTTTCAAAACTGGGAGGATATATTCTTGTTGTGTGGGATATCTCTGGAATCTGTAGATTTTTTTAATGCATCTCTTAGTGAAAAATTAAAAAACATTCTAGAATTAATAGATGCTTGAATACGATCAGATCTAATAGAGGAATGCAAGGGGTCATCGTGTCGATCTACATACCCAAAACTTGAGTATAATTTGAACGAATTTAATTATTTCACCGATGAATTGAGCTTGTTTAAGATTTCAAATATTTACCGTGTTAGAGGAGAGCTACTCAATTTAAACTATTGACCTTACTTTAACGACCGGAGAACATTTTGCTCCTTGTGTATCCTGCAAGAACAAGAAACATCCTATCAGTTTTTATCTGTGTGTCCCATTTTAAAAGAATTGAGATTTGTATACTTTTAAAAAACAATATTAAATGATGCAGAGTCGACATGTGTCCTAAATGGAGAAAACTGGAAAATCCTTGCCCAATATTGCATTGAAACCATAAAGTATAGAAAATATTTTGTTGACGATTGACAAATTTTAGAAAACTTTTTTTTTGTTCCCTAAATGCATTGCATACATATATTCAATAAATATCTATTTTTGTTTGAGCAATTTATGAAAATTTTAATTAACATTGGAATGTAAATTAATGTATGTATGTAAAACCGATGTCATAGCATATATAATTTAAAATCACTAGTGTATAATTTTTTTAATTTAAAATAGAAAATTATGTTATTTTTATTAAAGCTTTTTTAAAGAAATTTGTTTAGTAAAATTAAACATGTTAAAAATATGTTGGCATCTGGCAGACGCGTCACAGACAGGCAGACGTTAGACCGTTTAAACCAAGGTTAAATTCTATTTATTATGTTTGTAAACATTAAGTGTAAACTTTACATTTAAAAAAAATATTCTATTCTATTCAATTCCGTATAACAGTAACTTTCAATAAAAATTTAATGTTATTTAAAAACATTATAGTTTTTGTTTGCTTCCAAAACCTGCAAATCTTTATTTGTTTTGTAAGTTTTGTTCAAATTTGTATTTCTACCAGAAATATGCAATTACATTAATTTATGCAAAGCTATAACTGTAAGAAAATGTGTACCTATTCTGTTAGAATGAAAAGAGGCATCTCCATTTCCTAGGTGTTTGTTTTACTAAACAAAAAAGTCAATTTTTTTTTCTAATAAATAACTTAAATTCATGAATAACATAAAATAACATTTGTCTTATGAACATTTAAAAAATGTGAAAAAAGCATTCATTTTAAAAGTACAAAAATCTGATACGCTCTTTTTGCTTGTTACGGTATTATATTATTTAAAAGTTTATTTTCATAATTTCAAATTTATTAAAAAACCATGGCATTGCTTACATCGCTGTTCGGCCCAATAAATAAGATAAAGTCGATCTCAACCGTTGAGGATATTAGGCAATTTCTGATAAAACATGAAAACACATTATTAAAAATCAACGGCAACATTTGCAATGGAGTAATATGATGTTTTAGATCTCAAGGTCAGCGATAACTGAATGCAACATTATCCATTATTTACTAGACACCCTGTTTGTACAAAAATAAACCGTGTGTTACCTGCTAGACTTAAAGCGAACATGCTATTTCCGCAATGAAAACATCTCAAGCATATTACGTTTGTTTGCTTTCTGATAATCACATCTATTTTGAAGAAGTGATGTCATTTTGAAACCTACAAGGTGTATTCTAAGACAAAAATTAACTTCTCTCTCGGATGTATCAGTATCATTTTCTGGATGTATAGTTCTTATATTTATAATTGTGGTCTCTTCTGTTGTTGAGTTAAAAAATGATATTTTCTATAGTAATTAAGTAGAAAGCAAATTGCACCTAGTGCATTCCGTCTTTAGACATAGACATTGTTACGTCAACATGTAACATTTTGGATTTTCCAGGTAGGGATAGAGTAGACAATCGATATAGAAACACTAAGCCACTTATCACATATTTTCTTATTTTAAAAATTGTTCTTGGTAACTTGTGCAATGCACCAGCCGATACTCTAGGTACATGTGGAGAAATTCTTCTAAAGAATGAAATATTTATATCCCCCAACAGCGACCATTTTTCAACCCAGGCGTGGAAAATTTTGTTTTTTGATTTTGTTACTCAATTACTAACATAACCATCTGAATCTGAATGCTAGCTGGAATGCGCATTGCACGCACACTCACCATTGGGTGTATGGAGTGCAAATTGACTGAATTTATGCTGTACCATTAAGACTGTGGAGAGTTGTGTATGTCGTGTCAAAGATTTTCAGAATTTGGCTTGGATGCAAGCTTACGAGTACCTTAAACTTAGCACAGCTGCAAACTGACAAGTCGGCATCTGATGGAAATAAATGATAAGAGAGTTTCGCATGATTTGCGTGAGTTAAATTATGAGTAGGAAGTGCGATAACTTGAGATAATATAGTTAGGTGTTGGATTCATCATGTATGATATGTTTTTGTAAAATAAAGTGGTTAATAAGTAAGCCTATTAAGCAGCAACCAATCTGTAGTGTATAGATCCTATAAATGATTGACTATATTGTGTTAAATTCACACAATGATATCTTACTATTTAGAATTAGAACATAAACATATTTGTCCGTGTAAACTAGGACTGAATAGTACGTGTAAATTGATCATGGGTTGTGTTGCTGAACGCACTCATTGATCCAGGAGAAGTTTGACATATAGACAATAGACATGGTATAAAGAATACAAGGTATGCTTGACAGTTCTGGTCGACTGAATCGTGACGTCATTGCGAGTGAATTTTCTTATTTATGATGTTCTTTGATATTCTTTGGTTCTCAATCGGCAGATCGAAAAAAAAACTAAACAATAATTTATTTGTTATTGAGAATTGAAACATTCATAATTTATTTCATTTATATTATTGTATGTTCTGCAAAGACCAGCATCACCTCAAATTGATAGTGTTAAAAAGGTCCTTAGTGATTCTTAAGTGCTTAGTTAATCCCTGGCCTATTGTATATATTTTGCTTGAAGAAGAGTTATTACGGTAGGTGGTTCATAATATGGTTAAACATATTGTTAAATTTGATTAATGTTTAATTATCTATAGTTTTAGATGGCCAAACATTTCATGAAGCCAAAGTGCGACGGATTATTGAACAAAAATTCTCAGGATTCAAATTGCTTCAATTGAAATTATCTTGTGGTTATTTGATAAATTTGATCTTCTCAAGGTATAATTAATAATTAAATTAAATATCTAATTTAATTCTATTTAAACCAATTTTGTTTGTTTTGTAGAATTTACAACCAAGAATGCCCTTGAACAAGGTTACCAAGTCAACAGATATTGTAATTGTAGCCACACCGGAAACTTGTAGAATATGTGGATATAGGAAAGGAAAAGAGGAAATCGAAACTATAGAAATCCCATTTTCTTATAAATATTTAGTGGGTGAATTGAGTTTGGTTTTCAATTTCTATATATGTTATTCTAAAATAAAGTCTACATCTAAAGAACAAAAGTTTAATTTTTTCAGGTAAATTTACATCATCACAGTTTGTTAAGTGAAACTTTAAGTAATCACTTATCACATGTATCTTATTGCTATTGATTTTAATAAATATGTTTTCAAGAGCAACAATTTTGCGGAGCTTGCAGTTATCTTCTTCCAATTGTTTTTTTCTTTTTGGCAAAGCTGCAACTGTTTCTTCAACTCGATTATTTGAAGCTCTCTGCTACACTCCATATCAACTCTGTATATAAAAAAATTTTGATTTAACACAATGCTTTTTAATATTTTAATATAAAAATGAACCTACTCTGTTTGAGTTGAAATTGAATTTTCCATCTCGACAAAATGCTGCATTTGTTCTTGCATATTGGGTGAAACATTTTCTTTTTCTTCATAATGTTGGAGGCAACTTGCCACAGTTCTTCGGTTGTTCCTTTTGTCCGCCCTAACAGTCCTTGATAAAGCAAGCGCATTGTCACCGCAACTTTCAGGTATGTTTCTGGTTGGTACGGCTTTCGGATCAAGTTTTGATTTAGGCAATGGCACATTCATAAGCTTATCTTTAAGACAATAATCGTCTTCTTTAAAATGCAACGAGCATATTCGTGCAAAGCTGGTATTAATATTTTTTTCCACAAGCTTTAACCCAAGCCAAACTCAGATTTGGATCTTTTGGGAAGCAAAAAAATCTCAGGTTTTCACATTTTTTGTTGTTTGAATAACTTTTGCAATTTTTCACACAATAGTAATTTGGCATATTTACATTTATGTAAATAGTTTGTTTATTTAAAAAGAAGTTACAATTATTTATATTTTTCAAGGGAACACTGTCTATTTACTTTTGCAAATGAAATCAACCAAAACATTAAGAAATAAAAACCGCACAAAACTGGCTGTCACTCGCAATGACGTCACACGAATACAAGATGGCGACCTATCATCTCATATACAGCATACCTTGTATTCTTTATACCATGGACAATAGACATTGGACATGACACTTATTATTCATTACTGGACTGAGGCACCTCGTGGACGGATTACGGATATACTACACAATCCTTTTTTTTATCTATACAAGCAAATAGTTTAGCCTTTTCAGATATTTATGGAACTTTTTAATGTTTTTAATGAGACGTAATAATCAAATCTGAGATGAGAATCATTCGATTCTTAAAGAAAGCTGTATTTGAAATATCCGAACTTAAATCCGTGAACTATTATTCAAAAATTAATGCACGGGTTAAGTGTTTTTAATTTAGTATTATTCAACCTTTTATGTAACCAAATTTTTCGTGCATACTTCCTTATTTTTCTCGAGCTTTATTTTTCGTAAACCTCATGAAAACTCCCATAGTCATAAACGTGTATTTACTAATAAAAATATTGATTTCATTATACTCAATATATAAATTAAGTAATATATGCTTTATTATTCAAAAACTCTCTTGCTTAGCGTTTTATATTTTCCGTTTGTACTTTGATAGCGTAGCCATCTACCCATTAAATTAACTGAACTAAGATTTACCCTATTAAAAAATACTTTTTAATAAAAACATAAATATTTACTTACAATTTTATTTCTTTTAGGAAAAAAAAACATTGATTCATGTTATACGCCAACAATATGTTTCCTAACAATACTACAAAATCAATTCGTGAACTTGAAATGTGCGCAGCATTAACAGTGTGTTATCATGTTCACCCGAGTTTCGAAAAATATCCATAAGAATATAATAAAATTAAAATAAAACTACAACTATATCATAATTCCAAGATTGAGCGACAAAAAAACTTTCCAACTTTGTTTGTAATAGTTAATTTAAAAAAATAATAAATAATTGATCAATTCAAATTTAACGAGTACTTTTGTTCACGAATCTGGGGATAAATTCGAGGAACATCGATATGATGGAAAACAACACAACAGGATTCGATGATGATCCACCACCAGAACCCCGTGATGGTTGGCTTCTGGTGCGGATTCACGTGCCTGAGCTTAATGTATACAAATGTTTGCAGTTTCCAGCTGATCGACTTGTTTGGGATGTTAAACAGCAAGTTTTAGCTTCGTTACCTAAGGTGAGTTGAAACTATAATATAAAAGAATGCATGCATGTACTAGTATGAATGTATATTACACTAGAGCTATATTATTAGTGTTTATAAAACATGACTTATTGTACAAGGTTAATTACCAACATGTATTAAAACTAACCTCTTCAATTGTATAATTTTGGGGAGTAAAAGTATACATACATATATAATCTCATCAAAACTATTTACTTACTTACTTAAGGTGGCGCTACAGTCCTGTGTGAACTAGGGCCTCATCCAACAAACTTCTCCATCTAGCTCGGTCCCTAGCTAGATGTCTCCAGTTTAGCTCGATCCCATTTATCGAATTGAAAATATTGACATATCTCGACGTTCCAAGTTATATAAAAACTAAGTTTAAGGTTTTTAGAAAGATGGATGTGTATGCGTACATACATCCGTACGTTCGGGATCCATTTTCTCATCGGCCTTAAAAACGAGAAAAAAGAAAAGAGATATCGACTTCAAATGAATTTTTGTTTGGTTTTGTTTTTTGGTATTTGTTTTTTGGAATTTTTTTTTATAAAATAAAAAACCTACGAAAAATGTTACAAAAAACAAGTAAAAAGATGTCGACTAAATTATCTTGAGGACAAATAAAGATACTAACTTTGAAGTTGTTTTATGCAATACTTTTATATAGATTAGATTTTTTTTCGAAGAAATTAAACCCAAAATATCTGTATGTACCATTTGGAAGTTTTTATTTTAGTTGGAATTTGTCAGTGTGGGTTTGAAAAAAGAAGATTTTACATTGGTTTCACAAGTCATATTAAAATGTTAAACCATTGAATTAAGGTCCATGATAATTACAACTATCTTCAAATTTGTAATTAGTTAAAGACAGGAATGGAAATCGAGTTTAATATTTGCTGTTACGATCCACATCAGCAAAACAAATGCATTTCTTAACATTTTTGATACCCCACAAATTAAAAATGTACATATGTATTGTATAGGTTTCAAGATTCTGCTGAATTTACCAAAAAAAACATAGTTTAGAATTTTACATTTGCGATGCTGAGAAATTGAAGCTTTCTCGAAAGTATAAATATTGTCATTATATGACTATAGGTCTTCTGATTTGTTGGAAATGAATCGTTAAATACAACCAAATACATATTTTCATTCCGTAGAGGCGATGTTTATATTTATCCATATTTTTCACACGATTCTTGAGAAGTATTTCAAGTATTATATGTTTTTATTTAAGTAGAAGCGTATGAATTTATAGAATTTGGCATTTGGATTTACATTTTTAGGGGAATTATAGGTCTTCAAATATTTTAAACCAAAAGGTTGTTTTAAACGAAAGTAGATATACAAGTTAGCAATAAATAAGCTTTTTTTCGCTAAATTTTCTCATGCTCAAAGCTTGTTTTTTGATATTCATCAGGGAGAAACATGAAATATACACGTTCAACGATCTAGGCAAGGGAAATTAACACAATGTTTTGTTAAAACTTAACAAACAGAGCCAAGATGAAAGAAAAATTTGACAAATGTTTATACAGAAGTTAGAAAAATAGTCAAATTTACGTATTTACATCAGGAATTTCATGTTAAGATCAATTCTTTTTAGTCGTCTCTTGTCAATTTAACAGTAAAATTGCACCTGGCCACTCTCTTCCAGCCAAAATGCGTTGAATGCGTTATTAAAGATAAGCTTCAAAGTTTTGAGCCATATGAAACCTTATTAATTTTTAAGGCTAAATTATAATTTTTACCCACTAAAATAGGCCCACCATTCTCAGAAAAAAACACATACAATATAAAAAAAAGCATAAGAAATACAAAGAAAGTCTTATTGAATTTTAATTCATTTGAAATAAAAAAATTATCGCTTCAATCCAGGTGGTATGCTACTTCCTCGTTTTTCGTTCTTAAAATTGAGAAGTATATAAAACATCAAGTAATTTATTAAAACAAATTTAATAAGTTCTTCTATTTTAATAGGAAAGTTACTTAATTTTGTCCATATTTAATTAAGATGGCAATTTAAATCAATAAGATTTATATTATTTATTCAAAGATTGTATAAAATATGGTTATCAGTTAAATAGTCTAAAAATGAAATCTTTGTTTTTCTAATAGTTTTTACTCTGTGTAGACACTTAGTTTTATAACTCCGTCGAGTCGCGTATGATTTTTGACTAAAAGGTTAGATTAGAAGCCTAACATGAAGATATGAATCATTGTTGCGTTCATAACTACAACAAAAAAAAAATGTACCAAAAACTTCTGATAAAATTTCAATAATATATTAAACCTACTTAACGTTAGTAGTAATTACAAAATGATAGTGAAACTAATTTGTGCTCACACATAAAGGCACACTGAAACTAGATAACAACATTCCTAGGCAAATTTTTGTTCATGACCGTGCTGAACCATTATTGTATTTATACATAGTTAAGCTGCATCCGGTAGTTTCCTATCTTTAGCTACAAAACAATCAAAAAACAATTGAAATTAAATTGACATTATGGTTTGATTACACTATGTATCCATTTGCTTACAATGCAATTTTATCATTGTTTTATTTTATTGCGACTCAACTCGGTAGAATAATTCTCTTGGCATAGCCAATCTTTTATGTGAAGCAGTTTAGGTCAAATTAAGTTTTAGTTGTTTTTTTTTTCAATCAAAAACCCAACATATGAAATTCTAAATCAAATACTAATCAGCAGTGTTTCTTCTTGAGATGAACGTTTTACTAATTTAAAAATAAAAAGTCAAACAATCCATATTCATATTAAATGTGATTAATGTAGTTTGTAGTTTTTATTGGTGAGAACAGAATTCATTCATTATTCGGTTTGAAAAGTAGAGCTTATTGTGGTAAGTTGAAATTGTTTTAATTATTTGAACGCCTTGTACGACAGTTTAAAGATCCATTATCGTAAATGCCAAACATTCAACTAATTGATTACACTTCAAATGACAGTTGAGTTTGACTAGTGTCATAAACTTAATCGCAACTTCTGCAATGTAGCAATTTGAGCCGTTCTTTTAAAAAATAGTAGTCTTTCAACAGTAGTGCATTCCTCTTTTACTTAAAAGGAATAATGGTGATAGCTTGGAGCGCATCCGGAATAAACAGTTACTTTGGATCGTGTAGTGTTGTTTGATGAACAACGTGTGGTTCTGTTTATCCTCAAAGTTCTACAATTTTGTTTATTAACTTTTTTGTTTAGCATTATTATTTCTGCTTGAGAGGGTGAAATGTTTTTTTTTTTTAATTGAACGATTGCTACGATTTCTGCGACCTCTTTCGGTTTATATCGACTCAATGGTAAAATAGCATTGAATGACATTTTAAAATTATTCAATGTTGAAATAGGATACATCCACATGGCGCACCCTGTGCTCTTTTTCTTTTTCCAAGTTGGATTCAAGATCAATGCTAAAGCTAAATAAAAAAATAAATACTAGTTATTCGTATCTCTGCAAAAAAGGTAAATAAACAAAAAAAAAGAAAATATATGTTGAAGGATCTTGCACGATATCAAAAATCAAATCTTTTTTTCTTTCAAAAGTCGTGATTGAGAACTTAATATAATGTAGGATAAGGTGAATAGGCACAATTATAGAAAATGAAATAACAAACAAAAATAAAAGTATTCAAAGTTGCATTTAGGCTTTCAGATAGTTGCAGTAATGTCCCTATGCTGATTTTCACGGAAAAATCATAGTAACTAAATTAGCTTAGAGTCGTGAGGGAACATTTTTCTTGTCGCCCTTGACATATAACCACTATCAAATATAATTTGTACCCTTCAAGTGCATCATAGTAGACTAGGTAACGTTATATTTATATTTATTTATATATGTATATACTCTACCTAGGTATTGTATTTTGTTGCTGATGTGATGAATATGCCATCGATTCTAGTTTTTCGTCGTCATTCATTTCTTTATTTTCAATAAATATATTTCTATACAGGAATTTTTATTAGAAATAAAATAATATCGCATATAAAAATTATAATTTAGTCACCAAAGTTTAATAGAAGAAATGTTCAAAAAATTTTACTTGTTTGGTCGCTGAGAAAGAACAACTTTAGAGCATCAAGATGTCTTTGGGATATTTTATGAATATTTGTTGATTCCCATCTGTAAAATCATAAACTATCAAATTCAATTGAAAGATTGCTACAATCTCTATGTGTTAACAAACCTCTTACAATTCAGGAATTGTTCCCGGTTTTTCCGGGAAATTGAAATTTTTCAAATTTAATTTTTTGGTCTTCACACGATTTTAGAGGTTCGGTTGTTTTTTATACTACAGTTCAGTTTTCAGTTTAAGACTGCAATAATATTTATCTTTGAAAACATTTCTCACCATTACCCTGATGGAACAAATATAACTTTTCTTGTATTGTTTTGTTTTAACGAATTGTTAACTAAATTATATAAATCTGTGCCACAATCCAGCTGGCCGACTAAAGCCTCTCGAAATCTATGTAGCTGGTGACAACGGACACATTTTCTTTAAATCAGCTTAACGTAAAAGTGTTCCTCGTTTTGAAGTGTTGTAGACGACTAAGCGGCTAGAGAAATATCATTTCAAAAAGATTCCTTGTCAAAGAATTGTATCAATTACAAAGACTACCGCTGCTGTAAAAAAAACACCTCAATAACGTTTTTATAAATTTGTTAAACAAATGAACACTCCCAATGAGTTCAATTGCTTTCACTTCCACTTCAACCTGAAACCACAAGAAACAAGAAGAATTCAATACTTACCTACCGAAAAAAATAGGAAACTAAGTGTTCATACAAAACCAATCGATAACCGAATCCGTCTAACCAATTGACCCATCTGCATTTTCCTACTTGAATATTAAACTACGTCGACGAAACCACCCCTTCCTAACACCTCACCATAACCATAATTCTCGCCCTAAAAATGTCTATGCATTGATATCACCCTTATACTGAAGCTTTTACGAAAATTCAAAGAATGACCCAGCGGCTTACATGCACTTCTTTATTAAAAGTAGGGTTGATATAGTTTGTTGGTATTTTTATAACTACAATGCAGTGTGAGAATGTGCAAATAAGTTATACGATAGTATATATGTATATATGCTTTTTATTTTGTATAACAATAATGTATGATTTGAAATCTTGATTCTAAGCTTAAAATAAATTTCTGAATATAGTTAATTTTTTTCAGTAATTTCCGCTTTGTGGTACCCGTGGCATGATGGTTAGTGCGTTGGACTGCCATGCGAGAGGTCTTGGGTTCGATCCCTGCCTGTGCCACCTAAAGTTTTTTCACGGGTACTGCCTCTTGCGAGGAATTGCCAAATTCTCCAAGAGTAATTCTTCTCATGAAAAGTGCTTTCTCAAATTAGCCGTTCGGATTCGGCATATAAACTTTAGGCCCCCTCCATCCCTGCAATTACTCGCACACAGGAATGGTTGAGAGTTCAAAGTCACTAGGCCCTAGTTCTCTACGGACTGTTGTTCCACCTAATTTATTTTATAATTTCCACTTTGGATGGTAAACAATTTCTAGTACCATACAAAATAAATATTTAATTCAATGTTAATTAAAATTTTATTTAACATTAAATCTTGGAAATAAAAAAAAAACATTTAAAAGAAACTTTCAACGCGTTGGAAGACCAGCTACCTTATGTTTTGTGTACACCACTGCCATCTTCAATATATGTTAACATAATATTAGACATAATTTGTAAGTTTCTCTTTGATGTTTTATTTATTGAATTATTATTATTAACGAAAAAAACGAGATAAAAACTACGAATGTAAAATTCTGAAAAAATTAGCATACTACTATTAAAGTCAAGATTCTTTTAAAAGACCTCAACTATTTTCGAATCATAATTTGGATCCTACAAGTTCTGACACTACTCCGATTTCCGACTCCCTCTTGCTTCAATACATACTTAACTTAATCGATTACATGCGCCTTGAAAAATCTCAGCCCCATAGAAAAAGAAGAATACTTTTTGAATTTCGATAGGGCTGTGGGGCTTGGAGTTCGAACAAACAAAAAAGAGCAAAAAAAACAGTAAAATCAAGACAAAATTATAAATGTTATAAAAGCAATATTCTTCTGAATACAAAAAATTTGCGAAATTAATTCAATGTCAATTAAGTGTGATATCGAAGCAACTCATAACAATGACATTTATTGACAATTAAGTGATTACTGGGTAAGTTGTATGGGCTTAATGTTTTAATAATACAAATGCCTTAAAAATTAAGGACAAATCTTGGCAGTATTCATTTCTCAAATAAATTTACTTAAATTCTATTTTGATTCAGTATAATTTGAATCGAGTTGTGATATTTTGTCTGTCCCAAACAATGAATTTAAAATAATGTTGTTTTTTTGCAAGTGGAACAATGTCTTGAGGTCTTTTTCAGTTCTTGCGCCTTACATGTTCAGACACATCTTTGTGTTTTAGTATTTTGTTTATTCTTGTTTCGATTTTAAGTACTTCAAAAACATTCTTCCGTTGCTCTTCAACACTTAACATACTTCCAACAGTCTCACATCCAATGGTCTCACATCCTTAAAATGCACTAATCATTCACTAAACAGGCACATCACGATCTATGTATGTATATTTTCTTTGGTATATAATAACATATAATAAGTATATGTATTTCAAACATACAGAATTCATATATTTTGTACTCGTCTTCTCAGTTGCAACTTTTTTTTTTTTTTTTTTTTTTTTTTTTTTTTCGCAGGAAGGTGAGAAATCTTCAGAGACACTATAAGCCCGATGCTTATAGTAGTGTCAGATTTTTACTGACTAAAACTCACCTCCCTTATCTTCTATATTATTACTACAACTAAGTCCAGCTTAACAAGTAGTTTTAGCGTCATTTTGTTCGCGTTTTGTCAGGAAGCTCACCAACGAGAGGACCTGAAGATTCCACAAAATTCGAGTGGAGAGATTAATTTGTTTGCGCTAGATCAGAAGGTCTTGTTCGGTGCAGACGCCGAAAAACGAACGCCTCGCTAACAGATTGTTGGATTAAGTTATTACTATGATTTCTAAGTCGTGATCTTAGCTCTGTAGCAAATTTTTTAATTTCGTTTTCTACATATTTTATATTTAAATCTCTATGTAAGTCGCTATTTCTTACATACCATGGAGCATTTACTATTATTTTAAGTACTTTGTTTTGGTATGTTTGCAAAATTTGTATATTTCTTTCGTTGGTACAACCCCAAAGTTGTATACCGTACGTCCAAACTGGTTTTAGTACTTGCTTATAAATAAGAAGCTTGTTATAAACGCTTAGATTGGAATATCTTCCAATAAGCCATGTCAATTCGCGGAGTTTATTTTCGAGTTCATCGCGTTTCTTTTTTACATGAACTTTCCATTTAAGTTTCGCGTCTAGAGTCATGCCTAGATACTTCGCTTCATTAGCGTATGGAATTTGCACAGAATTTATATAAATAGGTAAGTTATATACTTTTTTATACGTAAAATTTGTGTGCGTCGATTTCGTTTCATTAAGAGCAATTCGCCATTTCTTTGTCCAATCTGAAATGCTATTTAATGCCTTTTGAAGCTTAGAGGTTGCCGTTTCTATTGAATCCGATATTGCGAGTACAGCTGTATCATCGGCAAAAGTGCCTAAAGTTGTGCCTTCTGTTTGGGGTATATATCGGGTATAAAGAACAAACAAAATCGGTCCAAGGACGCTACCCTGGGGAACCCCAGCGTTTATTTCTTTAAACTCCGAATACTCCGTTCCTTGCTTAACTCGAAAGAATCTATTTTCTAGGTAGGATTCAAGAATGTTATATATTTGCTCTGGAAAGACTTTTAATTTATATTTTAGCCCGTCATGCCAAACTTTGTCAAAAGCTTGAGAAACGTCAAGAAATGCAGTTGAGCAAATCTTTTTTTCTTCAAATGCTTTTTCAATTTCGTTAGTTATTCGGTAAACCTGATCAATTGTCGAGTGATTATTCCGGAAACCGAATTGGTGGTCGGGAATTAAACGTTTTTCTTCAATAATTGGTAGCATTCGTTTAAGAAGCAATTTTTCAAATATTTTAGATATAATTGGTAAGAGAGAAATTGGTCTTTACGATTTTTTCTCATTCGGTGGCTTACCCGGTTTGGGGATCATTATTACTTCGGCGACTTTCCATTGCGTGGGTACGTAAGCAAGTCTTAAAGCAGCGTTAGTGAGCTGTAAGAGCTTAACCATTGCTTTTTTAGGCAACTCTTTGAGGACACGACCGTTAATCAGGTCGTAGCCAGGAGCTTTATTATTTGTCTGCCGTTTTATTTCCTGGACAAGTTCAGTCAAAGTAATATTCCTGATAGAAAAATTGTCCGGCGCTGGTTGGAGCTCTCCGTCATTAGTCAGAAGCTCTTGACCATCGAAAGGTTTGAACGTTTCCTCAAGGTGCTTAGCAAATAAATCCGCCTTTTCCTTATCAGTTTTTGCCCATTCAGAATTATTTTTTCGAATAGGTGCCGACATTATTTGAGGCTTTTTAATACCTTTTATCGTCTTCCAAAGAGAATAATTCGTTTTTTTGTCTGCTGTTAGGCTTTCAAGATAGGCAGAATTCTCGCTGTTTTTAAAATCTCGTAACAAATTTTTAATCTTGTTTGATAAAAAGTTGACGACACTTTTATGCTGAGGAGCACGTGATTGCTGCCATACTTTTCGAGCTTTTCGTTTTTCGCGTATCAATTCTTTTATATCTTCTGGAATTTTTTCTTCGTATTGCCTTGACTTTTTACTACAGATCGGAGTATTATTCCAAGCTGCTTCTTGAACAATATTTATAAATTTTTCTGTTTCATCTTCTAACTCAAACGGAGTTTGCAAAGAGACGTTCAGTATAATTCTATTTTCGCAATCTTCTTTGAATTTATCCCAATTTGTGTTATTATTTGTTAAAATTAGGGGCTTTTCTTTTTCGATTACGTTACTGTTTATTGTTAAGATAACGGCCGAGTGATCCGTAGAAAAATCGAAGTTATCATCTACTGTCATATATTTTCTGTTCATTCCTCTTGCGATGAAAAAGTCAACAAGATCGGGTGTTTTCGCTGTATCGGTTGGCCAATACGTTGGTTTTCCTGATGAGAAAAATTCAACGTTACATTCAATACCCGCTTTGTAGAGTTGTCTACCCTTCGTCGAAATGCAACGTGATCCCCAAAATGAATGTTTAGAATTGAAGTCGCCGCCAATAATAAATGTTGGACCTAAAGCATTGAAAAGATCTTTAAAATCGTTTTTGTCTATCTTGGACCGAGGAGGACAGTAAATAGACGCAATATTAAAAAATACGTGTCTAACTTTTATGCTAACGGAAGTAACTTGCATTGTATCGAGCTCGATATTTATCTCAAACGAATGATTGATATTTTCTCTGATAAATACGGAAGAACCACCCCTTGCTCTTTCGGATGGATGGCATGCGTGGTAAGCCGAATAACCTTTAATACTTAAATTTGAGTCTTTTTTCAAATGAGTTTCAGAGATCAAACAAATATCTATTCTTTCGTTAAGTAGAACCGTTTCTAGTTCTTCGATTTTTGCGGTAAGTCCGTTCGCGTTCCATGTTATTATTTTGAGTTGTTGGGACAACTGATCCATGTTTACGGTAAATTTGGTGTTTTAAGAGCCGCCGACTCAAATTTGTCCAATTTCTCAAGAATAATTGTGTTAATTCTCCCTTGTTCTTCTAATCGTTCAAGTATAAGGGAAAATACATTTTGAACGGAGTCAGGTGTAATAGTTTTAGGTTTTTCGGGCGCCGTGACTTGAGCGTACGTGTTCGTCTTTTTTGTTTTTATGTTTTCTGAGGGTAAAACGTTTTCATTATTTTTCCCGTCCGTTTTACTCGACGCTTGAGTATTAGTCTTGGTTTTAAATTTTAATTCTTTGTTTTGCTTTGAGGTATTTTTTTTAGTTTTCTTACTAAATTCTTCGCGCCTCAGTTGCAACTTAAATACTTTTGTGAATAAGCCATACGTATTGCGCTTTCATCAGTTTTTTCTTATCCCCTGTTGAGTATCAGTATATTCTTCTATACAAAATTCATTAATTAGTGCATCACAACGTTAAGTTCAAATTTTAGTTCTTCATACACATACATATGTAGAGTGCAGTATATGCATTGTACATAACGTTCATATCTATACTTATTCAACCTATACAGGCTAATCCTTGCATTGTTTAACTAACCTGGAACAAGGATACCCATTTTGTAGAAATATTGGTGATAGTGATATCTGACTATTAAAACTGTGGCAGTCATTTTTCACCTTATCTCGTGGCGTAATAGTTAGTGCGTATTACTGTCATGTAAGAGGTCTTGGGTTTAACCCCTGCTTATGCCATTTAAATTCTTTTTTTCACGGGCACTGCCTCTTCCAAGGAATTGACAAAGTTTTGTCATGAATAGAGCTTTTTTAATTAAGCCGTTCGGATTCGGCTAAAAAGTGTAGGTCTCCGCCTTCCCAGAAA
Organism: Eupeodes latifasciatus; assembly: GCA_920104205.1. Lineage (NCBI taxonomy): Eukaryota > Metazoa > Arthropoda > Insecta > Diptera > Syrphidae > Eupeodes > Eupeodes latifasciatus. The sequence continues at coordinate 74,153,233 of OV049925.1, forward strand.
ACATAACTCACACACAGGAATGATTAAGAGTTGTAAGTCTCTAGACACTAGTTCTGAACGTACGTTTGCGCCACCTAATTTGTTTTATTTAAGATTCCATCCCAGATTGGATTAAACAGACGAATCATTTTTCAGAACATAAGATATCTAGAAACAAGCGATTTTAAATGATAAACAATGAATCAGTTATAATTTTTTTTCAAAACATATTTCTACACATTTCTTTAAAATAAGTACTAATATGTTAAATTAGTTTTTTTTTGTACTACTAACACTTTGTATGTAAATATATTAATCTATACTGTACAATGTATTTTTTTATTACATTTTCCTTTTCTTATATTTTTCTCTTATTTAAACACACAATATTTGTTTTTCTTGTTTATTGTTTTCTATATTTTTCTTTTTTTTCTTTTTATGTCTTCTAAATTTCTGGGTTCTTCTGTACTTTGCGGGTTTTTTCCTATAAAAAACACCCTTTTCGCTTTTATTTGTTTTGTCCGTATATGTTTAAAATCATATTATCATAAATATGCTACGATATGTTCAACATTCGTCATAAACTGAAACCTATTCCTGATTGGATTGGATATTGGAACTGCTCAACGGCTAACGATCATCTACATTTGGAATATTATACTTATTTGATCGGACTATTCAATACAGGTGGCGTTTTGGTTTAAGGTTGGTGATGGAATTTGGTTATTATACTTTTAAGTTATGCAAACATTGAACAAAATATCCATGTTCGATTAAGAAGGTCAACAAATAACAACAGCAATTCAACTTGTTTCATAAATTGATCGCATGTATTGAAGCCTTAAACAAATGAGACTATTATTGTAGTATTTTGGAAGCATTTTAATAAGCAACGAACATTTGTAGTAATCATGAATTATAAAAATCTTGGTTTTATTAAATTATAAAAGTGCAAACAAAAAGATACTTTAGAATATTATATTTTTTTTTTAAATCTCGTGGTACTTACAAATTGCTTTTTCTGAATTAAAAACAACATTAATTTAAGTCGCCTTTAAAATGTCATTTGAGGAAACCTTGTTCTATGATACAGTTTTCATACTTCGAAAAATTCGACTGCAAAGTCTTAAGTGTGTGAATATCTTTATTTTACTAAGAATACTGAAAACTAAGAGCCACACACTAAAATTTTGTGTTTGATATAGAGAGGTGTTTTGTTTTGAAATATGTAGAACATTTGCTTGGATTTTGTAAATTCTCTCCTTCATAAACACTAACATTTCCATGAAATCACCGATCTATAATACTTCTAATTTTGCGGTCGTTTTAATAAAATTAATTCAACTGCGTAAATCCGCATAACTTTTTAGAAATTCATTATTAATCAATTGTTTTCAGGATATACTAAATTTGTTTATATTGAATATTTTTTTGTATTTCCCGAATTATTTATTGATTTAATATAGAAAATAACTGCTGATGAAAGCAATTAAATGCGTAACATGGCAGATAATGCCGACTTACGATTTCAAAACGAATTTAAAATTTCTGCTGAAAGACTGATTCTTCGTCAGCTAATTCATGTCTTGAAGCCTTCAGAAGCTGCCTTTTCGCCTTAAATATTGCTATATATGGACTATTTGATCTTGTTATAAAATACTTCGTCAACCAAACGATTCAAAATAAAATATGACCAAATACGATATTTAATTCCATCAAAAACAATCAGAAACATCATTCTTTAGCTTTGTTCGTTTAATATGATCCTTATACATATCTATGTACTTAAGTATATAAATTGATCAGATAAACAAATCAGATGCGAAAATAAATTACTTTTAAAGTAAAAATCATGATTTTTTGTAGTTCACGACTTGTTTTGCCGTCTCCGTGCCGTAGAGTAAAAGTAATTTATGAATATAATATGATATACAAATTGGTAGGTCACGCCGAGAATTAAACTGAACTGAATTAAGTCGTACGTATAGGAATTTTAAACAAAAATTTCTTGAGAGGCAATTACTATTATTCACCAAGTAAATTTCCAACCTTCTTCCTTCAACTGCTACTTTGATGGGCGTTTCATAGTTATATTTTATGTATATGAATTACAACATCTAATCGCAATGATATCTTCAATAAAAAGCAAAATTAAATCCTGGTATTCAAGTATGGAGTCAATTTTTGGTCGTTGCATTTGAAGATGCTAGTTCCTTGGATTTAAATTTTTGTTAAGGAATTTCCTTTAAGCTTCTTATGGGAAGGTCAAATTAAAAATGTTGACATTTCTCGATGTCACTAGAACGGAGATAGAACGTTTTTAGAGAAGAGTGCGCATGCTAAGTGACATAAGATATAACAGTTATAATAACATATAATGGTTACTTTTTTTATTATAACAATTTAAAATGTTGGTCGGTCTTAAATATCTCAGTGACACATAAACGAATATTTAAAAAATCTAATGATATTAGCTTTAGACTAATTTTATACCACAAAAATGACATTTTAGACATCAATAGTAATTATGGCAGTTTTTTTTTAAGTTTTATATAATATCTTGACAGAAAACATTGCTTATATCTGTTAAAAGTTGTTCTTGACTGAAATATCGGGTGATTTTTTTGAGGTTAGGATTTTCATGCATTAGTATTTGACAGATCACGCGGGATTTCAGACATGGTGTCAAAGAGAAAGATGCTCAGTATGCTTTGACATTTCATCATGAATAGACTTACTAACGAGCAACGCTTGCAAATCATTGAATTTTATTACCAAAATCAGTGTTCGGTTCGAAATGTGTTTCGCGCTTTACGCAAATTTTATGCGTTTTTTTAAAAAAAAAAGTTCTCAAGCTCTTAAAAAATCACCCATTATGTATTTATTGCCCTCCATTGAAAAGAGGACATTGTTTATGTTTGCATCTTTTAACATGCAACAAAAATATACTGATTTATATTTGTATATACATATATAAGTGACTTAAAGAGTATTTCCTAATAACACTCAAAATATTTGATCAACAATCAAGGGATTTTGTTTTTATTTTTGTTTGGCATTTCAACTGACTGACGCCTTAACAACGCTTCCAAATCGTTACCTTTTTTTTAAATCATGCTTCTCTTTTTTTATCCTGAACTATGAAATCAGGAGCTATGTACCTATATTAAAACAAAAAACAGCGCATAATGTCAAACAGTTTATTGAAGGGAACGTTTGGTAATAGTTTCACGTTACGCACTTGCTACTGCTATACGCTGATAAGCCCGAAAAGATTGACCACTTCGAGGACATTATTCTCAGCGTTATTGCCGATACCACAAATGTTGGGAAAAATCATTGAACATTGACTATCTCCATACCAACCGTGGTGATCATATGCCATTTATCATATTTAAATTATAATGCCAGAAGATTATCCTTCAAAAAAAGTAAATTGTAAGTTAATTTAAAAAAATCATCTCTGTTTTTCTATTTAAGAGTTATAAACCTCCAAAAATCACCTTTTAAATGTGTATCAATAGATTATTGATACAATGTATATTTGATTGATTAAATATTACAAAAAAAGTTAATTTTTTAAGGTTGTGACAGTCAATTGAACAATATAAATCGATATCTGATAAATACTTAATTAACTATATTCATAAAAAAATTGTATTTATCAATAAATATTATATTTCCATATATTTTCGTTTATTAAAAAAAAAAACAAAACATCAAAAATAGATTTACTATTCATTTACATACCTTTAGTTATATAATGTACATTTTTGAACAAGAATGTATATCTATGTCACTGCTAACAATTTTGTGTTGCATTGTCACTGATGTCTGCAATATAACCGTCTTATGTTGTCAATTTCTCTAAACGTGTACTCAGATATACATATATATGTACGTACATATGTACATATATTCCTGTTGCAAGCCTCAAGAAATTTGATCAAAAGTCCCCTCAAATCCTTGTGGTGGCAGTGGTGGTGCAGAATTGTGGCGTGGCGATCGGCCTGGTCAGTACTTATTCCACATTTGAACAAGTTTTCTCTCCACCTTCGACTTGAACGTTACATTAAACAGCTGCAGTTTAGGTTTTTCTTGTTGTTTTCCATGAAAATTCTTTGTTGAACAAAAATTCCAGATGCTTGTGCGAAATGACAAAATTTATCTCGGCACAGCAAAAGTAATAAGTATTTTGCTAGACATTTTTTTGATCGTTTTATAGAAGAAATTAATGCATTCCTGCTAAAACATTTTCTTTTAAATATTACTTTTCCAGACCAACACCAAAACATTTAAATCAATGATGCATTAATTCTACGTTGATTGTATTTGCACCCTGCGTATAAAGGTGCGTTCGTGTCCAACTCGATTGAAAATAATAAACAGTTCTTTAATAAAATTAAGTATATTTTATATTGTTACTTAAGTACAATTTCTAATACAAATTCTATCAAAATGTTGTTGGTACCAACCAGTGCAATGCTTTCCTACTTGGATTTACAAAAAATTAGTACGCTTGTACTTTAAATTACAACTTTGGTTTGTAATAATCAAAAACCAAAAACCTTGCCAATGCATTAATCAGTTTCTAGAAGTTATGGATAATTTTTTTTTTAATCTTTCTTATTTGTTTATTCACTTAAAAACTATCATAATAACTTCTTTATTATTACTATTTTATTGCTTTTGTTTAGCTTTATATAAACTAAATTCATTTTGTTTCTGAAACGTTATTATTGTGCTATTTTTGATGCCAAGTAAAAAATAAAAATACTATTTTGTCTTATGACCTAGCGATATACCCGCCTATTCCCGTATCTACCAAAAACGCATGCAAAATCTAATAGAAATCCGTCGAGTCGTTTCGACCAAGCACTAATGCAAACATCGTGACAAGTTAAAGGATATTTTAATGGCATTCATGAGATTGGGGATACTGCTATTTTTAAAACAATTTTTGTTTGTACCCCATTGAACATTATTTTTACTGCCCTTTTCAGGCTCAAGTCGACTGATAACAATTCAACGCCCACCAGAATAACGAACGTATAACACTCGGAAGCTATTAACCGAGTTGGTGCTAACGACCCTGATGAATATGCCTCGAGGATCAATAAGAAGACTGAAAGAAGTGCGCTTGAATTGAAACATTAAAATTAAAAAGTGCATAGCGAAACATGTTTATATATTAAATATAGCCTCAGACCTTAAGTAACGAAGAGAGCAAAGGGAGTAGAAAAGAGTGAAATTTTTAATACTGTTGGGCTACAATCTTTTGACCTTTTTTATTTCAATTTCCGTTTATCACCTTCCTGCATTCAACCTTAACCAATCTACCCTTGGGCAGAACCATATGAGGAAAAGGAAAACAAATTTAATGAATAATAATGAAATGTCCTCGAAGAGCGAGCGACAACTAGCGACAGTAACGTTTTGCTTACACTTGTAAGCTCGTCATTGTTCGTAATTTGCAAGTAAGCTGTATAGAACGTATTCGATGCCCCAACCAAATGGTAGTTCAAACACTGAAACAAAAAAAAAAAAAAATACGTACATGAAATATGACAACGAAATATTGAAAAACGATAACATTAAACGACTATCTATAATATTTAGCTATCATGAATAAATTAGTCTGTAAATTAAGGCAAAAAGGAGATTGGTTTGTGAAAGTAGGACACAATAAAGAACTGTATCTAAAGATCAATAGCGGAATTTAATTGGAACGATTTTGGGAAACACTTGCAATCGTTGTATGAAAATCTATTATTGTAAACAAAATCACATACGAATATTTTATATGTAAGTATATTTGCTTTCAAGGGAGAATTAATAAAAATATATTGGACTTGATCTACCTAGTTCCCAAACACGAGACCTTTAAAACTGATCAGTTACTATGGAGTGTACAAACGTACACTAATACATGTATTATACCGCCTAAACCCCATGGTGTATATAAACACCTAAACCCTTAGAAATGAAATCGCCACGGAGTTTGTGGTGCGTAATACAATAAGCAAATCCGCTTACGATTTGTTTTTTAGTCAAAGTTATTGTCTGGCATTTTAAAGGGTTAAGACAGTCTATTTTTCCTGCACCAAATTTTATGTTCAAAATGTGGACCGTTCAGTCGGGAGAGCTATGCAGAAATTGGGCATTTTTACAAAGAACGCTATAAGCCAAAGTTAGAATACTGTAAACAAAAGTATACCTAGAGATGATATTGACTTGCATTAAATAAAAAGTAGAGGTTTTTATCATTTATAGAATAAAAATTACAATTTATCAAATGCTAGAACGTCATGAGTACTACTTGACATTGAAAATACTGAGGGCAACTATGCATTCTGCTTGCATTGTAGGTCCAAACCCCATAACACAATATAAGACTTTTGGCCCACTTGGGTGGGTTATAAATTCATAATACATTTACGGATTTTAAACCCCGCCAAGTGAGCCAAATGTCCATTATGAACTATGTATTGGCCTGTTGAGTTAAAAAAAAAAAAAATTATCATATTTTCTACTTCTGGAATTAAAATTACATCTTAGTAATATTTTTCTGAGTGTTAACCTCCTGTCATAGAAAATCCTTAATTTAAAAAAGATAAACTGACGTAAGTTTTTACCATCAATGAATATGAATGCATAATACGATACACATACATATGTATGTATACTGTATACATTTATCTCACATAGCCTTAAGGGTTTCTGATATTTGATGTGCATGTGCATGTGTACATTTCAACGAGTCACAGGAGACAGGAAATTGAAGGAATTTACAAATTGCCATTGACTGTCTGGTCTGCAGTATATGTATATACAACGAATATCGTCACCTACGTTTTATGACTGTATACCAAGACTCATATTAATAGGTATTCGTTCAGTGTTTGCAAATTTGTCTCTATTTTACTTTTTGTTTTTATTATTGAAAAGAGATATGTATGCAGTGTATAGGGAGGTAGAGAACGGCAGTGATGTCTGCAGCTTATTCTATAGGAGACATTTCTTTAAAATATGTTTAGCACAAGTATTTATTGAAGTTTAAGCCCAGTGGAAATAGCATATCACATTTATATTTTAGTGAAAGCATTCGTGTTAAACATTTTAAAACGAACAAAATAATATCTAAAACAATGTTTTATATTCAATATGGCGGTCAACGCAAAAGATTTAGAAAGTTCAAGCACCCCAATCTCCACACTTTCGAATAAAATCCAAAATAACACTTTTCCTATAGAATTTAAGGAGCAGTTTTTCGCAACTTGCAGGTTGCTTTATCCATCTAATATTCTTACATTATTAATAACTTTAGGATCCTACATTTTCGTAAATAAACAAAAATTAGAAAAAACTAATTTTTCTTCTTTAAGGCTTGATTTGATTAAAGCTTTTTAGTCATTTAATTTTGTTGCACACTTGCAAATACTTATACCAGCTTGGTTAACAAAGAAAAAAACGTTTCATCTATTTATTTGTTGGTATTATGAAATCAATAGTAGTTTAAATTGTACCAAGAATTTTCTAATCGAGACTATAGACGATGCAAGAAAGACGATACTTCAAGTGAGACTGAGATGAGTTTCAGTAATCTCATATTGGTCTAATCTCGTGGCTAGCCCTACCATTTTAAAAATGTCTCATGAAATTGTAACAGTAATTAATGTAAATTGTAATTGTAATATTAATTGTCAACTATCGCGTAAGAATTTGGTATTCTTCGCTAAACTCTGTGTTTAATTTGATATTCAAACTCTAATTCCAACAAAAATACAATAGTATAGCCTCTTATATCCTTCCCTCCCTGATTTCCTTACACTCGTAATGTGTCAAAATAAAAAAACTAATAATATTTAATGCAATACGGACAAGTAAAATATCAAAATCAACAATAGATCGATGTTGTTCAATCTTCAATCTACCACAATTTCTTTTCATCCAGACGAGACTAGAGTGGACGAATAAAAGTATGATTGAATATAATATAAAAAAATATGTACATACATATATACTTATAAACATATATAAGACTCAATCCAATCACCAAGTGCAGGAAATTGAATCCCATTTCTGGGTCAAAAAATAACTGTGAATTGTGCGCTTTGTTAGTTATTTGTTACTTGAAACCAAACCACTGGAACAAACAATAACACAAAACAAAGAGCGTATCACAGACTCAGATGGAGTATACTGCTTCACTGCAAATGAATCCACATTAATGCCCAAGACGGATGGGTTAGAGATTGTAGTGGACTTACTGTGGTCGTGCTTTAACGTTAGGTAGAAACATAAATCCTAAAACATCAACAGACATAGAAATAATAATAGCTTAAAAAAGTTGAAAGACTCATTTTCCATAATCCGCATGTCTCTGAATGGACTGATGTGCACTTGAAACCATTTCGGAACTAAAACTTACTCGAGAAGAAGTGGAAGTGAATGCTGGATGCTATTGGATGAAGATGGTCATAGATCTTAGATTTTTTGCTATTTAGTTATAGATAACATGAGTATACAAAATTCAAGGTGGATCATTGTGTGCTATTGCAGTTATTGTTGAGAAAGAAGAAGAAGCATCGGAGAGTATCAGCTGATTAGTAGACTAAGTTGGACAAATTACTGTTTTCTGTGCCTCGCTTAACGTTCCCTTCTAAAGAGAAAAATATAAGTTAAATTACATCGAAATGTCGGTCAACGGGAGAAGATTGTATACAAATTATGATTGTTGTCGCCATAAAAAGTTGTTCGGATAGGCTCCAGGGTTACTTCAGTTGTATTATATACTTAGTCCAGCTGGAAAAATGACATTTTATGAAATAGGCAAGTTTATTTAAGTTTTAAATTTATAAGAGTCGAAAAACTAGCATTACTTTATACCTGTAATGTATAATGATAATTTGTAAACCTCTTAAGAATGAAGCCAACAAATTAGCATGTATTTATGAGCCCCTCAAAGATTTAGAATTTGCCCTTACAACTTCTCATTTATTGTAATGATAAACTTAAAATAATACGATGTTTTGCAATTTTGTTGTTCAGGAGTTTAAAACATTTATGCAGGTAAATGATTTCTTGAAAAGATATAAATTGCTGTATTCAATAATAGTTTTTAAGAAAAAATAAATTATTGATGGCTTTACTTTGATTTCTTAAAAAAATCAACGCATATTCATATACTGCTGTTTAGCAGCCAAAAAGAAAAATTAAAAATAAAACATAATATTTTAAATTTTAATTATTTTTCAAAATACTGGTAAATACATACATAATATATGTATAATATTTATCGGTGGAAAAAAGAAAATTTGTTTACCAATGTTCTGCAATGTGTTTTAACTTATACATATATCGTCCAAATGAGAGTATCCCCGAGAACTAAACAAACCAACGCACCCCCATTTGACTCTTTCTTATAGTTGGGTGTCCCGAACGGCAAAATGCAAATTGTCACGATTTCTCCATTCAATTCTATGAAAAAACTTTGTCGTTTGGTACTAACATTTCTGTCATATACATACATAATATATAATTTTTAAGAACCTCGGGCTGGTTGCTATTGTTGAGTTATGCACTTTTCTATTTGTATGCACAAAGCATTGGAGTTGAGAGTGCATTGTCCCTCTCTAGGGATTATACTACCACCACTTTTATCAGTTTATGTATAAATTTGTTTTGAAATAAATATTTTTAAACTCACAAAAGCTTGGCATGTGATTGTGGCTGGAATAATCTCGGATTCTAATAAAAAATATAATACAAATCATTTGAAACTTTTGAATCAAAACGATCCGGATTTTCATTTAAGGAGACTAGGTTAAAGGTTCAAATGTCCTACTTTAGGCTAGGAATGATTGTTAAAAAGCCTCTCCTTGCTCAACGTTTCTGTCTATAGTTTTTGCTTATTACTTATTCCAAAATGAAGTACAACTGTTACGGTGAATGTTTTTATTTTTGAGCTAGTTAGCTAATATGAACTAGAGCCTCACCCAACAAACTTCTTCATCTAGCTCGGTCTTTAGCTAGATGTCAATAGTTGAGCACTCCAAGTTGGGTGAAGTCACTTTCCACTTGTGTGCGCCACCGCATTCGCGACCTTTCTCTACTACGCTGTCCTGTGGCTGTGGATTAGAAGGCTGTCCGGGCGCGAGCGTTGTTTTCCATGAGTTCCACTTGAACCTGCCGTCTCAGACATTGACTTTTTATTCTCCTAGCTATGTCTACGTTACTGTAAAGCCCGCCCGTCGTTCCATCTTCTACCTACTCGCTGACTTTACATATACCCGACAGTAGACCATGCCAGAGACTTTTCTCTCGAAAAAACACAAATTGGTCTTATAAACCGACACTTTGGCTGCCCGAGGAAAGTTTTTACTTCTCCATTGCTTTCTTAGCCCAAAAAAATATCGGTTAGCAAAGCAAGGTCTTCGTTTGATCTCAGCGCTTATGTTGTTTGCTGCGTTCATAGCGGTGCCCAGTTAGACAAAGTCCTTACCAAACTCGAAATTTCCTATACTTCTGTCTATGGTGACGCTTTGACCGAGACGGTGTTGTTGGCCCTTTCTTCTCTTGATGACATCATTATACTTTGTTTTACTTTCACTAAGCGCTTAGCACATTTTTGACGCCTTTGTCTAAATGCTCACAAAGGACCTATTGACATCCTGCTGAGTTCTTCCGATTATGTCATCTGTTGGGGCTGTCATATGGGGCCTTTAAATCGATAAAAACGTGTCAATTTAATGTTCTTGGGTTTTCCATAATCTGGCGTTATGTGAATATATGATCGACTGCGAACTTTCCTGGTCTAAGGCCACACTGATATGGACCTATCACGTTGTTGCCGAGCCGCCACAGAAATTCACATATTACGGCAGAGAAAACAAAATTTTACTCATAAGTCGTTATACAACCTCTAGAAGTGGTCCTTCTTTATACCCAGCAAAGTTCAACTATGATATTTCGACTTTCGTCTTTGCAGCCTTTGGTTCTAGGATTATGCGTTTGTTAATTTCGTTTCACCTGCTCGTAAGGCTTTCCTCTTCATTTGTAATTCTAAACCTCTTAACATCTTCGACTGCACCCTTCTCATGCTCTCTCTTTTTCCATCTACGAAGTCGTTGTTCCTCTATCCTCTTGTGCTGGTAGAGCTTGTGAGCAGCTCTTCTCCCTCTAAGCAACACCGCTTTGCATTATTATTTATTTTCCATAGTTTTTTTGGCACGAGTACGATAACTTTGGCGCCGAGATATAATAACGGTTTTTGGTAGAGGGTCTTAATACAAGCATTTTTTACTATGGGAGGGGGGGTCTATCTCCCCCCGTTTAGGCGGGAGGGGCAATTTAAAAAAGTCATTATTTAAAGTGGAAAAAAATAATTAAAAAATAACGGTGATACTTACAATTAAGTTGTATACATTTTTTTAAAGCCAACATTCTGTTCTATTAGCCAGTTTTTAAATCAAGTCAAAACTATGCGTAGTTTTTGAAAAATTTATTTTAAACTCAAAATTTGAGTAAAAAAGTTAAAAAAAGGTTTAAAGTGTAACTTTTTCAATACTTCAAGATTATCTACCATTGTTTTTATTTCAGAACTTATTGCTCTTATTTGTTTTTGATCAAAAACTGAAAACTAGATGATTTTATGTCTTTTAGTTTTTGAGAAAATTGAAAATAAAAATTTAATTTTAAACTCAAAATTTGAGTAAAAAAAGTTAAAAAAAGGTTTAAAGTGTAACTTTTTTAATACTTCAAGATTATCTACCATTGTTTTTATTTCAGAACTTATTGCTTTTATTTGTTTTTGATCAAAAACTGAAAACTAGATGATTTTATGTCTTTTAGTTTTTGAGAAAATTGAAAATAAAAATTTAATTTTAAACTCAAAATTTGAGTAAAAAAAGTTAAAAAAAGGTTTAAAGTGTAACTTTTTCAATACTTCAAGATTATCTACCATTGTTTTTATTTCAGAATTTATTGCTCTTATTTGTTTTTGATCAAAAACTGAAAACTAGATGATTGTATGTCTTTTAGTTTTTGAGAAAATTGAAAATAACCACAACTACTATTTTAATTTAATTCTTTTTTTTTTGCTTGAGTGGTCTTATTTTGATAGTAATAAAGGTATTTGCGTATGCGTAATGCGTGTTTGGGTGTATGCAACAGTAAGGTGTGCGCGAGTGTGGGTGTATGCAACAGTGGCATCTATAAGGGGGGGCATGCTGCCCCCCTGCAATCCCCCTGCTTGGACACACTATAGGATTTGGGGTGGGTGCAAGTTGGTGTGTGTGCAAGGTGGGGAGGGTGCAAGGTGCGGTGGGTGCAAGATGGGGTGCACGCAAAGTTTCTTTTGCATTTAAATAAGCTGGATTTAAGAAAAATTAATTTACCCTAGGTGTATCTTAATCCATATTCGATTATTACTATCAAAATAAGACTACGTTAGCAAGGAAAAAGTAATTTAATTAAAATATTTTTTTTTTGGTAACTTTCAATTTTCTCAAGAACTAGAAGACATAAAGTCATTTAGTTTTCAGTTTTCGATCAAAAATAAATAAGAGCAATGTATTCTAAAAAAAAAATTGTAGATAATCTAAAAGTTTTGAAATATTACACTCTAAACCATATTTTTAACTTTTTTTTACCAAATTTTAAGTTTAAAACAGTTTTTTTCGAAAACTATGCATAGTTTTGACTTGATTTAAAAACAAGCTACTAGACACAAGTGTTGGCTTTAAAAAAAGGTATAATACTTAATTGTAAGTATTACCGTTATTTTTTAATTATTTTTTTTTTCCATTTAAAGTACATGTTTTTTTAAATTGCCCCTACCGCCTAAACGGGGGGAGATAGACCCCCCCTCCCATAGTAAAAAATGCTTGTATTAAGCCCCTCTACCGTTATTATATCTCGGCGCCAAAGTTATCGTACTCTCCCCGTTTTTTTGTTTTGCCTTTGTCTGAATTATAAAACGGTAAATGAAATTCGATGTTTTAAATTTGTATGGACAAACAAAAATCTTCATACAAATTAAAATAACTTACCCTTTTTCGTCTCAGATTTAATTTTATTAGTGCAGATGTAAAAATTTGATATGAACAAACTTCTAAAATGTTCGCTCAACATCATGTTGATTTTTGGGTCGAGAAAATTGGTTTCGATAAAAAGAATGGACTGAGCATTATATATTTATTAGCAATATATTTTAATTATTTGCTTTGTTATATTGGACGTCTATTGCGGTGCGGGGAAATAAATCCACGGGAACTAACTCCACTGAGGGATTTAGTTCCCACTTAGTGAGATTTAAATCCACTTTAGTAAAGTGGATTTAGTTCCCATGCTAACTGGGAATCTAATTCCGAAAAAAATGTGTGATTTAAGTTCTCCTTGAGTTTGAAATTAATTCCCACTTTTTAAAAGAAGAAGCAAGTAGAATAAGGCGCAGGGACATAGGGCCCAGGGACATAACGCCCAACTTTTTTTTTGGGGGCTTATGTCTCACTTCGGTGGGACATAAAACCGAAATATTATTTGGGCCCTAAGTCCCACCCAAGTAAGACCGAAGCCCCAAATAAAAATGTTGGGGCTTATGTCCCACTTAATAAGAATCACCAAATGACACAACTTGGAGCCCTTTAAATCCTGAGATCCCGCGAAGCGGGCCACCCACAGGTGCTTTTATTCAAAAAAGCTGTTGATATTGGCGCCTGCCTGGCGACTTTACATACCCTAAGCGGAGCAACGGAGTTGCGTGAGCGGGTGTGATAGCAGCAACTATTGAAGTAACGCCCAAAGGAAATATCCCTTCAACAAGAAATTTTTGCTCTGGTGGGGCACCTGCGTAACTATGCAATAGGAGATGTTATAGCACGTTACAAGAGAGCTCATGGATTTGAGGTTTTGCACCCAATTGGCTGGGATGCTGACCCCGAAAAATGGAGTTAAAATCTTTAGATCCCTCGAAGCGGGCCACCCACAGGTGCTTTTATTGAAAGAAGTTGTTGATATAGGCGCCTGCCTGGCGACTTTACATACCCTAAGCGGAGCAACGGAGTTGCGTGAGCGGGTGTGACCCCGAAAAAGGGAGTTAAAATCCTGAGATCCCGAAAATAATGTTGAAAATAAACTTTTTTTTTTTTTCCTAATTTTTGTATTATCACCGTATCAAAAAATTATTGTTCATTGTATTGAAATACAAAAACTTTATATTCTTTTTTGGCTCTGCAAAAATTTGGGGACAATGTTTTATTAGTTTTTTATCACCTTTCTCATCAATAACTAAGCTCCACTTGCAATTTTGACCATAATAGCAAATGTAACGTGAAATATTATTTCGAGTATATTTTTTAACATAAATTTGTTTTTCTTCACGGTCATAAATTAACACACTATTTTTACGAAACCCGGTAATAAATTCAATTTTATTTTCCATGCTTTTAATTTTTTATTTTAATTTTATTCACACTAGGCACTGTTTTCTTAAATTGCTTAAGACTGATGTTCGACTGTACTCATCAAAATCGAACAAGTTTCAAGAATCTGATAACTAACTGTAATTTGAAGTTGTTTTTGTTAGAAATTAGTTCCCTCTTCATATTTTTGAATGTGTGCTAAATTCCCATAAGAAAGTGGAGTTCGTTCCCACTTAGCATGGGAACTAAATCCACTTTACTAAAGTGGATTTAGTTCTCCACTTTACTAAAGTGGATTTAGTTCTCACTAAGTGGGAACTAAATCCCTCAGTGGAGTTAGTTCCCGTGGATTTATTTCCCCGCACCGTCTATTGCATGTCTTACTGTCAGAAAGGAGCCTCCTTCGTCCCGTTTCACACAGGTACATTTTCCCAAATTCATGGCCAAAACTACAAAAAAAAAATTTTCGATTTGTTGTTTTTTTTTAATGCCAATTTGTTTACAAATTACATGAGCTTTGAACCTCATTAATCATGCGATGGAAATTGTAACTGTTTAATCAGTAGATGCTTTCAAAGTAGAAACTTTTAATCAACGAGTGCAGTAGCAAGTTTGGTTTCTTATAAGAAGTAGTTTGCTTTGTTTTTTATTTAATTTTTTTTGGCGATTTTCAAAATAATTTAACATGGATTATGTTGCTAGTGGTATGTTAAAAAAGATAATGACACTTTTTTGCAATATTTTAAGTCCAAAGTAAATTTTCAAGATTTTTTAGATAATGCGTTTGAGCAGTAAAAATAAACAATTTTTTTTTTCTTTAATAATGAAAAAAAGTTGATTTGCATTGTTCTGTAATAAAAATAGTGTTAAAAATAGTTAAATGTGTCCTTTATGGGAAACAATCCTAAAACATTGCGGTTTTTTGCGACTTTTTAAAATATTGGCTTCAAAAGATGTGGGGGACGGTGATTTTTTTTTGTTTTTTTAACTAGACTTTTCTTTTTTGACACAGGATCGCAATTAAGTTTCATTTTTCTTTCAAGAAATAAGCTTTCTGAATTTTTAAGAAGCTGTACGTCTTGTGACATTACAGAAAAAATTAATTTTTTGGTAGCAAAGGTTGAAAACGAGACCAATATTGAAATTTCGGAGCAAATAAAGAAAAATTTAACGAATTTTGCATATGAACATAGAACAAGATGGCTAAGTGCCTCAAGAAATAACAACACCTTCTTAAAACAAAATATAAATTGGTTGCAATATGAAGTTTCGTTTCCATGCAGAGCTCATGGCCTTGTTGGACGGCCTCAAATGGATTTTTCAGACCTAAGCGAACGGTCAAAGAGACGTAAAACAGAAGATTTACGTTCTAACTATAGTGCCGAAGAATTAAGCTTTGCTGCGCAGATGCAACTTCGAGAAAAAGGGAAACTTGATTCCTCCAATGTAATGAAAAATATAATATTTTCAACTCCTTCACGTGCTGAAAAATATCAAAAAGCTTTGAAGAAAATGGATCAGGAAATTATTCCATATACAGCAGAAGAAGCACTTTCAATAGTTGTTGAAGGAAAATTAATATCTCTCTTAACTGAGACTCTAATAGATCATGTTAGCGGAAGTATTAAAGTAAAGCATAAAATGCTTCTTACAATGATAGACGGTAAGGTCTGTAATGCTATAACTGAAACCTCTTCAAATCAAAGGTGTTATCTTTGTGGTCTAACATCAAAAGATTTCAATAGAATAGATTTGGTATTGAACAAGCAAATTCAAGACAAGTCAAAGCTGAGGTTTGGGTTATCCTCCTTGCATGCTTAGATAAGGTTTTTTGAATGTTTAATCCATGTCTCCTATAAACTGCCTATAGGACAATGGCAAGCTCGTGGTGAAGAAAACAAGAGAAAAGTCGAAGAAAACAAGAAAAGGATTCAAGATGCATTCAGAAGCCGAATGGGACTGTTAGTGGACAAACCAAAACCAGGTTATGGAAGTACGAACGATGGCAACACTGCCCGTCGATTTTTCCATGACGCAGTTACTTCTTCGGATATAACAGGCATAAATGAAAACATTATATGTGGATTTAGCGTTGTTTTGTTAACAATATCCAGTGGATATCCAATACAAGTTGGTCGATTTAAGGAGTATTGTATTGATACAGCAAATATGTTTGTTCAACCCATGGTATAATATGCCCACAAGTGTACATAAAATTTTAATACACAGCCCTGAAATTATATCGGAAGCTATTCTTCCAATTGGACAGCTCGGTGAAGAAGCCCAAGAATCACGAAACAAAGAATAAAAGCGTTTTCGAGAAAGTTTCTCAAGAAAATTTTCGAGGCAGCAAAATATGGAAGATGTGTTTCATAATCTCTTGGTCTCTTCTGACCCATTAATAAGTGGTTTGAAGAAAACTAAATCCTAAAACGAAAAATTCATTTCCCTCTGAAGTACTTCAGTTTCTAATGGAACCAGAGATCGAGCAAGCAGACTTATTTACAGTTTCGTAAGTCATTGAATGATATACACACATTCAAACTCACACTCATGTTTATTTATGTATATAATTGTTATCTATGCCTACATTATTTATTTATTTATAATAACGACTCCTGTTCAACTGTTTTTTCAATCTATTAAATGTATAAATATTGTATTATTAAATGTCAAACGAAAGAAACCCTATGGGGTAATGAAAAAAACGCCTTTTTTTTAATTTTTTGCTTCTTTTTTATGAATTTTCGTGTAAAATGGTGAATTTTATGAAAATTATCTTATTTTGATATAATCATGCAATAATAAATTGAATAAACGCAAAAAATAATTTTGGCCATGTTTTTGGGAAAATTTGGGAAATTGCGTTTGTTAAAAGAAATTATTAAAATATAAAGAAAACACTTTCAACTAAGTGATTAACCTAAACCTACCACCTTAATATTTCTAATGCATTCACATTTCCTAAATTGAAGTAATTTTAAAAGGTATTTTATTTGCAATACTTTTTATAGTTTAGGTTTCTTACAACATTCGAGACAAATCTTTTTTTCCAGTGTTATTGACAATAAGTTACTTTTTTCCAACCTTATCGTATTGCGTTATTGGAAATGACCCTCATATATTTTAAATTATTTATTCATTATATATAAAAATTAAATTTGTATTTCAGTCGTTTCCACTTTGTGGCTAAAAGTGTTACTTTTAATTGAAGACTTTGTTCGCTTGGGAAGTTAATACATTTAATGCTGACTAGCAGAATAATTAACTCAAAACTGGGCAACTCTTTTGGCAGACGATTTGTTAGTAGAGGGACACCGCAAGGTGGTGTTCTATCCCCTCTCCTCTGCAACCTAGTGGTAAATGAAATCCTAACTAGTCTGGATGCCTAGGGTTTTAGGGTGATCGCCTATGCGGACGACCGCGACGTTGCCATAGCAGTTTCAGGAAAGCATCTTAACACTTTAAAAGAACTCTTACAAAATGTCTTAGACAGACTAATGCTTTGGGCTGATCGGTGTGGACTGGGTGTTAATTAACCCACACAAAACTGATTTAGTCTTATTTTCGAGGAGATACAAAATTCCATTTGTCAATCCTCCCTATATTAAAGGAATCCAATTGAAATTCTCAGACGAGGCTAAATACCTGGGTCTTGACTTAGATAAAAAACTAAATTGGAAAAGCAACGTACAGGAAAGAGTCAAAAAAGCTACTGTAGCTATCTTTTCTTGCAAAAAAGCTATTGGTAATAAATGGGGCTTACAACCCAGAATCACGCATTGGCTTTACACATCGGTAATTAGACCGATTTTAATGTACGGTGTGGCAGTATGGTGAACTGCTTTAGAAAAGCTACAAACCGCGACAAATTAAATAAAGTCCAACTTTAAGCTTGCCTACTTTCCGTTCTCGCAACCACGAATATCTCGCGTCTCGGTAGGGCCAGGGGTCATTAAAATGTGTCAGGTTTGTATGCCCAACCCTTTATAAGCGGATCACTTCGCACGACCTCATCTGCGGCACTGGACAGCTTACTCTACCTAACACCTCTTGATATATTTAGCAAACAAATAGCTGCAAGCTCTGCTAATCGCCCCAAAGCTTCGTCGCAGTGGACTTACAACAACAACATTGGCCACTCCGTAATTCTTAGGTATTTAGAATCAATTCCAAACCACACAGACTACACCATCGCCCAACTGCAATTCGACAGAAACTTCCAGATTTCTATACCTTCCAGATCTTTCTGGGAGGATAGGGCATTCCTGGAAGACGAGTCAATCCATTTTTATACAGATGGTTCAAAAACAAAAGAAGGGGTTGGTGGAGGTTTGTACTCTGAACGACTGAAATTAAGTCTCTCATTCCGCCTTCCCAATCATTGTAGCGTGTTCCTGTCCTGGCTTAAAGAAAACGTGATATCAACATCTGATATTCGTACTCTCTTAGATGGTCAGGCTGCTATAAAATCTCTGGACTCTGTCTCTATGCAAACTCTATAACAATCCATAACTGTCGATCATCTCTAATGGAGATGGCAGATGTGAAAAGAAAGATCTGGCGTAATTTTCGACTCTAAATTTAACTTTGTCAAGCATATAGAGTTCAGTGTTTCCAAAGCAAATTCCATGCTAGGCTTTATTAAACGCAATAGTAAAGACTTCAAAGACCCTTTTGCTCTTAAATCGCTCTATTCATCTTATGTCAGATCAATATTAGAATATTGCTGTGTTATTTGGAATCCGTTCTATAACATTCATTCAAACAGAATTGAAATGATTCAGAAAAAATGTACTAGGTTCGCAATTCGGAAATTAGGTTTGAACATCGAAACTCCATCATATACTACGAGATGTCAACTTTTAGGTATGCAATCACTTGTAAATAGACGAAAAATGTAGTAGTAGTAGTAGTAGTAGTGATTTATTTGGTTCAATAATTTCAGTGTTTGGTACAAAATTCACAATAGAGCATTGGCTTTTGCCGTCAGCCGAAAATGAGTGTGTTCTTTAAATAAAAAAAAAAAAAATAATGTATTATGTAAGTAAAGTTTAAATAATGTTTTTGACCATCTAGTTTTACTATTAAGAAAATATATAGTTATGTTTATTTAGAATGCTTCATTCATAATTTGTTGCCGGTATTTTAATGCAGTTTTTAAGAAGTTATATAGAAGACTCCAGTTTTCTCCGTTGAGGATTTGAAGGATTTCGTCCAACGACAGTGTATTTTTGTCCCAGATTGCTCTTCTTATTGGGATAAGTATGGGACAGGAACCCACGAGGTGTTGTACATCTTCCCTTACTCTTAAGTTGCACATAGTGCACTCCACATCTGTTTCATTGATGTATGGCAGGTAATTTAAGTATATTAATTCTCCCCTGGTTTTAAAAATGGTAGATATCATATCTAGGTTAAATCTATCATCAAAATAATTCTTCGGACCAAGGTCATGCTGCAATAGTCTGTATGTTGTTCTTGACTGGCTTTGTTCGCTTTGGTTCTTAAATTCAATTCGTGTATACTCTTCTATTTTTGATATTAGCTCTTGTATCTTACTCCTTGAGGGCATCTCGTTATTGTATTCCAGAATAACGCTGTGGGCGCTGCTTAGCCTAGCCCATTCATTAAAAAATTGCAGATTTCCCCTTTGGAGATACTTCAGTACTTTGTGCGGGAGACGGTTGCTCGATAGTGCCATGACTTTCTGGATGTAGCTGAAATGGAGTTCGAGAGTGTGTACATAAAGTGGTGGTAAACCTGTTTCCAGATGTACCATGTAGTTTGGAGTGTTGAATGGTAATCTGAAGATTTTTTTGACAAAATATCTTAGAAGTTGTTCCACCTCTTCATATTGGTATATCCCCCAGACTTGTGCCGCATAGCACATTATGGACCTCATAACTGCATCAAAAATCTTATACTTCGAGCTCGGAGGGATATTCCTCTTGCTCAACACTCCATTCCAGGTACTATTAATCGCGCGTTTTGATTCTTTTAGTTTTTCTTGCAAGTGTTTTTTGAAAGACAGTTGTGGTGTCATGAGTACACCAAGATATTTATACTCCTTGACTATTTCGAGATCTTCATTGTTCCAAGTCCATTTTTCGTTTCCAGCAAATCGTCCTCGTCCGTTGCGAAAAATCATGATTTTTGATTTGCTCGTATTGAGTTGAAGATTCCATAAGTAGCAATATTGCTGTAGTTTGTTGATCATCAGCTGCATCATGTTGGGGCTCTCTGCTAGTATGACAATGTCATCAGCATATAGTAGCAGCTTTATTGCAAGACCATCAAACATTATACCTCCAGGAAGGGAAGAAAAATTGAGAAGAGTATTGGGCTCAGAAGGCATCCCTGCTTGACTCCTGTTTTCGTCTGAAACCAACTAGACAAAGTGTTTCCATCCCATACCGCCGTAAGATTATCCTCATAAAGATTCTGCAATACCTTGAGCATTTTCGTTGACATCCCTAGGTTACTCAATTTAAAAAATAGAGCTTTCCTATCTATCGAGTCGAAGGCAGCCTTAAAGTCAACGAAGAATGCGTAAAGTTTCTTTCCTCTATCCAGGAACGACTGCGCAATGCCAGTAAGGGAGAAAATATTGTCCACGGTGGAGTAGTCTTTTCGGAAACCCGCTTGGAACTCACTAAGTAGATCGTTGTCTCGGATCCAGTTCGTCAGTCTCTCCAACATAATCCCAGTAAATATTTTTGTCACTGTATTGAGGAACGAGATTCCTCTGTAATTGCTTGGATCTTTTGGGTCACCCTTCTTTAGTAAAGGAAATATTATATTTTTCTTGAAGCTTTCCGGTGCCTTTCCAAAATTAAAAATAGAGTTGTAAGCCTTTGTAAGCTCTTCTAGAAAAGTTTCGGTTGAATTTATGAAGAATTCATATGGAATACGGTCTTCACCAGGAGCTTTGTTAATGTTGCATCGGGAGATGACTCTGCTTACATCTTGTACAGTTATTGGGCGATCTAGCTCTTCTACTTCCAAAAATGGCAGCGCAAAGTGAAGTTCGTTTTCATTGAGATTGTTGTTCAGGAGTTTCTCGAAATGGGTTGCTAACATAGAAGCATCAACTTTTATATTCTTCCCAAGAGTTGTGCCGTTTATTGTCTTCACGATCTTCCAGAAGGATCTGCTATCGTTAACATCCTTTAGTTTCAATGCTATTGTGAGAGCGTATGCTTTTTGTTTTTGTTCGCACAGCGTTTTGTACTTTTTGTTTGCTTCTTGGTATAGGTATTTCGTGTTTGTGGTTCCAGTTTTTTTTAGTATCCTTAAGAATGTGAACGACTTTTTTCTGGCTGCTTCGCATTCCCAATCATACCAAGGCTGTTTTCCCTTTTCCCTTTGTCTCGATTGGAGTGGTCTTGCGGCTGTGACTATACAGGTTGTTAGCTCGTCTGTTCCGTTAATGGTTTCGATCAGTCTCTGATTTACTAGCATAAGTTCTTCATCTAGGTTTGATCTGTATCTCTCTTTTATTTGTTCTCTCCATTGCAGCTTTGGTAATAGATAACTGCGATCGATGGTGTTGCCATCATCAGAGCTGTATATCATATTTGAAGATATTGGTTGGTGATCTGAATGAGTTAAATCATTCACCTTAAAATCATCGACACACTCAAGCCATTTCCCTTTAATGAAGCAGTAGTCTATCGTTGAGCACGCAGCACCCCTAATAAAAGTTAAACTTCCTTCTCTATCACTTTTTGAGCGACCGTTTAGTAGTATTAGTCCGATGGTTTCACACATTTCTATTATTTTTTTGCCATTTACGTCGATTTTTTTATCAGTTGCTGCCCTTAATTCTGCAAATAATTCTGGTTGTCTCCCTTCGTTAATAATTATTTGGTTGTCTCCAACCCTACCATTGAAGTCTCCCATAAGCATAATATTTTCCTTCTCAAATTCCAACAGGAAGTTATATAAGCTGGTGAAATCATCCATCCATTTGTTGCAGTTTAAGTATATTGGTATTATAAACATTTTTCCTCTTTTGCTGCCAATTTCGATTATTTCTCTGTTCATTACATTCACAAAATTACATTTGATTTCATTCTTTAATTCTTTCTTAACACCATACAAAAAACCTCCACTAGCCCTCCCCTGCACAGACGATCTCACTGCTGGTATCCAGAGTAGTTCATAATGTTGAAAGAAGTTATCGAAACGTTCCATATTCTTATCTACATAAGTTTCATGCAACATAAAAATATCATATTTATTTATAAATTGAAAAAAATCATAGAATAATATTTTATTGGCTAATCCTGCTACATTAAATGATAAAATACTTAAATATTTGTTTGAATTACTAATTTTAATTTTATTTCTACAACGGCTGACGGCATTACAACTAAATACGCTGAACGTGTTCATCGAGATTCCCTATTTGAGTTCGGCTGGACTGACTGCAACTTGCGTTTCCACCATAATTTGACATTTCTCGATTGTTATTTAGCAGCTGTTTAACTGTCATCCCATCTTCTTGATCGCACGTCAATCTATTGTTTACATCCAGATAGTAATTTTTTCCCTGGATTTGGAGTTTGTCTCCACGAAGTTGTATTTTAATATTTGGATTTTCTGATATAATTTGTTCTTTTATTTTGATAATTTGTCTTCGCTTTTCACGCGCAGCAAAAGGATAATCTCTGTGTATCGAAATACCAGACCCTTTGAGTTTACTTGCGGCTTGCAACATGTGACTAACGTGTTCTCTATTTTGAAACTCAATTAAAACATTTCCAACATTTGCTCTTGTAGATCTAATTTCTTTCGTTGATGCAACAATTGCGGGATTATGGTTCTCAAGCAGATCCATGCAGATTGATTTTGCTTTCTCAGCGGCGACTTCTCCATTCTCAACAGGTATGTGAACCACTATGTTTTTTTCATTGGTTTTATTTGAAAGCCACTCTACTTGCTTCTCAAGAGAGATGCAGCGGGTTTCCATTGTCTGCAGTTGAGTTTGAAGGTTAGCATTCTCTTTTTTTATCAACTGCAATTGTGCCCCGATTCCTTCGAGATCAGATTTTGTTGCCAAAAGCTTCATCTTTGCGTCCAATGTTGTTGATATAGACTCACAAATCATGGTTTTTAAGTCATTCACAGACAGATTACTAATCGCCATTTCCCCTGATCCTCCCCGTTGTTTTACTGGTGGGAATGTGGGCGAGGTGTCGTGCAGCCCCCGTTTCGGATGTTGAGTGGTATTAGTGAAAAATTCCAAGCCTTTGTTCGGTGGCGGTGTTCGGTTCATTTTTAAAAATTTTAAATCTCCAAATCTGCGATTTCACTTACAATATGAAATGTTTTCGACTTACCCTTGCAAGGATATAAGTTTAAGTTTCAATTGGCGCACTTAAGCGAATTTATTTCGGCACTTTAAGGAGTATTTTCTTTATAAACAACGGAGCTCAGTCGCAAACACTTTTGATCCACTTTACTCTCACACTCTATCTCTTCTTCTATACGAAAAATGTATTCAGTTATGTTTATAAGTGATATTTTATCGTACCATATCAAGTGCCCATTTCTTTTATCCTTAATTAATTTATATGCTCCATCGCGACAACTGAGAGTACGTTCTTTATTTCGTGAAAATGATCATAGAGTTAACTATGCAAAAAATGAACCTATAACCCGCTGTGTCAGTGAAACTAATCTTATTGCGTCTCATATTAAATTTGACATACATTTTTAGTTTAAAACAATTTTTTTCAAAAACTATACATAGTTTTGACTTGATTTAAAAACAAGCTGGCTTGTTGGCTTTAAAAAAAGGTATAATACTCAATTGTAAGTATTACCATTATTTTTTAATTATTTTTTTTTTTCCATTTAATGTACATATTTTTTTAAATTGCCCCTACCGCCTAAACGGTGGGAGATAGACCCCCCCTCCCATAGTAAAAAATGCTTGTTTTTAACTGTTCTATACAAATCCGTCATTAAACTTTGTGGCCAAAGTTATCGTACTCTCCCCAAATGATATTATCTCCAAAACAATTTTATGCAACGAATAAAAACGTTGTTGACATTTGATTTTGTGAGAAAAATCGAATGGACAATTTTTTTTATAAAAAATAAGAACCTAAAGAAACATTACTAAAAGTTGGTAAAAATTGAGTTTTTATTAAAATGTCTTTTTAAAAAATTGAGATTATGGCTTCCTACTAATTTTATCTTATAAGAAATATTGTTTTTCACGTTCGGTTAAATTTTAAGAAAAATCGAATTGACAGTTTTTTTTTACAAAAAAATAAAAACCTATAAAAAAACAATACTAAAACAGGGTAAACATTTACTTTGGACTCAAATATCTTTTCAAAAATTAAAAATATTTTCTTAAAACTAATGTTATCTCAAAGAAAATATTGTTTTTGATATTCTGTAGTAAAGTTAGTTTTTTCATAAAAAATTAAAATCTAAAAAAAAAAATAGTACGCAAATGCTACTAAAATTGGTAAATAATTATGATTTTGAAACGAATATGTAAAGTTTCAATGTCACCTTAATTTGAAAAGGATATATTGTCGTTTTTACACACTTCATTCGAAATTTTACTGTTAATATCATCTCTACTACTATAGATGCCCTTAATTGCATAAAAATAATACAATATAATAACATTACCTTATGACTCCTGATATAACCATCCTCTTAAACCATCGTATGTGCTACGTTTTTTTTTTCTGAATAAAATCATCTAGCTAATGCAATCCAATTGAAGTATAAATTCCTTAGAAGGCAAAATATCTTTTTTTTTTCTTTTGCTGTGATGCCAAGAAAGTATCTTTTTAATAAACTGACAAAGAAGAACTAACGATAAGCACAATAAAAGAACGGTTCAGACACTCAGCACATAGTCATTGACCTTATCTGTATTTCCAGGTATTATTCGATCTTCGTTATTTCCACAGCAGGTTGCTGCTTACTGCCTGCTGCATTGTCGTCGTTGTCTCTTCATGCACTCAAGATCTATGGCCGTTTCAAGTAACGAAATTAAAGCATCCACCTAACTCTTATATCCTCTCATCTAAAAATGTGAAAAGTAAGTGACCATGACTAGTGCTGCTCCAAGATCGGCAAAAAATTTCCTCTTGAGGAGGCATTCTTCTGAGCTGGTCATTTATCTTTTGCAATTTCTCTGAGCTGTTCGTCGGCCAACAATCCAAAGATGGTTATGCTTTTAGTTCTCTGTGTTCTTGTATAGCTTAATAGGTTGGGGTAAATATCAAGGAACGAAACCAATAATCTATACGAAAACAATATTATTTCTCCCCTAGTGTACAAGATGCACACATATTTATATAAGGAGAAGTCTGATTTGACATTATGGAGTTTATTTGAATGATTACTTTGAAGTGTTGTGTTTTCGACCTATTTTCAAATAGCAAACTAAATATTTTTGCAAATAAGACAAATACGTTGGTACCTAAGTACATGTATATTCTTTTTTTTTTAATAAAACAAAATCTTCAAAATCAGGATACAACAAATTTTAAGCTAACTATTTAATTTTAATTTTTGTAGTACCCGTGGCATGATGGTTAGTGCGTTGGACTGTCATGCAAGAGGTCTTGGGTTCAATCCCTGCCTGTGCCACCTTAATTAAAAAAAGAGTTTTCACGGGTGTTGCCTCTTGAGAGGAATTGACAAATTCTCCAAGAGTAATTCTTGTCATGAAAAAGTGCTTTCTCAAATTAGCCGTTCGGATTCGGCATATAAACTGTAGGTCCCCTCGATCCCTGCAATTACTCGCACACAGGAATGGTTGAGAGTTGTAAGTCACTAGGCCCTGGTTCTCTACGGACTGTTGCGCCACCCAATTTATTTATTTATTTAATTTTAAGCAAATGTAAGCTTTTAACCAGTTAACAACATGTGTTTACTTTTTTAATCTATTTCTTACAAATGTCCAATATTTATTCTATTTACATTTCAGGAACTGAAGGAAAGCTTCAACTATGGACTATTTTGCCCGCCCTCAAACGGTAAAGCAGGAAAGTTTCTCGATGAAGAACGGCGTTTGGGTGATTATCCTTTTAATGGTCCTGTCGGATATTTAGAAGTAAGTTAATTTGATTAAACAATAAACATATTTAAAATAGTCCACAAATATTTTTTTAAATCCTTTTTATTCAGAGAATTAATTAATTTTTATAAAAAGTAAGAACTTTTCAAAGAACATTCCTATTCCTTTTGAGAATATTATTTTGGTCTTTTCAGTTTCTCAAATTATAAAAAAGTAGCAAAGAATGAAATTTCATACTTGATTTCTATTGAAAGTAGGAAAAGTTTGAATATAAAAAGAATTATTTCACCAAACACAAATTGAATAGCTATTTATTGGAGTTTTTGAAATCAAAAACATTTTAATTTTAAAATTTGGTTCTAATGTACTTTTTTGTATATTACTTTTTAATTTATTTAATAAATAAATATAATAATAAATATTATTTCCCAAAGAAAACTTTGAAATACATAGATAATATCACTATAAATTGTTTTCCAAGTGATCGCCCTTTTCATTCGCTTTTTTTAAGTACGGACAGATATAATTCATTGTTTTATTTTATTTGCAGCTAAAATACAAAAGACGTGTTTACAAAATGTTGAATTTAGATGAACGACAATTAAAGGCGCTACACACACGAGCTAATCTTAGACGATTTCTAGAATGCGTTAACGGCGGGCATGTGGAGAAAATTGCCAAAATGTGTGCAAAAGGGCTGGACCCAAATTTTCATTGTCCGGAAAGTGGTGAAACCCCACTGACTGTGGCGACCGGAGCTAAAAAACCAAATAAACTTCTCATCGCACTTGTCAATGGCGGTGCTTTGCTAGATTATCGAACGAAGGACGGAGCAACAGCTCTTCATAAAGCTGTCGAAAAAGACTCGCTCGAAGGCGTTACGTAAGTTAAATAAACAAGAATATGTAATTATTAATAGCTTAATTAAAGATTATTATTAGTTGTGATAAGCGTAATCAATGAAATGCCCTGACAATATTCTCATAAAAACCGTTGTAAATAAAAAATTAAATCTAAAAATTTAACTGAATGACATTTAGCTAAAGTCTATTAATTCAGCTCATAACTCTCTCTCTCACACAAATCAAAGAGTTTAAATTAAAATATAGAATGCATCTTGAAAACAAATATTTAATTAAACAATGAAATTTAAATAAATTCTCACTATCTAATAAGTTACCCATAAATAAAATAAAATCATGCAATAATATTACAAAACTCTTACTGGACTTACCGTCTTTTACAATTATTTGGTTATGAGGTTTATGGAAAATTTACTTTTTGGCTCAACGCTTTATTGACTTGTATAAAACTTATCTCCTAATTAATCAGCAACTTGATGGAAGTTAATTATATATCAATTTAGAATGTGAACCGTGCTTAGGAGTGCGAGAAAACAAGCCATCACATTTATATCAAACCAAATGGCATGTTACTATTTCAGCAATTCATACAAAGTTTTGGCCATATATGCGTGTTTCAGATACTTTGCAAGTTGTTCAAATTAAATTGCTGATGCTAGTTGTGTTACAAGCTAACTTACAAAAAATTGTCCATATTAAGCTTTTAAACTGAAAGATCAGGTGCCGCAGTTGTGTGACCAAACTCAAATCTTACTATACCTATATTTTTTTTTTTATTTTGGAACTACAAATAAATAAACTATTTTTTTACAGCACCCTTTTGGAACTCGGTGCGTCGCCAAATTATAAAGATGGACGTGGCATAACACCGTTATACACCTCTGTTACAAAAAAATGTGATCCCAAGATAACGGAAAGCCTGCTGCACGATCATGCAACTCTTGGTATTCAAGATAATCAAGGTTGGCAGGAAGTCCATCAGGTAAGTTGGTTGCTCGATGAAGTCTTCATTTTGCACAAACAATGTCGAAAGAATGGATATGTTTGCGGAAAGTTTATAAAACCATTTCAAACACTGTTGAGCCAGGTTAATATAAAACATGTTAATGCAAAAGATTTTTATAACGACAATTAAACAACATTGCGTGTGCTTCTGTAAACAGAAGTACGAACTCTGTTTCAAAAATCCACTCAATTTGTCTTACATTCCCGATGAGAGTTCTTTTATTTAAACCCAGGTTTAAAAAAAAAGATATATATTATAACGTCTCAGGCTGCTTAGCACAAAACAAAAACAACTATATCAATGGATTATAAATTGTTTTTGAATAAGAGGTTTCACTTTGAATAGCAGCTGTCACTTTGAAATGTGTGATTTGTTGAGTTAAACCTACGTCATTACGAAAATTGGAACAATGCATTGAAATAGTTAAAACTCACTACAAAAATTGTGAACATTTTGCAGTCACAGTTAGCAAAACTATAACACTTTCCCATTTCGGCCGGAAAAAGTGAAACATGTTTGAGCTGTTTGAACAAGTGATGTGAAGTATCAGAACCGTATTCGTACTTCAATATCCGAACATTTTAATATTGCCGCAGTGTTGATGAAAACTCGGGTTTGTCGATTCTTCGTCGATTTTTTGAACCAGGCATAGCGGTATCGAGCTATTACTTGTATTTTTATTATTTCGTAATGCTGGAAGATGTTGTTGTGGACGTCGTTTATTTTTAACAAGGTGGTGCTACTTGTGAAAGAGCAATCGCACGCTTGGCTGACATCGTTTTCAATTTTTAATCACATAATTTCTCTTGACATCCTTTAATTACTTATAAAATATTAAAAATGAAAATTCTAATTGAAAAACCCTGTGTATGTGTATATTAATTTATGAAAAATGTCAATCGGGCAGAGAATAGATTGATATACCGATCAGGGTACCAATCTGTTTGATTTATTTGATTGCTATTGGCAAAAAAGAATAATTTTATCGTGTTAATATAAAAATAAAATAATAAATACAAAAAGAACTACAAAATACGTATTTACATGGGTTAAGAATTTGGAATAAAGATAATATGGAAGTGTTTACTAAAAATCGCAAACAAATTGAAGAACAAAAACGCAAATTTATCAAAACTCTTTTGCTTATAATAATGCTTCCTTTCTTGCGTTGTTTGGTTTGTCCAATAATACTTAATAACATTTTGAGCCAAAATTTTGCGTATCTTAGAAGACATAATTAGTATGGTATTCTGTATATACTGGGTGATGGTTGATACATATAATAAATAATTTATTTGACTTAAATTTAAGTAGACTTAACTCGGTGTTCTTTGGTTCTTTTAGTACATAAACTTTCCACTTAAACTTAATCTGTGCGTCTTAAAAATTATGAAAACATTTTAACTCCTTTTAAAAATCTATATCTGTATTATGAAACTAGGCTTGCCGGCATGGTCTAGTCCAGCATTTGGAACATTTATTGTTTTATGGTGCGGACATGGATGGCCGTAATGCTTCCGGTAATACACCATTGCATGTTTGCGCTGTTAACAACCAAGAGGCTTGCGCTAGAATGCTTCTTTTTCGCGGTGCCCAACGTGAGGCCCTTAATTATGCAAATCAAACTCCCTATCAGGTATTTATTTCTATCTTATAATTAAAACTTAGTAAACTAATAATGCGTAGATTATTATTTTTGTAAGTTTTTAATCTATATTAAATTTCAATAATAAATTTGGATTTGGTTCTTATTCCGGGTGGCCAATGCAATTTTAATTTTCAAATTTATTTTTAGTTTTCATTTGTTTGATTGTATTTTTTACGATCATAATTACGCTCAAGGTTAACGTATCTAATTTTGTAATATGTTACTTCCTTTTAAATGTTCTTATTGAATTATTTTTTTTTTTATTAAAATTATACCTTTGACTTCTTTTTAAATAGTTAATATTTTGTCAATGTTTAATAGTTAATGTTTTATCAAATAGGTTGCTGTGATTGCTGGTAATCTAGAGCTAGCAGAAGTTATACAGAATTACAAAACTGATGAGATTGGTAAGTTACATTTTTTTTAGAATTTTCAACTTTGTAATATACATTCTTAAAAAAATATGAATGTTCATATGTTTTTTTTTATACCTAATATGCATTTTCAATTTTATTGTTGATTATTCTTGTTAAATTAATCACTCATTTGCATTGGTAAAAATAAGAAATTAAAATTAAAATTTTTTGCATATGTTTCCTGGATTGTTTGTCGTTTATTAGATGATATTTTATTTGTTTTATATTTATTGAATTTATTGTTTCACTCAAGCATTCTCTTCAAGGTACCTATTACATATACATACTAATAAATCAATTATTTATAAAAAGCTTATAAATGAAACTATTATTATAATAGAATTATTTACTTGAGTAACCTCATTTAATTTAAAAACTAAAATAAAGAAACAGCTAAGTATTGCGTTTCCCATTCTCAGGAAAGCCTACATTTTATTCTGGATTGAAGTTTTCCTTTATCTAAAAATGTTATGATAATTTCTTCGCATGGTTCGAATATTGACTCAATTTATTTCATCCTATAACTTTTAAACGAAATAGTTCAGTCAGCAGGTGGTTATTACAGTTACTTTTTCTTATCAGCATTTACTGATTTTTCAGCATTCTGAACTATATAGTGTTCTTAAAAGACTGTATTTTAATCAATTATTGTTTAAGTTCATTTCCATGAGCAATATTCAGATAAAAAAGCTGTAAAGTTGAAATTTTTAAAAGCAAACATTTTCTGTGATGAATATATTTTGATATGCCTATTAATATTTTGAGGGAGATTACGATAACTCAGGCGACAGAGTTTAATGACGGATTTGTATAGAACAGTTAAAAACAAGTATTTCTTACTATTATTTGGTCTATCTCCCCCCGTTTAGGCGGGAGGGAATGATTACTTAAATTGGAATAAATACTCGTAGTTACAAAATAACGGTAATACTTACAATTAAGTGTTATACATTTTTTTAAGGCCAACAGTTTTGTCTATTAGCTTGTTTTTAAATCAAGTCAAAACTATGCATAGTTTTGGAAAAAAATTGTTTTAAACTTAAAATTTGTTGTTTTTTTTAGAATTCATTTGTCTTATTTGTTTTTTATCAAAAACTGAGAAAATTGAAAATTACTAAAAGAAATATTTTAATTATTTTGTCCTTGCTTAAGTATTTACGTAGTCTTATTTTGATAGTAATAATCGAATATGGATTAAGATATACCTAGGATAAGTTATTTTTTTTTCAATCCAGCTTATTTAAATGCAAAAGAAACTTTGTATGCACCCGACCTCACGCCCCCCCCCCCTACACACCCCACTGTTGCATACACCCAAACTCGCACCTCCCATTATTACTATCAAAATAAGACTACTCAAGCAAAAAAAAAATAATTAAATGAAAATAGTAGTTGTGGTTATTTTCAATTTTCTCAAAACTAAAAGACATAAAGTCATCTAGTTTTAAGTTTTTGATTGATAATTAATAAGAGCAACAAATTATTTATAAACTTATGATCATTTTTTTTAACTCAAATTTTGAGTTTAAAACAATTTTTTTCAAAAACTGTGCATAGTTTTGACTTGATTTAAAAAAAAAACGTATAATACTTAATTGTAAGTAATTAATAATAGTAAAAAATGCTTATTTTTAACTGTTCTTAAGAAATCCGTTATAATATCTTGTCGCCTGAGTTATCGGACTCTTGCCATATTTTGTTTTAAATCTATTAAACATTCACGATAAATTATTGTGGAGAAGTTCCTAAAAATTTGAACCATTAAAGTATATCTCAGAGCACATCAAATATAAAACAATTAAATCTAGCAACATCCTTTTGGAGAATGCATAACATTTATTTTGTAAATAAAATAATTGGTTAATCTTCTCATTATCTAATCTCAAAATCTTTTTCTTTAATCAAATATTTAATTAATAATAATCCCATAAGTAATTCTCTTTGTTTGTTATATTTTTTGTTACTTAATCTTTCATATTGAAAAATTTACCCTGCATTAATATATTGTTTATTCTCATGGCATATAATACATACATTTTCATTTCGGCACTTTTCAATATATCAATGACATCTTAAAGCCAGCGCCCGATTTGCAATGAATTTTTCTATTTTTGAGGCTGATATTTAAATTTAATAAAAAAATAAGTTTCTTTTAATACAAGACAAAATAGATTTACTTATTACAATTTATCTGTTCCGTAAAAATAAACGTGATTTTTTTCAAAATTTGTGATGTGAAGAGAGAATACTTCTGTTAATTTATAAGTATAATAAAGTTTTATAAACATCATATAGTTTTTATATTCTATTTACTTAAGCCTTGTTTTAATTATGTACTGGTAATAATTATGTAAACAATGTTCGGAACGTAATATAATAATAGTTTTAAGTAAATATGTATTTTGCTCACAATGTTTATTTTATTGTAATAAGTGGAAATACAGTTTTTTAATACAAAAATACAAATAATCTTAGTTAGTTTAATAGGATACAAACACAATAAAGTATGCTTACTCAAGCATAATAGGAAAAAATGATTGTCAAAAAATATAAATATAATTAGCACTTCGAGAAATTAAGTTAAGTCTGTCTTGAATAGAGCACAAATCACATTTGAGAAGAAAGAAGAGTTCAATGTTTATTTTATTTTGGAACAGAATTAATAAAGGTTAATTTTGTACATCCTTTTTCTAAACCCTTGATTCAATTTGCGGTATGTCCATCTTATATTGATAAATTCTTTTCATTTTTTGTTTTAACTTTAGAGACATACCTTTCAAAAAAAAATTGGCACTGCACAAAATATTTGAAAGTGGTACAAATTAATATTTAATTTATTAAAAAAACATATGTACATAAATAATGTAAATTTGCAATTAGGTACAATTTTTAAGAAATAAAATCCATTATCATTTGTATTATTGCTAACATATTTTAAAGAACCTAATAAATAATCTCAATATCGAATCTATCTAAGTTCAGCAACGTCAAACCGTTAATGCGCTCCTTGCCGATTTTGCATCGAAATAAATTTTTAAATTCCCATAGGATGTTATTGTAATCGGTCCGATTTTTCGAATTGAAAATTTTGACATTTTTCAACGTTTCAAGGTCCCTAGAATCTAAATAAAAGATTTTTAGAGAGATGTCTGTGTGTGCGTGTTTACGTACGTTCGTACGTTCGGAAGTGGAGATATCGACTTCAAATAAATTTTGTTATACAGTTAATAATGCAAAAAAGACTCTCAAACAAACGCTTGGGTGTTTTTTTTACTATAGCAATTTAAAAAAAGAATCAAAATTTTGGTTGACACAAAATACCTCACGAACCCATAGTGCTATCGACTTGAATTAAATATAATAATTTATAATGTGACGTGATAAAAAATTTGACGTGATACAAAATTTGTATAAACTTGAAAATTTATTAATTTAAAAGTAATTGTCAGCTCGAATATTTTACGAACAAAAAATGATTGTATCTCCAAAATAATTGTATGCAACGAAGAATAACGTTTTTTACATCTGGTTATGAAAAAAATCGAATGGACGGTTTTTTTACAAAAAATTAAAACCTAAAAAAAAACATTACTAAAAGTTGGTAAAAATTGATTTTCAACTTAAATTTTTTTTTAAATTCAAGATATTGATTTCAAACTAATTTCGTATTATTGAAAATATAGTTTCCAACATTCAGTTAAATTTTGGGAAAGATCGAATTGACAAAAAAAAATTAAAAACATAAAAAACATTAGTAAAAAATTGATTTTCGACTCAAATATTGGATTTAAACTAATTTCAACTGATGAAATGTATTGTTTTTAACATTCAGTAGAATTTGTATAAAAATCCAATCCAGTTTTTTCATAAATATTAAAATGTACAAAAAATAGTACGTAAAATTGGTAAAAATTAATATTCGATTCTCGATATCTCGTGAATAAATGAAGATATTGTCTTCAAAATGATTTCATTCTGTGCTAAATTTTGTTTTTAACGTTCTTAGAATAATCTAAGCTCTGTTTGTATAAGAAATACAAATTTTCATGAAATGCTACTAATATTGGGTTTCGACTAAAAATCTCGTTAGCAAAAATATATTTTGAAATCAAACTATTTCATCATATTCAAAATATAGTTGGTAATTTTAAGTTTATCTTTCAGAAAAATTCAACTGACAACTTTAAAAAAAAAACACAAAAACAACAAAAAAACTATTAAGGAATGGTTTCCGACTCAAGTATTATGAGAGCAAAGAAAGATATCGACTTCAAATTATTTATCTCACACAAAATATTGTTATGAATATTTTTGTTGAAATTTTAAGCAAGACAAACGGGATGGGAAGTTATCAGTGTTTGAAGCATCCCATCCTCTTTTTAATCAATTTTGGCATCAGACTCTTGAAAGGCGATATGCGTGAAGCAGGTTTTATATTTTAGTTTTTTTCAGCTAAACTTAAATATGTAGGTACTTAGTTAAGACTTTCACCATATTATGTTTTTTTTTTTATTCAGCTTTGATTTAATTTAGATATTGAATAAAAAATGTAAAGCTATGTACACAACCAACTGCAAACTTAAATAATCATTTTACACTCATTAGCAGGTTTGATAACAATTTTATATTTAAGTCACTATTTTATAAAATTCGGAAAAATGTTTAGTTATTTTTATTTTTCTTATCATTCACATGACATTTACAACAACAAAATTTTGTCCAATGTTTACCTACAAATACCCATGTTAACTTGTAAAACGGCTTGTACTTCGTGCTTGTCAAATTTGCAGTTACGTATGTAGTGTATCCGGCTTAATTGGAGGACACTAAAGAAAAATTGTGAAGACAGTGTTTACTTGAAAAGAAAATGTTGATTAAATATTTGGCAGCGAAAGTCTTTGAGGGATGCAATTCAAATAAAATCGGTCGCTGGCTAATATTAAAGAGTCATGCCAAACAATTTATATGTTATAACTCTTCGTCATAATGTAAGGCTTTGTTCTTAATTTTATTTTATGCATTAATGTTAAAAGCTCGTTAAATGTTTATTGTTGTTCATTAAAGGCCCTTTATTTTGTAGCTACTATAAGTCCATATGTACAAAATTTAATTTCACTTATTTGAGCTTATATAAGTATAAAAAATATAACAAAAAAGAACATGTAAGTGATTTTAAAGCGTAAGTAGAATAAAAATGTGATCATGATTGGAGTAAAAAAATGTATTTTGCAGGAACAATTAAATTGACAATTATTACTTTTTTCAACACTATTATAAAGTATGTCTCATATAAGGCACTTAAAAATGTATAAACAAGGATCCCCACAATCACGACCACAGGAAAAATGAAACCGTGAATTCCTGATATCATAACGAGGTCGAAAAACTTATGACGTAAGTTTTTCTTTTATTTTGTAATAGTGATTATGAGTCGGCCTGTATTAACATATATATATTTTGACACAAAAATTGGTAGTACTTACGTTACTTAACATATGTAAGTACCAATATCATAAATGGCCGCCGTGAGATGTTTTTTTTGATATCCATGTTTTCAAAGGAGATGAATAGATCAACTTTCTCAG
The DNA here is from genome assembly GCA_920104205.1 of Eupeodes latifasciatus. Lineage (NCBI taxonomy): Eukaryota > Metazoa > Arthropoda > Insecta > Diptera > Syrphidae > Eupeodes > Eupeodes latifasciatus. Next base: position 74,189,214 of record OV049925.1, read on the forward strand.
TTTCAAAGGACACCATCCTCAACAAAGATTTTTTCAGCATTGAATTATTTTTTCATGATAATTGGTTTATAAAAAAATTATTCGTTCAATTAAATGTTTAATTTTATCACATTCCATTTTCCAACTCTTTCTTCCCTTAACAAACTTAATTGCAAATAAGAAATGTAATACAAGATTACTAATAAAAACTTAATTTGTTCGCACTTTATAATTTACTTTTATCTCTCTCGGTTTTTGAAGTCAAAAAACGTTGATGTGCTTTATAAAAAAATATCTTCTGCAATTCACCTGCGTTTGTTGTTTTGTAATTTTTTGTTAAATTACAAAATTAAACTTTTAATTACCTCTTTTAGTACTCGTGGTGATATATACACAAATCTAAACAAAATGTTACTGAATCCAAATACAACTTACACATTTAACAAAAAAATAACTTTTCGATTAAAAACAAAAAATTTAAGATAAAAAATGAATCATTCATTATCAGTTTCAATCATTCATATTTACTGTTAGATAATTGTATTGCTTACAGGTTGTTTTCAGGTAATTTTGTAAAAAATAAAATTATTGGGAGTTATTAAACAAAATGAAAACGAAATATGTGTTTCAATTTCAAGATCGCCATCCATTGTTTACGCAGCTATACCACTTTAAAACTTGGTTTTTTAAGAAAAAATAGTTTTTAAACGCATTAAGCAATAAAAACAAACTCTCCACCTAAAAATATGATCATTACATTTTTAAAACTCCACTATTTTTCGACCAGTTTTTAAAAATCTATCAACAAAGTGTACCTAAAACTTGTTTTTGAAAAAACGAGCATTAGTACCCTTGTTCTAAAATCTAGATCTGGTTTCACTAATATTGATAAATATCAAGACCTTTTCGACATCTTTCTTGACTTAACCTTAATGAACGCAATAATTTCTTTAATTGCCTATATAATTTGACTTCAGAAAAGCAAGTCTCATTTTTTTGCCCCATTTCTATATTTGTTAATTCGATGATTTGATAATTTCAAATGTTATACAAAAATGATTGTTTTGTTAAATGTCTATCTTCAAAGAAATCAAATAATACGAACTATAGTGTTCAAACGCTTTTGACTAACTTAGTCAGGGAATTATTTTATTCAAACTTTAAGCACTCGGTATACCACCCTTTTTCTTAGCTTGCTTCAAATCCTACTTTCCTACCAAGTCCTACCAAGTAAAATTAAGAAATTGTCTTTCAGATCCTTTTGTTGCTCAATCTGGTGTACCCCAGGGGAGCCACCTTGGTCCTTTTCTGTTCATGCTGTCTGTTAATGACTTCATGTTTACGCTTAGGTGAGATTGGTTTACATTTCGCTAACCCCAAAATGCCAGTCATTATCTTTCACAAAAACATAAATAGTAAGTGTATTTGATTATTGTATTTTGTACCACAAACTACGTGGCGTCTTCAATTCAAACAAATGAATTTAATGATCCCTATTTTAGACTTTCTTTGAACAATTTTTTCGATTTTTCTTCATTTGCAGCAAATATTTTAGTAGTATCTTGTTTGAGCCATTAACCGCTGTAAAATATTTTGTCCAATTCAGAACTTTTCTTTAAGGGGCCAGTGGTAGCTATCATTGAATTCCCCCTGTCAGTTCTACTATCATGGATCAATTATAACCTCAAATTCTTGATTCTAATCAGGAAAGGCTTAATGATCAACCCTAACCTCAAATTACTAAAATCAGGAAATGCCTCATTCCAATCAGGATATTTTGTTTCAATGACAGATTATTTTAATCATAACTATAACCGCCCGTCATATACAAATTTCAAAGATTGATTACAATGATAAAAATCAATGATAGCTATAACTGGCCTCATATATTCATTTTTCTATTTGGATCAAAAATTTGCAAAAGAACGCATTTTGTATCAAAAATCCATTCTTAAATATTGCTTTTTTTAGTCTCTTAGATTATGTCTAAATAAATAAATTAGATGGCGCAACAGTCCTTTGAGAACTAAGGCCTAGTGACTTACAACTCTCAACCATTCCTGTGTTGGAGTAATGTTATCAGGGATGAAGGGGACCTACAGTTTTAAGCCGATTCCGAACGGCTAATTTGAGAAAGCACTTTTCATGACAAGAATTACTCTTGGAGGATTTGTCAATTCCTCGCAAGGGGCAGTACCCGTGAAAAAAACTTTAGATGGCACAGGCAGGGTTTGAACCCAAGACCTCTGGCATGACAGTCCGCGCACTTTTTTTTTTTTTTTTTTTCAAATTCATTTTTATTAATTCATTCTTAAGACTATCTTAAAGCTAGACAAAAATTCATAAAACTAGCCTAATATAATAAAAAAAAAAAATAAAAAATAAAACAGTCCGCGCACTAACTATCACGCCACCGGTACACCTTAGATTATGTCTTATGTACCTAATAAAGTATCGAAATAGGTTAATATGCAAAAATGTAGTAATGTGCCTACCCATACAACACAAAAATGCAATAATTGTTGATATTTTTTTTATTTTAATGTCGAGTTGTAAATTGTGTTAATTTTTAATTTAATTTACATGTGTCTTTATTTATTTATGAGTTTAATTTTATTAAACAAGGCTTAGGAAAACGACAAACAATTCCAATTAATAATTTGTCAATTAATAAATACATAATTCAAATCAAATGAAAATGAAAAGCATCATGAGAGCTTCGTTAATTTGAATAATTGAAATAGAACAAATTTTGCGAACTCTCTCTTATCCTTAAGCAGTGCCCTTTCGTGGTCCTCCGCGATATAACCCTAAGCGCCGTTCTGGAGTTGGATGGATGACAGGTAATGGAAGTCTTATAGGTGGTGGTGGAAGCTTAATGGGTACTTTGACAAGAAATAGCTCATGTGGTCCACCATCTCCATGCCCGTCTGAACACATGCCGTACAGTTCGGCTAGTTCTAGTTTATCTGAAGGATCATCAGGCCATCGATCACATGAGGATGATATCAGCATAGTTACAGGTATTTCATTTTATTTTATCTTTTTATTTTTATTTTTTTTTTCTATTTTCTTGTTATGTATTGAAATAAATAATTGTGCTTTGAATTCGATTTGAAGGTGATGATTCTTTACAAATGTTGTTCTTTCTAGACAAAACTTTCATTTTTAAAGAAAAAAAAAACCTTTGTTAATATTTTTTTGTGAACAACAACGGTCAAAAACTCTTTTTCTTTTTTTCTTTGCGTTGTTGTCATTAAAGTAACGCAAGTTTTAAAGAATGTTCAATCCCCACAAACCTTGCACTTCAAAGGTCGAATAAGAGAAAGGATCCATGGTTTGGTTTTGAACCTTAAATTGGAGTGGCATTCCAGTATACTTGTTGCAAGTATTTCACAAAAACAAACCTTAACCTAAAAATTGATGCTGGGAAATCAAGTTTCGAATCTAGCTTATGTTTTATCATGAAAGGATTTGCGTGAATTCCTAAGATCAAGCCCAGCTCAAAGTGAATACTATTGTTTTATTTGTCAAGTAAATTATTTATTTCAGTTTGGGAGGGTGTCAAAGGACGGTATAAATAAAAAACCTTAAAGCTCATGCTTTTAACTAATCATTTTATTCTTGCTTAATATCCGTTTCACTATTGTTGTTTATCACAATGTAATTAATTTAACATAAAAATGTTTCTGGTGCAAAAAAAACAAATAATTGGCCAATTGGGAAGAGCCGTTTTGATATAAAATAATTGTTGGTTGGAATGTTCATTTTGAGTTAATTATCTTTAATTCGTGTTTAAATACACGTAAATTATTCAGAAATTACATTTCGTGTTTAAATACACGTAAATTATTCAGAAATTACATTACTACAAAATCACGAATTGATTGTTTATTTGTTTTTAATTTAAATTAAGTTTTTAATAGACGGTTCATTTGCCATTTATTTAAAAATTTAAATAATTGTATACAAATTGAGAAATACAACAACAATATCTCACCAGCGTTAATCAAGAAATAAGAACTATATTTTTTTAAAGTTTTTAATATTAAAGTTAAACTCTTTATTTTTTTTATCCTGTCTTAATTAAGTTTTTCATAAAGTTAGTTTTGAATAACAAAATAATTGAAATTAATACTTGTATTAGTTTATAAGTTGATATACATATCTTATAATGAAAGTAAACTAATAAATTGGAATGTGTTTTCATAGTAAAAATAGGGAAGTTTTCAAAAAGTCTTCAACATTTTTGTATAATTTTAAATTTTATGCTAGCACAAATGCAAGAATTAGGTCACCACATATGTATGTAAGTCAGCTTGGAATAAATGCTCACAAACATAAAGGTATTTACTCAGAACTGAATTCTTCTAAATACTTCATTTTGCATGTTCCTGCGATAGATGAAACCACTTAGATGTTTTCTTTTCACTAGAAACCATGTCAATATTCATATCTTTCATTTTATAAAGATATTGCATGATATTTTATCTGGATACATGCCAACTTTTAAAATTGGTTGAGCACTTAGCCAGGAAGTATGTACATACATACAGAAATTAAAATATTGTTTGCATATATTCCTTAAACTTCTTACATAAGCCACTTTCATCTTTTTTCCAGATAAGAGCCTGGGTGACACCAGTGACATAATAAGTGACTCGTCTGGAGTTGGCACGAATTCTGACAGTGCAGCATGTTCCATTGGTCACCCAAGTACAACGGTTGTATGTATGGAACCATACGCTGGGAATTCAGTGGGGCATATTCGTTTACAACCAGGTGATGTGATTGAGGTTGTTGGTTCAACAGATTGCGGATTACTTGAAGGCTATGTACGTGGCACTAATGCTTCAGGATTCTTTCCGGTGGAATGTGTACAAGAGGTGAATATTCGTCAAAAGAATATTACAAATGTATCAACAGCGACGAATATTTCGAATTCACACCATCAACAGCAAAGTCAACAGTTCCAAGGATCTCCGGGAATGCAACGGCTACAGGGTCCTACGACCAATGGTGGTGGTGGTGGTGGTGGCCACTATAACAGCTCCACAGCACCAAGAGTAAAAAAACCGTAAGTTTAACCGCAATCTAAATGTTCCATATGTAAACGAGAACCTATATTATAAATATAATTTTGCAAAATGAAATTGAGACATAGGGAACACAAAGCATTTAATTTAACCTCGAAATTTAAATGTTTTTATGCTTTTTGTAAACAGCTAACAGATGTTTTTATTCTTTGACAACTATCTCAATTTAGTTATTAAATTCGTTCAATAATGTATCTAAAAATTCACCTAAGATAGGGTATCCTATATCCAAAACAAGATTGAGCGCAACCAATAAGTTAGTGTCCAGGTAAAAAAGAGCATCTTAGGCATGTGGCGTGACCTCCAAGATTGTGCAATTTAACTTCACTACAATATTTTTTGTCCGAACTTATTTTTAAAACATAATGTCAATCGTAAATTTTAAACTTTTTTCGCGGTACTGAGACATTGTAAAAATATAAACTTTTCGGACTTACCGCGATTATAAATGAAAAATCAAATTTGTATTTGATAAAATATCCCGACGTTTCGATCAGATACAAAACAACATCCACTCACAAGCCATCAGTCAACCCGTGACCACGATCAGTGAAATCTGATCGAAACGTCGGGATATTTTATCAAATACAAATTTGATTTTTCATTTATAATCGCGGTAAGTCCGAATAGTTTATATTTTTATGATGTCAATCCCTTATTTTTATAATAAAGCAACATTCTTGGCCATAATTATATTTTAATTAAATTGTTTGCATTTTATTTCTTCTAAAAAATCAAACTTCTTAAAAAAACACCCTTTTATGTAGGTCTTTGAATCTATCAAATTATTACTTATTCATGGAATAAGTGTACTGCTTATTTAATTTCAATTCACAAAAAAATATTGTATAATGTAAACACTAGTACTTTCAGTCCCATATCGAGGGTTCCCTTAATATATACATATGTATATACATAATTTTCTTAGTTACCTTTTTTCATAAAAAAAGCATTCTTGTGACAGACAAAGCTTAAGACATTCAAAAAAACACAAGAAAAGTAAGAATGTTATAAAAACACAGCCAATTTTATAGGAATCATTTTAAAATTTCACTACAGAAAAAATGAATTGTGACAATTCCAAGCTGAAATTGTTCAATCGAATACGGAAAGTTCGGTGATAGTCAATTTGACTATTTTTGATAGTCAAATTGACGTGATGGTCATTTATCACCTTAGCCAGCTCCACCCCTGGGTTTTGAAATATTTTTGGTTCACTCTTTGACACTGTTTATTCAATTGGAATTTTGTTTTTGGCTTTCGAATTCGAACAAACAGACGCGCAGCAGCAGCAGTAAACTGAAAGCTAGTACCTATCTAAAATGTTTGCAAACGTTTTAGTTTCCCTATTTGTACATAATATGTACATATCATAAAATTTGCGTTATTCCTTTTTATGTATATACATATGTAAATATGTATAGACCTATACAGAAAATAATATTTTGGTATACTATCTTAAATTCTGATAAATGAAGTAAAGGTCGCACGTGTCTGTAAGAGTTGAGCTCATTATTGTCTTTGAAGCTGATTTTGTTTATAATAATACATAATGTGTGACAACTAGTTTTTCGACCTTTTTGATTGTTGTCAAAATGCGAGTTCCTATTTGGAAAAGAACAAAATTTCTCAGATTACAAATTGTAAAGACAATAATTTACGGACATCATGTGTGTAACTGTATATTTGGAAACTGCTGTGATGTTGCAAGTACAACACAACGCAACAGAGCATCTTTAATTCAATAAATTGTGTAATTAATATTAATATACATACATAAAGTAGATCTCAAATATGTATTAAAACTGATTTAAACATTTTTAAAACCAGTGAGAGATATACGCTGGAAATTTGTTTATACCTTCTAAACATTGTGTCATAAGATCTCGTGTCCGGGTCTTAAGTTATGGAACGCCAAAAGTCACGAACACCGTTTTTCGTTATTATATCCTTTTTTACTGGCCCTATGGTGTTAACACCTTACGTCGATGTTTATCGAATACCTTGTAACCCTGAAAAGTAAATTTTCCAGGAGCAACAAAAAAATAGATTTAAATGTATTAAGGAATAGCATTGACTTGTTTTTTATGTGTTAAGCTTATTCTTAGGCTAACGAAGTATTTTTCATAAGATCCGGAAAGTTGTTTACAATCATTCCATAAAAGTAAACTTTTCTGGGTTAAGTTTTTCTTCATAATTTTGATGTTAGAAGTCAAAATAACTATCAATAATCATAATGACAAATCTGATAATAAACTAGTTGGACAAGATACATAAGTATTTGTCTTTATCATACAACTAATATTTACCTATTCTTAATGAATTATTGATTTCTATCAAACTGTATTGTAATTGTAATGTTTAAAATTTTCTTTTTCAATTTTTCAAGTGTTATGGGTGAACCTCGAACCGTTGTACTTCATCGAGCTAAACGTGGCTTTGGTTTCATTTTGCGTGGAGCTAAGGCATCCTCTCCACTAATGCAATTGAAACCGTCCGAGAGATTTCCAGCTTTACAATATCTTGATGATGTGGATCCTAGTGGAGTTGCTGATATGGCTGGATTGAGGCCTGGAGACTTTCTTCTCGCTATTGGTGGTGAAGATGTCCGAGCGGCGTCTCATGAAAAAGTTGTTGATATGATCCGTTCTTCAGGAGCGTTAGTGTCAATGACGGTCATTTCACCTCAATATCCACATCAGATACAATCCGCAGCAAGTTCTTCTGCTGCTGCACAGCAACAACATCAACAATTCCAAGTACAGCATTTTCAGGGTCCAAGTACGCCACAAGCAGCGCGACAATGCTCAACGCTACCGCGAAAAATGTCTCTAGGTCAACCAGGTTTAGGTGGAAGTGGCAGAATGCCAGCACCCATGCCCCCACGGCGTGATCCAAAAACTACCCTTAGTGTTGGTAGGGCTCGAGCTAAATCCATGGTTGCTGGTCTTGAAAACGGAGGTGAAAAAGAAGACGAAGACATTCCAGCAAAATCTAGCTCAATTGAATCCATATCAACAACGCCCACTCAAAATCCCAGCACCCCTGTGCAACTCCGAACTGCTAGCATTAAAGCTCGCCCAACATCAAGTAGAATCACAGCCGCCGAGCTGGAAGAACTATTTCAACGACAACAAGGCGAAGCGGCCGATGGTATGAATCGTTATTCAACTATGATGACAACATCTAGATTTCAATCAGGTACCGATAGTGGAGCGGCAACACCACCAAGTAGCGGCTCGCCTATGAAAGCTCCTTTAGTGTACGCAAGCGTTGCTGAAATGAAAAGAAAGAAAACAAAGAATGGAACATTACGTGGGAAACCGTGTGCAATACCAACAGTCGGTGGAACGGAATTGAAACGCTTCCATTCGACACCTGACTTAAATACGCATTTGAACAGCTCATCTTCTTCGATATGGAATGCTATTGGCAAAGGTCACCATTCCCAAGATGACGTGGCTACACTGCATGCATCTTTACAGCGATTAAATTTACCACCTCCCACACACCCACCACCACCACCACCTGTTGGACAAGTAGTCAAAGTGGAGGTCTCACGGTCCTCTTCCGAGTATGAGAGTACAATCACTCTGCAGCAAAAACTTCAAAAAAGAGGAGATGTAACTGATAGCTGTGGACCAGCCGATGGAGTTGCATCTAGTTTCAACCCCTCGGCAAATGCCAAGTTGTATGCATCACCACAGGATCTCAGAAACGTTGTTGGTTGGAAATTACGGCGAACCGCTTCGCAAGAGGTAAATTTTCAGAATTTTATACTGTTTATTATGACATTTACTTGTACTTTATTACACTTGCACAAAAATAGAAACTAAACCTATTTTCATTCCCAAGCCACTTAGATTGATATTTTTTGTGATATAAGTAAGTTTTCGGTTTTAAAAAACCAACCCCACTGAGGAAAACCGGAGTAAGTTTAAACAAGATAGAAAAACTTGTTACGGTCATATGCGACGAACCAAATTCTTACATGACCTAAATTACTACAGCGTCCCAAATGTAGTAAACATTTCTGGACATTTATAAAAACGCCCGTAACATAACGTTTAACTCGGTTCCAACACTCGTTTTCAATGACAGATTCAATGTTTGCTTGATTGATAATGCCAATTTCCTTGCAACACCATTTCCTGTTAATTCGACGCTACCAAAGGTTGTCATGAGACTTAAAAGCATAAACGGCTTTACGGGACTGAAAGGTCTTGACATACACAAATCCGCGGGCTTGGATAGCATCCCTCCTATTATTCTGTAGAGGTGTTCTTCAACAATGGGAAAACCACTGTCAGTGTACTGTCAATTTCAATTCATTCACTCATTTTTGAATTGCACATAAAATATGTGGAATGCCTTACCCAATTGTGTTTTTCTTTTTCATTTTGATATATAAAACTTTAAGGCTAGTGGGCAATGGGCACCGGTATATCATATACTCTTAAATCCTTACCTATTTTGCTAACGCTCGCACTGAGATATTTTCTAAAATGTTCTTAAATTAAATGTCAATTTATAGAAATTCTATGCTATGTAAAATTCAACTACTTACATATGTATGTATGTACATATATCTCGAAAAATATTTATTTAAGTGGTTTTGTGCTCCGACATTTTTCGTATAAATTTGATTTTTCTATAAAAGTGTCCCTTCAATTGTTTCTGTAGGTCCCTTAACTGCTGAAGGGACGGAAAAAAAGTAGTCGCAACATATATACTATTTCTTTACATTAAATCCTTACAAATTATTGGGAAGTATGTTAATTTTTTTTTTCAACAGAATCGTCAACTTTCAAACCAGTCGTCCAATACATCGGCACAACAATTCTTACAACAACCTCCACCCGCACCACCCCAACCTACAGCTCAAACTTTAAACCAGCAATTACAACACAAACAACAACAAAACCAACAAGCAGTCAACGCAGCGCAAAAATGTCAATATGCTCAGCCTACTCGACAGTTAGTTGGGCAGCTCCCTACGCATCATCAACAACAGTATTCGCATCCCCAAAATGCTTCACCGCTTCCTACTGGCACTGCACCACCGATTCCAGAGCCCGATTACAGTCTCAGTGAATCGGATGGAGAAGACGAAAATTCAATTTTGGTTGCGAGAAACACAAAGCTAAATGAAAAAATAGCCCTTCTAGACATGCCTGAAACCAGTGGGAACAGTAATACCAGGTATTTGGCCGAATATTTTTTTTTTATTTTTTCTTATAAGTAATGACATCAATCCTTCGCTTGTATTTTCTTTTTATTCTAACATAATTTCTGTCATGATCTCTTGTATTAAGAACCTTATGGCAATTTATAGATCCGTTTACAAAAATCGAACTTAATTTTTTAATTCGTCGGCCGGTAACTAGTCCTACCTTGTGCGTCATACTTCTCCGGTTGTTGGCAAGCGTCATCTTTAATATCAAATCAATAGAACTATCAATGCGAGATTATATGGAGCGACTAATTATTATTACTTTCGGTGACATAACCTAGTGCGGTTTTTTTTTACTTATGTATGTAGGTATATAAAACTTCAAACGCCACCTTGAGGTGAACGCTAAAAAAACAGTTCCATGATAATACTATATATTTTATATACAAAGGCGTCATCTATTTTCGCACCCAAAGCTTTGGGCGCACTGGCCTCTAGCGGAGCCATTATCTACCTCGCTTCCATACATTTTACCGCAAAAAACTTTCCGGGCGGGTTCTTCTTCACTGATGTGTGCTACGTGCCCAGCTCGCCGGAGTCTACCAATATATTTGTATTTAAAGAGCCTTCATAGACTATAGTAGGTTCTGTTGGCTTTAAGCAGGCGCCTATTTCAGACCACTTCAATGTTCACCTATCTTCACCTACAAAAATTGAACGTCAGACCTTTATTCCAAGCAATTAAGTTTACTAATCTAGGCTTGAATGTATCTTTTATAAATGTTTCTTTCTACCAAATACCTACACAGAGTTTTATGGTATTAACATTGCAATTTTTGTGTTTAAAACATGTCTGTTTTGTTTTAAAATTAAATATATAAGTCTAACTTTAATCCTGGCTAATTACTCTAAAATATTTTAGTGTATTTATTCTTAAAAAATATTCTTAAAAAATGTTTTCAGACAAGATATTCGGAAATTTAAATGAAAAAAGGTGTAGCTTATTCAAATTTTAAGATACAACACCTTTCAATTTGTTCGGGTACAAAATGAACGTTCAAACTATTGATACATATATTTAAAACTTAATAAATAGTAACACTTTTTCTGAATTGAATTTAACTGTCCCTTTTCAGTGGAAGTAGCTCTGGTGGCTCTATTTCGCATTCATTCTCTGTTGACGAAATTCAAAGGATACGTACTAATTTAAAAACATCAAAATCTTATCCCAACGATTTACTGAAACAGGAAAACCAAAATGATGTTGATGTTGGATCCCAAAAACAAAATTCACGATCCCCACCAAACGCGCCTGAAAACATCGAAGAAGGTGATAATTCTTCGTCAGGTGTAAGTAGTGATCAAGAAATTCCAACAAATTCTGCGCAAATAGCAACAAATCAAGATACCCTCAAAAAGAAATCATTAACGCTTTCGGTTGGAACAACAACGCCAAAGCAACTAAAACCTCTAGCCAAACAACAGCAGCATCAACAGGTACAATCAATAAAACAACCGACAGTAGCAGCAACCAAAGTAAACACCTTGCTTATTACGAGCAAGCAATTAGCACCCGCACTATCACCTTCCCTAGCTTCTAAAATTATAATGGGTCCAAATTTGCGAAAGCATGAGGAACCCATAACTACTGTTGGCAGTACAAAGCACTGCATAAGCATTAACAACAACAACAACAACAGTAACCATGATCATGACACCGAAGAAGAACAACGCAGTGAAGACGATGGTGAGCTTAGTCCCAGCCCACCAGCGAAAGCATTTCAACGACATAACTCGCTTACACGGAAACAAGCAGCTAGCATCGCAATGGCTCGAGCAACTCGCGCTGCGGTGTCATTAGTGCAATTACCACCTCCTATTGAAGCAGACAGTGATAGTGAGATGATGGCTACATCGACGGGAGAAAATGGAGTGCCGGGAAATGCTTCCAGTACTGAAAACATTGTTTTAGCGCCACCACCACAGTTTTGCGATTGCAATGACATGAAACATCCAAAAAGTACTGGTGGTGCAATTAGTGGAGGAGCAAATGTTGCTAATTCAACTGGAAATCGTGTTCGAATTGTAGGAGCAGTGCCAAAAGCAAGTCGCTTAAATAGTCAATAGATATATAAAAGAAGTGTTTGAAGACATTTAAATTATATATAAGTAAAGTATATTAAATAATTTAAAAAAACTATACATAATTATCATGCATATAATAAAATAAAGTAACGATAAAATGTAACTAACAAAATTTTATCTTAAACATAAAATGAAAACTGCTTTCATCGCAATTTTACAACAAAGCTAATAAGAACCATAATAATGTTTAAATCAACCCGAAATGTAAAAACCGATTCTTTGCATGTGGGTGCATTCGCACTTGAAGAACATGAATAATAGTACATTTTCCTTGAAGAACATTAAAAATAGTACTCATTTTTAACAATGATTAACTGTCATTGTTTAATATTTTACCTTTTATTTTTTTTTATTTTAGAAAATACTTCTCTAATCACATCCAATGCTATTCGAATTCCAGTTGGCAGAGTAAACTGTAGATACCAAGATTCTAATTAGGGCAAAATGGAATAATTAAATTTGTCGACAGTCTTTAAAAAATGAAACTGGTTAATAGTGGTGTAGTAAAGGAAAACATCTGTCAAAAAATCTAGTCAATCTAGTTGATAAATATTTATGTTTTGCACTACCCTGAATAGAAATAATAAAAATATAATTTTTATATTTGGACAAAACCAAGTAAATATGGCTTCCAAATAGAGTTGTTCTTTTAATTTCAACTTCGCCTTATTGTGTTTACGATTAATACGAGTTTTGCATTGTTTTATTAGAATTTTAAAAATAAATAATAACCGCCCTCACTAAAATTAAATTATTTGAAATTCTTGAAAGTTAATAAACGCATCGAACATCTTTTTTTATACACAGTGTTAACATCATACTCCTTGTCCTTGTCCTAGACAATGTAAAATGAAAAAATAAATCAAATCATTTTCTTTATTTGATTCTGCCAAATCACCGATTAATTTGCGAATTTCCGCCTTGTTCCAAAATGTACCTCCTTTGCTAAAAAAGATGAAGTGTAATTCCCATGTTAATCCATACGTCTATATTTTTTTTATTTTAATATTTATTACATTTTTATTTTATTTTTGCGGTTCGGTTATTATGAAAGTGAATTAATTATATCCTAAATTAATAGTAAAACCATTTTTCAGACTCTTATATTTATTTAGGCTATTTTGGGGTCTGGGTTAGCAGTAGTTATATAGTTAATTATTCGGCGGGTTTGATACTTTGCCGACACTTTTCTTCAATTGTTAAACTTAAACTATGAGTGAAATGTGAGAAGTCAACATTCGATCTTGCATATTGTTACGTAAAAGACTAGGAATTGTACAGGGTGGGCCGTAAATAAGTGCACTTAAAAAAAAATTATATTAATACAACTGTAGCGCTTTTAAATGAAATATTTATTTTAAATTATACAAAACGAAATGAATTTTTATTTTTTAAAAATTAAATCATCCAAATATTGTCCATTTCGCCTACAGCACTCTTCCAATCTGACTCTGAGATTTTGGAACACTTTTGTCAAAAGTTGCGGAGTGATTAAGCGGATTTCTTTTTCAATGTTCGCTTTTAATTCAGCCGTCGTTGAAGGATTAGTTGAGTACACCTTACTCTTGAGGTAGCCCCATAAAAAGAAATCCGGTGGCGTTAAGTCAGGGCTCCTGGGTGGCCAAGCAATATCACCCCTCCTCGATATCAACCTTCGAGGAAACATTTCTCTAACGACCTCCAGAGAGTCGTTACTTGTATGGCAGGTAGCGCCATCTTGCTGGAACCAGGTGTGAATAGTGTAACCACTCGATTCTTGCAGTTTTGGAGCTAAAAAATCTCTAAGCATCGAAACATAACGCTCTGAATTAACAGTAACATTACGCCCGTATCGATCTTCATAAAAATACGGCCCTATGATCCCCCACTTGGCTATTCCGGCCCAAACGGTCACTTTCAGAGAGTGTAACGGTCGTCCATGTTTTAAGCGTGGATTTTCTGTTCCCCAGTATCGACAATTTTGTCGATTAACAAATCCGTTGACATGAAAATGAGCTTCGTCTAAGAAGATAATGTTATTGAAGTGAGGGAATCTCCGTAACATTTCTGTTGCGAAATTGAACCGTGAAACAAAATCGGATTCTTTCAAATCTTGCACAATCTGAATTTTGTAAGGGTATAACTTCAAATCATCCCGTAAAATGCGACGTAAAATCGTTCTGGGTACTCCCAGGGCCGCAGCGCGTTTCCGTGTAGAGCTTCTTGGATCCTCGCGCACAGAAGCTTGTACGCGTTCAATTGTTTCTGCAGTCCGCCTGGAACGTAGGCGTCCTGTAGGTCGAAGTTTTTGCGTTGATCCCGTTGCCTCGAATGTTACGATCCATTTTTTGATTACATTCGTACTTGGACACTCGGTGATGTTGCGTAATCCAAACTTTACCCGAAAAAGCCGACGAACAGTCACGTATGAGCGATTGTTTTCATAAAAGGCGCGAACGCAGAAAGCGCGCTGCTCTCCCGTGAACGGACTCATTGCGACTAAAAATTTAGATCTCGAGCTGCAAGGAGATACCATCCCCGCGCGTCTCGGTTATTTCGTTCGGGAGTTAGAGCGAGACAAAAAGTGCACTTATTAACGGCCCACCCTGTACTTCCTATAATTTACATCTACGAAAATAATTGAACAATCACTTAACTATTCTTTCAAGCTATGTAAGATTTAATTTAATAATTTTAATTGGAAACAGATAGCTAAACACTCTTTCTGCTAATTCTTGCAACGAAAACAATTAACACCTCTAGAACGAATGGAAGATAGTCTAACACAAAGATATATATGTGAGAGAAGACTTAGGATCCTAGTCCACAGAAAATATTATAATGTGACTCAGAGTATAATTTTACAAAATTATGTGTTTTCCAACTTCTCACATATTAACATTCAACTTTTTTAAAGATCATTTAGGAAGAAACAAATAGATGATTTTAATTGCCAACTAAAAGAAAATGATAAATGAATGATGGTTCTAAACATACGGAATTTATTTATGGAATCTCCATAACCATTACAACTGATGAGAAATGCGGATATAACACTAACTTTTTAAGTGAGTCCAAGACTTAAAAGAAGCTACCGTAGAAATTCAGCGGATTTTTTTTTAATTTGAACTGATTGATTTTGTGTGTTTAAACATTTTTCAAGATAAAAAAGTTAAAATTTATTTTGGAACTACTTTATTCTAATTTTATATTAAATTACAGTTATATGTAACAGGATTTTTGTGAAAATGAAATAATAAAACAATGAAAAAAAAGAAATATATATCGATTTTGCAACATACATATATACCAAAAAGGAAATTGTATTGAAAGTGATTGGCGAATTACCGAATAAATAAGCATTCAATGTTTCTTATTATGACTACATAGTTCGTTTTATAAAGATACTAAATATGCCATGAAAAATTATTATAATATACGTAGATAGCAACGCTACATTTAACATGTTAATTAATGCAAACACAATTATTAATGTAATATTTATTTGCAACTAAAAGAAACAACTGATATTATAAAAGTAAAGTAAGATTTGAATATTATGGAATGTATCAACCCTTCTTTATTTAGATGTAGGTGTATAAAAAGAAAATAATGAAAAATATGCTTAAAAAATAGTAAATTGATAGATGTAGATGAACGGTATAACTGCTAAGAATTTATTTAAGATATTTGATGCAATAAGTTTTGATTGAATGTTATCTGTCGCAATATTTAAGTGTTCGATTAGAGTCAATAAAAGTGTATCGTCATACCTACATAACATGCGAAGCTAGTTTAGTCTATACTTTAATACCCAATTTCTTAATTCTAATGTATTATATTAATTCAGTAAAAAAAGAGTAAATTAATCTATAGATTTATTACATTTAATATTTAATTCAATATGAAAATGCACATACCATATAAAACAAATAAAAGTCAAATAATATACTTTAAAAGCGCGTATACATTTTTCTTTACTATTTTTATAATACTTTCGTGATTCGAAATAAATTACATTTTATTTACATTTCTTCTTGCATTTAATAAGCGAACAAAACAATAGATCGGAACTCAGCAAAGCAACATGTACCAATCGTGTCCACTTAACTAAAACTTCCTTGTCGGGTACAAATAAATTAAATACCTAAAAAAAACGCATGGTAAGTTTCCGTTGGGGTCATCCCATGTAATGGGTTCAAAAAATCGATTTTTTTCATAAATTGATAGTTTAATATGTCTAGAATACGGTAGGAAAGGGATTTTTCAAATTTGAAGTCGTTTTAAAGATACAGCAGGTTCATGGAAAAATATGGGGTAAAGTATCTTACATACATCGTCGATGGTGACTGTAAAACTTACAAAGGGATCCTAGTTATCATCTTTAATGAAGGTTTTGAAGGTAATTTGAAAGTAATGTCGGTTATGGGATGCCCTATAGGCCGCGAAGCCCATACTTATGTTGAGAAACGTGATGAAAAGCGAATCTCACGTTCTGAGCGGCGCGTAAGTGATGCCGTTAAACAAGCCAGAATTGATTCAAGAGCTGAAGAATCTGCTTTGAAAGAGTTTCAAGAAGAAGAGGAAGGAATACTCTATGGATCAGGCATCGCCGATTGAAAGGTAAGTTGATATTTTCATAGTTAAGAGTACTTGAAACTTTAAACGAGTTTTTCTCGAAACTGTGTTTTTCAAACTTTCCTCCATCGTATCTCAAAAACGGCTTGACCGAATGACTTGAAATTTGATGGGTTGGATTCAGCACATGTAAACGCATGGAACTATCGACAAACAAAAATGCTAAAAATTTCGATTTTTTTATAGCAAAAAACAAAAAAACGCAAAATTCGCGACTTTTTTTTCAAATGTCTCCCAAAAGTCCAATTTTTGGTATATTCATTTAATGATAGTTCATTCCATGCATTTAGGCTCACAGATTAAAACGCCGTTTACTTGTTTTGTTTTAGATAAGCCAATCAGCCGGAATCGTAGAGGAAGTGCGAGCCCATTTTTTCGAGGTGGAGTTGTTCACACCGGTGTAACTCGTGTTCTTTACAATATTTTTAATTAAAATTTTTTATTTATACTGTCGAACTATGTTAATAAATGATAATAAACTTAAATAAGTCGTAAAAAAAAATCCTAAAAATTCCTTAAAATACTGGCCGTCACATGGGATGACCCCCTTAAAGCCAACCCACCTATGGAAAACCGAAAAAAGTTCAAGCAAGCCAGAAGGCCTGTAACGTGCGTATTCGACGGAACAAACACATACATGACAAGAACTTACGGCAAAAAATACTGTCATGCCCCAAAGACAGTTAACATTGTGAGTGCTTTAAGCAAGCTAATTTCTTTGCTAGGTAGTTCGCCGCCAATTCAAAACCGCCATAATCATTTGTTGTAATTGTAATGTAGTTAGAGTCCTTAAAGATTTCAATACTTACAAATCCGCTGGCCCTGATTATTTGGAAGAGGTGTTCTTCTTCTTTTCAAAGATCGAAGTTTTCTTATTGACTGGCAGTCTTGGCGATCTCATGGTTTATTTAACTAAACAGTGGAACAAATGTTTACACCGCATTGGAGAAAGTAATATTATTGCGCTTGATATTTCAAAATTCGTGCCTTTGCTGACTTTAGTACTCTTAGCTTTAAATATTCTTTTTCAGACTCACATTCCTCTTCATTGGATATTGGACTGCAACAAAATATGCTAAGCTTATTTATTACATTCCGACCCAAACAACGTTGTTTACAATGGAAAATAAAGCTACTAATAGAAGGCCAACGTGTGAATCTGAAATCACCTTTTCGATTTCATGTAGGAATTTAGTATTGTTGAAAGAGAATTTTATGTTTTTGATGTTTGGACGTTTGTACCTATTAGGAAATTATAAATTGGACTATAGAATGCAAGTAAATATGTAAGTTTTTTCATTATTTTTGGTACCATAATAGGTCGCTAGATAAACAAATTTATACAAATTTGATCAATAACCTACCCTACAAAATTTTTCAAAGTGAGCTTTAAGAAGTTCACATTTTTAAAGTCATAGAAAGTTGATTTTTGTTTGTCAATAAATAGAATTGTTGATAATAATGCGGTTCAAAGGTGGGTTCCAAAAATATTGAAAAGTATTATAATATAAAACTTTTTGATGAGTCTCATATTTTGTACACATCTAAAAAGATGATAAACCTAATATTACCTTATGATTCTTCAACTTGGACATTTTTTAAGGATAGTGCATTTTTTAAATGGGATGAGGAACTTATAAAATTGCCATATTTAAAAAAATGTAAAAAGTTTGTGCATATTTAGTTGAAGCGGAGTGTATAATAGTCTGGGGCCTGATAATGAGGTTCGCGGCGGATCGTTTTCAATTCGACCTTTCAAATTCGACTCGCTTCGTATTTCCTTATTAACGAACTCGCGGCGAAGCGAAAGTAGTTCTTCCTATATTCCAGTGATTTTACACTTTGGTTTGACTTTTTCTCTCTATATTCCAGTGATTTGACAGCTTTCCACAAATTTTGTTTTGTTTTGATTGAATTTGTGAAATTTGCGGTGATTTATTTAATAAACAATATTAAAATTAAAAATAGAATCAATTATGGTGTATATTTATTTAGACTGACGTTTGTCATCTGTCAAAGAGAGGTAGCAAAAATCTTTAGATCTAGCTAAAAAACGAAAATTTAAAGTATTTAAGTATAAATAAAAATCTCAAGTGCTTTGGAAAAACTAGTTTAACCATTAAGGTCAATAAATCAATAGATTGCTGAGTAAGTTTTAGTCTTAAGAACCCCAGAAATAAGCAACTATAAATGTGTAAAAGATAACCTCAACAAATGCTTAAAAGAAGCCTGCTAGAAACCTCACCTGAACAGCTACAAACCGAAAAGCGACACTCTATCTCTACTGACCATAATAAGGGAACTGTTTCTGGAACAAGTATGGAAAACATGATAAAACAATTACTCAAAGAAAATAATGATGAACTCTATAAACACCTCGCCACCAAATCAGACTTGGAGTGCCTCCATTCTGAATTTGCGACCCTTCAAAGTCGTCATGAGGAAATAAATTTAAAAGTATTGCAACTGGAAAAACCAACAAAGCTTTAGAAGAACAGATCGACAAATTGATGCAAAAAAACACCGAGTCAAATCTGGTCGTGCGCCTACCTTTTGATAACAGCTCTGATGTCTGCGAAACTGCTAAGTCCGTGTGTTCGGGACTAATAAAAGAAAACAATCCAAACTGCATTATCGAGTCTGCATATAATGTACACAGCCGCAACGGGCGAAGTGCGATTGTTATTGTGAAGATGAGGTCGCTGCTTGGAATGTGCTTCGCAGTTCTAGAAGTCTGAAAGGAAAACCCATTAGCATCCATAGAGATTTGCCTTTAAATGTGCGCCAGAGACGGGCAAACTTATTCGGATACGAAAGGTACTTCTTGAAAAAGACAGCCGAAAGAAAATTCTCGTCCGAGATGATAAATTGATTGTTGAAGGGAAAGTCTTCACCTGGGATTCCGACATGGGTTTAAGGTGTGGTGAAAATGATGGTTTAGATTCACTAAAAGCTTTTTATACTGATACTTCATTTATTAAAAACTTCATGAATGAAATTTTAACACAAAATAAAACGTATTTAAAACCAAACGCTACAACAAATGTCAGTAATGTCAACCCAAACTCAACTGACAGATCAGTGCACAGGGTGTCAACCAATAATGCATTAGTAAGCTTGGGTGCAAACACAAGCATGGCGAGCTTACACGAAGCATGAGGTGTAGAAGTCTACCAGAATGAAGTCCTTACTAAAAAAATTAGAATATTAAGTTATAATACATCAGGAATGAAAAATAAAATATTGTTTGTGAATTTCTTTAATTATATAAAAAAGTTTGATATATTTGTACTATTTGAAACACATTTATTAGAACACGAGGAAAACAGATTTAAAAAAATATTTTTCGAATATGAATTAAGATGGAATCATGCAATAAAAACAACTAACTTTGGTCGTGGCAGCGGAGGAGAACTTTTGGATACCGAAAAAATATAACTGGAACAGACATAAGTTTTAAGAGAACGGATGATTCCTATGTTCTGGATGTTCACGTTGACAATAACAGATTGTACATAATTCCAATTTATTTAAATTGCAGCCATTGGGAAGTTGACTATAACAAATTATGTGACACTTTGCAGGACATCGACTCAAATAATCTAATGCTTGTAGGAGATTTTAACGCAAGAATCGGTTTTTCACAAAATAACTTCTTCAGTGAAGACTCCCCATATATTAACCTGAACCGTAGTTCTAAAGACACAGTGTGTGATAGCAAAGGATCAAAAATATTGGAACTTGCAGGTGTTTATGATTGTCATGTTTTTAATGGTAGCTGCGCAGGAGATCCCGAGGGAGAGTATACATTCATAAGAGGTACTGCATGCTCCGTCATTGACTATTGCTTTGTCACTGGCAACTGGGGTAACATTATTAGCAACTTCACAGTAGGAGCTGAGACATTCTCAGATCACATGCCTCTTGAAATGACTTTTTCTTTGTTGAAGTTAGATAGCACCTTAAATAAGAAGCAACTGAAACTTATTCCTAAACTAACCTGGAAAGATACAAATAAGATAGATTACCACATTAACTTGGGAATAGAACTCGAAAAACTTGCAAATTCTGGTATGCCTGCGAAAATAAGTTCTCTTACAGAAGTTATTAAAAAAGCTTACCCAGAAAACAGACCACTTAGAAAACAACCAATTTGCAAACAAAAATGGTTTGATATTGAGTGTTCAAAAGCTAGAAATCTATCATTTAAGTTCTTAAATCTTCTACGGTTGCACAACGTTGATATTTTAAAAAAAAACTATATACTGAAGCGAACAAAAATTTTAAACGAATATGCAATAGTAAGAAAGCAGTTTTTGATCAATCGAATATGGAAATTATCAATAACACTCGTTGTTCCGCTCAGTTCTGGAAAGCTGTTAAGCTTGTAAATGGAAACACAAATCACATTGCCGCAGGATTGCAAGCATCAAGCCTAAAAAACCATTTTAGCAGACTCCTGAATACAACGAGTGCACCTCCGATGCAATACGCTGAACCACTTATTTTGAACGAGTTTTTAGATGCACCTTTTTCAACTCCAGAAGTGAAACAAATAATAATGAACACAAAAGACAACAAGGCCCCTGGAGATGATCGTATACCATCTGAGTTCTACAAGCATGCCACAAACGAGTTCATAGTCTTACTTACAAATGAGTTCAATCAAATCTTCGAAAGTTGTTTAGTTCCCGAAGCTTTTAAGAAATCAATTATTTTTCCAATACATAAAAAAGGCACTTTTGAAGATCCGTCAAACTATAGAGCAATCTCATTTCTTAATACCTGCGCTAAATTGTTTGCAGGACTTATTCACTCCAGGCTTTCGCAATGGGTAGAAAATAGCAATATACTATCAGAATTTCAGGCCGGCTTCAGGAAAAAATACTCAACCATCGACCAAATATTTGCCTTTATAAACATTGCCGATTATTTTAAAAAAAAGGGAAGAAATTGTATGCTTTCTTTGTCGACTTCCGAGCAGCTTTTGACTCAATTGACCGTAATGCGCTTTTTTACAAGCTAAGCGTGATAGGCGTACCAAGCAAAATTATTTCAGTTTTAAAAGCTTTGTACGAAAGCAACGTAGCATACGTTTGGGACGGTGATACCATATCCGATGAATTTGCAACATCAACGGGTCTCAAACAAGGTTGTATATTGAGTGCACTTCTATTTACCATGTACGTAAACGACATTACAGATGAAACAAAAGGAGGAATTATGATGGGAGGAGTAACTATACCTGCTCTCATGTATGCTGACGACATAGTCTTCTTATCTGATACGGTTGATAAAATGCAAATTATGGTTAATAGACTTGAGCAATATTGCAAACGATGGAACCTGGAAGTGAATCTTGAAAAATCTAAAATGATGGTGTTTAGAGGTGGAGGTGGCAGACATGCACAGAATGAAAAGTGGACATACAAAGGTGAGGTTATTGAAATAGTACGGGAGTATAAATACCTAGGAGTTTTAATAACATCAAATCTGAAGATGAACAAGCATCTAGACGGTAAATTAACAGAAGCAAAAAGAGCAATGGGAGAGCCTTGCTTCAATATGCGGTATTGATCTTGAAATAGCAATGAATGTACAACCCGCCCTATTAGATTCAAAATTCAACATGATTTTGGAAAAATTTGGAAGAGTACTGTATGGAAGATATGAGTCTGAAGCTAGATCATCGATATTCAGGAACTACTACAGTCGTTTAAATTTTAATTTGCAGAATAGATCGTATCTAATAAATAACAACACAATCGATAAAATTAGCATTATTCTTAAAGCAAGGGGAGAATTACTTAACCTTAATTATATGCCACATCGACCCGATCTGCCTATATTATGTAGCCTTTGTAATATGAAAGCACGGGAAGATACATTTCACTTTATTGCGGTGTGTCCAGTCCTAAAAGAATTCCGGATTATCTACTTCAATAAAAGCAACCTCGATGAAACTGAATTCTTCAGGTTATTAAATGGAGAAGAAGGCTGGGACTCGCTTTATAATTATTCTATTGCTGCTCTTAAATATAGAAAACTTATAATCGAAGAAGATTTTTAAATATAAAGCCTAGTACGCTGCTGATGCGAAACGAAAATTCCCATACAAAAATGACATGACGAAATCATAAACGAAAAATTTCGCTGTGCTTTTCGTTTTTCAGTACGCTGCTGAACGACGAAATGTGACATTTTAGTGGATAGCTGTACTAGATTTCTTAGTACAATTCTCCACTCTTTTCGTTCTCAATTTAATTGCCCAGCACATTAATTGCTTGCGAAATTTTGACGTTTAATTTTTTTATTGAAAAAAAAAATTGTTTACTCGTGACTTTCGGTGTTTTGACTTTGATTTATATTTGATTTAAAATTTAAAATAAAATGGATTTGTCTAATGTGTTCCAACATTGCATTTCTGAATCGGAAACTCAGGATGTTATTGGTGATGTGCAAGAAGTGATGAAGACAAGCAGTGAAATTCAACTTCCAGACAGAACTCTCCACAAATATTTGTCCGCTGTGGTTTTCGTTTTAATTTCGCCGAACCGCCGAAAAATTTCGTTTCGCATCAGCAGCGTACTAGGCTTAAAAAATAAAATAAGAAAAATATCTATCAATGTAACTTATTACTCCTATTTAGTTAAATAAAATGTATTTGTTTTCGAAAACGTCAGTCTGGTAGACGGCCATAAACCATACCGATACGACTTATAAGATAAATATATTATATTATATTTTTTATATATTATATAAAAATGTTATACATACATACATATTGTAATGTGTATACACTCTTTATCTCTTTCAATAATAAGGGGCAACATCTAGTGGTAGTAATTGGAGAACTCGCTTCTTTAAGCATCGAGAAACCTCTAGTGGCTAATAGGAGAACTCGCTTCTTAAGCATCGAGAAACATCTAGTGGCTTAGAGGGGAACTCATTCAGCGCATACAAGAACCTCGAAAGGGGTAAGCATCTAGTGATAAAGTGGAGAACTTCGTTAAGCATCGAGAACAACCTCGTAGATTCTCGAACCGATTGGAGGTATATAAATAGGCGCTTGGAAGCGAAGCGGTTCATTATGGATTGTGAATTGCTGTAAAGTAAAGACTGTGTTTGAAAAGTAAAGACTGTGTTTGAAACGTAATAATTGAGTGTTCAATAAATAAGTTTATATCGATTTAAATAAAGAAAATTTGTGTTTTTATTTACGAAGTGTGAATAAGTTTTAATTATCGGACCAAGCCGAATATTACATTGGTGTCAGAATAAGGGATTAAAACTTATTGAGAATAAAAACAGTGAGCAGTGATTGAACTATTTTGTGTGAATTAGTGAAGTTAAAAATAAATACAAAATGAGTAAAGTTTTGAAAGACTTAACTGTCCCTGAGCTAAAGGCCGAACTAAGCAAACGTGGCTTAAGTGGGACAGGCGTAAAAACCGAACTCGTTAAACGGCTGCAGGAATATCTGGAGCAGCAAAATGAAGACCCAGATACGTTTGCTTTCGAATTAGAAGCAAAAGTGGAAGAGGTAAATGCAAATGTTGCTTTATCTAACATGATGTCACTTCTTTTAAACAAATTTGAAGAAAATAAAAATGATGTCCTGAAACAACTAGAAGCTCAAAGAAGTGACCAAAAGCAAGAACAGCAGAATGTTCTCAAACAACTAGAAACTCAAAGGAATGATGTCCTAGAGCGATTCGACGAACAGAAAAACCTTTTAGAAGGCAGGTTTGCGGACTTCGAAGAGAAAATCAAAACTGTCGACGAGCGCGTCGAAAAACAAAATGCACGTTTCGAGAAAATTGACGAACAAATCGAAACCATCACAAATGAACTAGAAAAAGTGCGAAAGATGAAAGCTCGAGAACCTTCTGGTGAGTGCTCAAGGAAGAGAGAAGTGAATCCTCCAAGCTTTGACGGGCAGATTCCGTGGTCAATCTACAAGAAACAGTTTGAAGCAGCAGCGTTAACAAACGGCTGGGACGATCACGAAAAATACATTGCTCTTACGCTTGCTTTAAGAGGATCTGCTGCTGAACTGCTACAAACCATCCCAGCAGAGAAAAGTGGTGACTTCACAGTTCTGGTAAACGCAATCGAACAGCGGTTTGGGGATAGCCACATGACAGAAGTCTTCCGAGTTCAGCTTAACAACAGGACACAGAAAAGAGGTGAAACTCTGCAGCAGCTTCAGGCAGATATCGAGCGATTGGTTCACCTGGCATATCCAACAGCTGGTAACGAGATAATAAATCAACTTGCTGTTGAAGCCTTTGTGAGAGCTGTGGGCGATATAAATCTCCAAAGGGCTATCCGCACTGCCGGAAAGCGAACATTACCAGAAGCATTGGCTTTCGCTCTGACGATGGAAGCTGCAGAACAAGCTTCCCAAAACGTGCATCGCATAAGAGAAATAGAAGTCCAAGAATGTTCTTGTCAGAAGGCTACTGTGGAAAGGAGTCAGCGAGACGGACCAGCACGATGCTGGAACTGCAATAAGACTGGGCATCTACAGCGACAGTGCAGATTACCACGAAGAAGAACCACATGCCAACACTGTGGAAATAGAAGTAATTCAACCGTTCAAAGCAACACCAACAACGTTGCTTCCGAAGTTGTTTCCCACCCGGGAAACGAATAAGAACCAACTTCGAGGGGCAGAAGCTGGTTTCTGGTATCGATGGCCCCAGAAACGACATCCAGGTTTCTCAAACGAAACGTGACAACAAGAGCCTGACCGTGGAAGCAAGTATAAACGGCAACAAATGTGTGGCTACCATTGACACCGGTGCCACGGCGTCCATCGTACGGCAAGACCTCGTCAAGAAGGCATGGCTCCACAACACCAACAGCTATCGTCTAAGGACTGCAACTGGAGAGGCCGCAAAAGTTTATGGTGAGGTACGTCTTAAGATTCGGATAGCAGAGTTGGAATTCTCTCACCCGTTCCTGGTAGCAGATATATGCGACGAGTGCATTGTCGGCATCGATTTCATGAAAGATCATGGAGTGATATTCGACATCGGGAACCAAGTCCTGAAATATCGAAACATCGAGATTCCGATGATCTATGAGACTAACTCGTATGAGACCTCGTCATCTGTGAAAACCGTCATCAAAGAAGATCTCACTTTGCCTGCTTCTTCAGAAGTATTCGTGTGGACGAAATTGAAGGGTAAACCTGGCAGCCATCGATACGTCATGGTCAAACCAACATCTGTAAAGTCCTCCCAAAACGTCACCATTGGGAAGACTCTTGTGAGACCATTAAAGAACATGGTTCCGGTACGAATACTGAACATCAAGCCGTATGAAGTTAAGCTTAGAAAAGGTGAGATTGTCGGACAATGCGAATCTGTATCAACGATAACAAGGATCAACGAAGAAGAGTCAAGGCAATCCTTGAAGTCCGAAGAGCTGAACTCCATAAAGACGAACATTCTCAAGTCATCTAATCTTGGCCACCAACAACAAAGAACTGCAGAAGGTCTCCTCGAAGAATTTGCAGACATCTTTTCATCATCGAAAGGGAAATATGGCAGAACGCAACTGGTGCAACATCGAATCAATACCGGGGATGCAAGGCCGATTCGTCAACCTGCAAGACGCCTTCCACTAGCCAAACAAGGTGAGGTTGAAGAACTGATAACCACCATGAAGGAAGAAGGTCTGATCGAAAACTCTAAAAGCCCTTGGGCGTCTCCAGTGGTCCTGGTAAAGAAGAAAGACGGATCAGCCCGCTTTTGCGTGGACTATCGAAGGTTGAATGATGTGACCAAGAAGGATAGCTACCCTCTGCCTAGGATCAGTGATACTCTGGATGCAATGGAAGGAGCACAATGGTTCTCAACTTTGGACTTGAAAAGTGGTTACTGGCAAGTCGAAATCCATCCTGAAGACAAAGAAAAGAAAGCATTCTCAACAGGAAACGGATTGTGGCAGTTCAAAGTGATGCCTTTTGGACTTTGCAATGCTCCAGCGACTTTTGAGCGCCTAATGGAATGCGTCCTGCAAGGAAAGGACTCACATGGAAATCTTGCCTGGTCTATTTGGATGACGTCATAGTATACGGGAAAACATTTGACGAACACTGTACAAATCTGAGAGCCGTGTTTCAAAGACTTCGAGAAGCCCACCTCAAGCTTAACCCAGAAAAGTGTTCACTCTTCAAAACCGAAGTAAAATATCTGGGACATATCATCTCATCCCAAGGAGTAAAATCGGATCCTGATAAGGTTGACACCGTGAAGAATTGGCCAACACCACAGGACAAACACCAACTCCGAAGCTTTCTGGGTCTAGCCACCTACTATAGGCGCTTTGTGAAGGACTTTGCTGGAATCGCCAAGAGTCTACATCAGCTAACGGAAAAGGGAAAGCAGTTTAGATGGTCAGGTGAATGCGAGCGCAGCTTTCAAGAGCTCAAGCAACGCTTGTGTAATGCACCAGTGCTGACCTACCCAACTCCAGGAAAATCGTTCATAATTGATGCTGATGCGAGCAATGTCGGGATAGGTGCTGTACTATCGCAGGTGCATAATGGCGAAGAAAAGGTGATTGCTTATTACAGCAAGGTACTCTCGAAGTCGGAAAGAAATTATTGTGTGACCAGAAGAGAACTTCTTGCACTGATTTTGGCAACAAAGCACTTCCATAAGTATCTCTATGGACAGAAGTTTCTTCTCCGAACTGACCATGGAGCACTTAACTGGCTTTTGAATTTCAAGAATCCAGAGGGTCAAGTGGCAAGGTGGATTGAGAGGCTGCAGACGTACGATTACGAAATTCAACATCGGAAGGGGAAGCTTCACTCAAATGCAGATGCACTGTCTCGGAGACCATGTAAACAAGACTGTAAGCATTGTAGACGACAAGAAGAAAAAGAAGTGGTTACTGTCCAACGAACCAGAGCCGATCCCATTTATGGCTGGAGCAACGACGAGTTGAGGAAGGCTCAACAAGAAGACTCAGATATCGAACCCATCCTCGCTTGGAAGGAACACCAGGAAAAACCAGAATGGGCTGATATCTCCGATAGAAGTCCGACTCTGAAGGCCTATTGGGCACAGTGGGACTCTTTTCATGTCCAAGAGGGTGTCCTTCGACGTAAATGGGAATCAGCAGATGGAAAGTCTTATGTAATGCAGCTAGTCTTACCGAGATCGAAGGTTATGGATGTTCTGCGAGAGATGCATGGTGGAGTTTCGGGAGGTCATCTAGGAGTGAACAAGACGCTAGAAAAGGTTCGACAACGATTTTACTCGCTACATGCAAGGGAAGATGTCGAGAAGTGGTGCCGAAAATGTGATACCTGTGCTGCCACCAAAGGCCCGAACAAAAAGAACCACAGCCAAATGCAGCAGTATAATGTCGGAGCACCCTTCGAAAGGATTGCAGTAGACGTGGCGGGTCCATTTCCGGAAACAAATAATGGGAATCGTTATATTCTGGTCGTCATGGATTACTTCAGCAAGTGGCCTGAAGCATACGCCATTCCAAATCAAGAAGCCAAAACAGTCGCAGACCAAATTGTCTTCAACTGGGTGAGCAGATTCGGCGTTCCATTAGAACTGCATTCCGACCAGGGAAGGACTTTTGAATCAAACATATTTCAGGAAGTTTGTGGGCTTCTTGACATCAAGAAGACAAGAACAACACCACTTCACCCACAATCTGATGGCATGGTCGAACGATTCAACCGAACCCTGAAGGAACATCTTTGCAAAGTTGTGGACGACAACCAGCGAGATTGGGATCGACACATTCCACTGTTTTTGATGGCGTATCGAAGTGCAAAACATAGCTCAACTGGCCATACACCGTCTGAGATTTTGATGGGAAGGAACATCAGACTGCCGAGCGAAATAAAATTTGGATGCCCCACATCGGAACCGCAAGCCGAGGATGACTACATTGATGACCTCAGAGAAAGACTCCTTCAGATCCACGACAATACCAGGTTGAAAATAAAGATGTTCAGTGACCGAATGAAGACACGCTACGATATACGAGCGACAACAACAGAGTTCCAAGCAGGGGATCGGGTGTGGCTTTACAATCCCATCGACAAAAAGGATTGTCACCGAAACTTCAACGGGACTGGGAAGGTCCATATACAGTCATTACAAAAATCAACGATGTCGTGTACCGGATACAAAAGGGAGTCAGAGGAAAACCTAAAGTTGTACATCGCGACCGGCTACATCGCTACAGTGGTGATGAGAACGATGGATTTGTTCGGGACGATCAATCCTAAGGAGGGGGCAATGTAATGTGTATACACTCTTTATCTCTTTCAATAATAAGGGGCAACATCTAGTGGTAGTAATTGGAGAACTCGCTTCTTTAAGCATCGAGAAACCTCTAGTGGCTAATAGGAGAACTCGCTTCTTAAGCATCGAGAAACATCTAGTGGCTTAGAGGGGAACTCATTCAGCGCATACAAGAACCTCGAAAGGGGTAAGCATCTAGTGATAAAGTGGAGAACTTCGTTAAGCATCGAGAACAACCTCGTAGATTCTCGAACCGATTGGAGGTATATAAATAGGCGCTTGGAAGCGAAGCGGTTCATTATGGATTGTGAATTGCTGTAAAGTAAAGACTGTGTTTGAAAAGTAAAGACTGTGTTTGAAACGTAATAATTGAGTGTTCAATAAATAAGTTTATATCGATTTAAATAAAGAAAATTTGTGTTTTATTTACGAAGTGTGAATAAGTTTTAATTATCGGACCAAGCCGAATATTACAATATTATATTGAAATAAAATGAGTCAAATAACTAACTAACTAACTAACTGGTGTATATTTATTCTGAAAGGGAGGAATTTGAGGAATCCCATGAATCCTCAAGATTACGGGTGTCCAGGAGACTACTAAGAAGCAAATCTTCTCCTCTGGATCTCCCTTCAACTGAGTAAGTATTGTTTCCTTTTAGTTTAAATCAAATTAATCTACACACTTTGTCTTAATAGATTTATCAAACTATTTCGACTTTCGAAAGAAGCTTTTGTCTTCATTTTGCAAGAGATCAGTGAGGAATTCAAGGATCAGAACAGCAACGGCATTCCTTCAATTTTAAAGCTTGCCGCTACTATGAGATTTCTTTCTGAGGGATCGTACCAAAAATGAGTTGGACAAGACGTACTCCTTGGAATGGCACAACCAACTCTCAAACGTTTTGTCTGAAACTCTTAAAATTCTTGGAAGAAAGTTGTGCCCAAAAATGATAAATTTTAAAATGAATGAACAGGAAAAGCTAGAAGCAAAAACAGCATTCTATAAAAATAGTGGTTTTCCTGGGGTTATAATGTGCGTTGATGGAACGCATGTAAGCATTATACGTCCTACAACAAATCAGTGGCGATTCCTGGTCTTCAGTTCTGGGTTGGCTACTTTGATCAAAGCTAAACGTAATAAAAACAAACAATTTTATTTATTTTTTCAATTATTTTTTTTTAATTAAAAACTTATTTATTTATATAAAAAATCAAGTCGTCGCTCTATTTTCAAAAAATTTTCAAGAACTTTCTCATTTTTCTAGTAACTTGCTTTTAACTTTTCCGCTAATATGATTCGTTTAACAAGCATTCACAACAAGTTAAAAAGGTAGACATTTACCCCCCTCTTAGGTCCAGTTTCCGGCCCCTGGGGTGAGGACTTTGGGAATGTTATGCATACCTGGAGGTAACGCTTAGCATATACAAAAATAGCCAAGAGAGCATTATTTCTTGCAAGCAAAATTATTTCATTGACTTGACTATCTATGTCGAATATTCTATGAAACCCAGCAAAGATCAAATGATATTTTCTTTTTTTAGAGCAGTAATGTACAATGTAAAAGATTGCATAACCCCAAAGAAAAATACAGCCGTACGCTACTAACACATACCCCACCCGCCCATACACATCATTTTGGATAGATTATTTGTATGAAAATCGCACTGTAGCTATGTACCTATGTAGTGTAGGTTATCAAAAGTAAAAAAGAATCATGGAAATTAAAATTATGAAATCTATGCTCGGTAGGTAGGTACCTATGTATATAATTTTTTGTTTTTCAATATAAGAACCCTTATTTTGCTGGACTAAATAGTGTATGTTAAAAAACTTACATGAAACACATTGACACCCATTTTTTTGTAACAATTGAATTATGTTTTAAAACACGTTACGTAGGTTTTATCTATACCTTAAAGCTTATTTATTTTAAGAAAAAAGTTTTTGATAATAAATTTAAAGGAAAGTTCAAATTCGCCTATAAAATACTGCCACATGAAATCGCCACGCTAATAAGAACTTTTAAATAACTAACTATCTAAAAAATTGAAAAAAAAATAAAATTAAATACATAGATTCATTGACCACTTTTGTTTGCCTTTAAAATGCTTGTAAATATTAAGAAATGTACCACTCACGTCGAAAATGTTAATACGTATAATTTAATTTATGATAGTTAAAAGTTTTTTTTTAATTAATTCCGCCACTGAAAAGAAAACTACAATTCAAGTTTCAAGATAAATTCATTCAAACAGAACATTCATTAACTGAAAATTAGGTTTAGGATAAACGACCAAGCAGTAAGCACAAACCATCAATTTTTTTCTCGGGTTTTTCTACCCAGGCAGAGAAAACCATATCCCACAGCTACAATCCCAATGCATTTTTTCGCATGTTTTTCTCCACAGGTTCAGGCTTGCCAGATTTTTTTATAAGCCTATATCGCATTAAAAAAAAAAGGATATATCGCGCAATTTGGCCTCTGGCAATCTGGCAGCATGCCTAGTGTTCATGATTTTCGCACTGAGACTGTCTCGCTACAAACGACCAAGCAGAAACACACATTTTCTTCTCGCATTTTTCTACTTGTTGCGTTGGCGCTTATTAGTAGCGCCAACTTTTGTGAATATTTTTTCGATCTGTTCTTAAAGATAGAATGAGATAGCATATCGGCACATCGGGAATAATAGTATAGTTTTGAACGTCATTTGATGGCGACAAATTTTATCGCCAACTCTAGACTGAAATTAAAAGCATTAAAAAGTAACTTTGTATGGGATTAATATAGCACGTACGGGTTGCAGTAAATGGCTCTATTTATATAGGTTTTGCTGGTTTTATAATGATTTAAGCACATTGGGATGTTATGTTTTTTTGTTTTATGTATTCAAGCCTTTATAAAAATAATTTGTTTGTCTATTTAAGCTGAAATTTTAGGGTTGGCGCAGCCAACCTAGCCAACTGAGAGGAATCGCCACTGCAACAAATGAACACCATTTTTACAACAGAAAAGGATATCATAGCTTAAATGTAATGGTGGTGAGTATATTCGTGTAAAAATAATAGCATGATAGAGTTAAAAGAACAAAATGTATGCATACTTTCTTCCAGCTTTCAACATTTTTTCGAGGGGGTCCTAGGCTATTTAAAACTTTTGAAATATTGTCCCACAGTTCATTTGTTTTAGCCCGATATTCAGGGGCCTGATTATGAGGTTCGCGGCGGATCGTTTTCAATTCGACCTTTCAAATTCGACTCGCTTCGTATTTCCTTATTAACGAACTCGCGGCGAAGCGAAAGTAGTTCTTCCTATATTCCAGTGATTTGACACTTTGGTTTGACTTTTTCTCTCTATATTCCAGTGATTTGACACTTTTGGTTTGACAACTTTCCACAAATTTTGTTTTGTTTTGATTGAATTTGTGAAATTTGCGGTGATTTATTTAATAAACAATATTAAAATTAAAAAATGGAATAAAGTTTAATACCCCGTTGGATGAAGAATTTCAATCACAAGTCATGGATGATGTCTCAGACTTAGTTTCCACATCTGAAGCAAATAATTATTCCAATATTTCAAAACAAATAAGAAATCGAATAAAAGATAGCTTGTAAATAAAGTAAAAGTATTTGTTTATTAATAAAAAAAAAAATCACATTCGATGTTTTAAAGTATGTAGGTATCCTAATTAAAAATAAAATAAAAATAAAAACGCAATTCAATTGCTAAAAAAAAAAACAAAAAAAAAATGTTATGAAAATAATGTAAATAAATATGTATGTATGAAGATATTCACGCTTTGGTTCTTTGATTTAAAAAGGAACATAATCAGATTGTTGGCTCAGATCCCTTTGCAGTCTCTCAAGTTCTCTTTTTTTAATTTCCAATTCTATAAGTCGTATTTTTTTGTTTTCAACAGCCTCTTCCTTTAATATTTCGATTTTTCTCTTTCTTAAAACCAAACTTTCTTCGTTTATTTTCCTTTCTTTTCTTGGCTCATCGGCTATTTTCCTGAGCTCTTTAGTTTGATTTTGCAAGTGTTCATTGTGGTTCAGTTGTAGTTCCAGCATTTTGGTTGGGTATTGTTCCTGCTGCGACACTTGTTTTTCTAGCAATTTCTTGGCTGTTGTTGCAGATGTTTTTGAAAAAGGTTGTGAAATTGGTGTCGAATCCACGAATGTTTCAAAACACTGCGATTGCTGTGCTTCAGAAAATGCTTGTGTTTGACTTTGCAAGTATTCATTGTGGTGCAGTTGTAGTTGCACCAAAGGTTTTGAAATTGGTGTCGAAGGCACGAATGTTTCACAATTCCGAGATTGCTTGAGGTTCTGAGATTCGGAGTATTCTTGTTCATCACCTTTGACATTTTGACTAGAAATGCTTCGATTAGGACTTGAATCCTCATTGGAGTGATATGCACTCGTGTCCATTTGTTCGGGACGATTTTCCTCCTGGCACCCATAAGAAGACACATTCATCCCAGTCTCACATGCCTTCAAATCAAGAAGCTTTATTATGTCCTCTTCAAGGGGAGAAAACGCGTGTTGAGTATTTGGCCCACCACCTGTTCCACGGATGCATTTGGTGTTGTGACGAAGTTTTTTTCTTATGTTGTATTTGAAATCCTTCCAAACCTAAAAAAAATCATAGCATGATAGGGTTAAAAGAATAAAATGTATGCATACTTTCTTCCAGCTTTCAACATTTTTTCGAGGGGGTCCTAGGCTATTTAAAACTTTTGAAATATTGTCCCACAGTTCATTTGTTTTATCCCGATATTCAGGACCGACGAGTGCTCCCGTTGCAATGCCCTTATTTTTTTTCATAAACTCGACGAGAGCCAAAAATTGATGTCGATTTGTTTGCTTGTTTTTATCGTTCCTTGAATGAATTTTAAAATTTTATTGTGGATAAATTATAAGAAAATTAAAATAAAGCTAACTCACATTTTTAAATTAAAATAAAGAAATAATCCACGAAATCGAACACTGAATAATAATAAACGCTCTTTCGCCTGTGAATCCGCCAAAAAAAAGCTATCGGATTCAACTCGCCAACAAATATTATGACATTTCAAACTCGCCTTCGAATTCGTTAATTGGTCGAATTCAAAACGAAGAAGGCGAAAGCGAAAGCAATAATTGAAAAATGGCAAACTCGCTAGCAAAACGATTCGCCGCGAACCTCATAATCAGGCCCCTGACTGTTAAGTTTCTTGAGAACTTTTAATTGTTTAATGTGTTTGTTAATAACCTTCATTAGCAAGCCATAAACAAATTGTTTGTAATTCCCTTTCAGTTGCAGGCTGTATACTCTATAGATGTTAAAAACAAATCACGATTTATAGTTCAACATTTTTGGTAGGCCTTTGCATACTAAAATATACATACATATATTTTATATATATATAATATACATTATAATATGACCTGTCAATTTCATATTTACAGGTATTATAAATAAATAATAGGTGGCGCAACAGTCCGTTGAGAACTAGGGCCTAGTGACTTACAACGTTCAACCATTCCTGTGCACGAATAATGTTTTTAGGGATGGAAGGGACCTACAGTTTTAAGCTGAATCCGAACGGCTAATTTAAGAAAGCACTCTTCATGACAAGAATTACTCTTGTAGGATTTGTCGATTCCTCGCAAGAGGCAGTACCCCTGAACCTCTTATATTATAGATTAACAAGTTATTTCGAAAATATTTCGAAAATTAGTTGACTTGAATAAAAAAAACTTATATTGTTACTGTAGTATCGAGTTTCATTCGGAATAAGTAATCGAACAAGTTCTTTATAAAAGAACAATCGAACAGGTCCGAATATTCAAACGTCAAAGTCAATAGCATAGAGGAAATATATTATCTAGAGTCCCGACCGGTACCCGTCCTAACTTAAACACCCTCAAATTTTATTCGAGGTGAACTCTCTCAAATTCGCTATCGGTGAATACATGTGAGTGGGAAAAAAACTTACTTGCAGCTAAACCTCAAACTATCTACGAATTCCTTGGTAAGTTCTCATGTACTAGAGTCAAATGGGCTATAAGTTCTAATAAGATATCCATTTTTGAGACCATGTCATCATGATACCTCATATATTAAGCTTATACCTTTCCAATTTAGGCATTGACACTTGTAAGGTTAATTATAATTGATATATATTATATTATATTTATTTATTTACATGTTTTTATATGAAAATTAAAAATTCAATGCAGTACATCCTGTTAAGCCGTTAAAAAAACAAAAAACGACCTAGTTTTAAATACCTTCAAATGTATGCAATTTTGATTGTGTTTGTAGTTGATACGTACAAATAACAAATAATACGCAATAATAACAACAACAAAATAATTGAATATATTTAAAATCTTCAATGCATCATATGCCAAATATGGCAACATTTCATTTTTCACAAAAATTGAAAATTTAAAATTTAGAATCAAACGAGAATTATTAAATTCAAAATACTTACAACGAGTATACATAGCTACAAACATGTATTTGTATATGCCAAATATGGCAACATTTCATTTTTCAAAAAAATTTAAAATCAAACGAGAATTTTTAAATTCAAAATACTTACAACGTTAAAATATACATAGCTACAAACATATGTATTTGTATATCGATGGTTAGATGGCAGGACCTCGTAAGAAGAAAAAATCAATTTTTTGATTTTGGGCTCATAAAAAGCAGAAAAATCAGCGCCACCTGTTGACATTTTTGGTTAAAAGAGTTTGTTCTAAAAAAAATAAGAAAACTTGAAAAAACAAAACCTCGAATAAAAATATTTTGCAAATAATGTGCAGTACCTCGTAAGTCTCTTTAAATTGAATGTGAAGCTAAGTGTCGTGCGGAAAGTTTTCGAGCTAGTGACTGTTTTGTCGAATTAATTTTACTTAAATATACAAAATAGTGTTAATTGGTGAGTATTTAAACTTAAATTAACAGTAAGATAAAAAGTTTTTAAGAATCTTTTTAAATAAACTTGCTACAGACAACTTTAATTGAGGCAAATACTTACGAGGTCCTTTCATTATTATTTAAAGAAATTTTTTTAGACTTACGAGGTACTTCATCGTAATAATGACATCGAGAGGAAAATTATTGCTGGAATTAGCCTTAAAAAAAAGAGAAAACTTTCAAACAACAACCAGTTCAATGCTAAACAACGGTAATTTGTTCATAATTTGGCTGACCATTGTAAAATAGTAAATGAGTGCAAAAGTGGCAAAGCACGAATTAGCTATATCTCCAGCCAAAAACAATGAGTGGTAGCACCTTTAAGTTGTTGTTGTTGTTCAAAAACATTCAATGAAATTAAAAGGAATGGTCAAGTCTAACAAGCTGACATTCTAGTACGAATAGTACAATACAAATAATAACAATAGTAAATAATTATTTGTTTACACCGTTAAAATAGCTGAAAATAAAACAGAAAACGAATTTGAGTTTGAAGAAAACTATTTAACAAATGAGGACGACTACATAGTATATTTTCCGGAAAAATCTTTACAAAGTGACATAGATTACACAGTTGTTCCTGTAGATTGTCCAGACAATTCGTCTCCAAATGAAGAATCGCAACAAGGCTTCATTGAGAACGACAACATGACAATCGAAGGATTTGAAGAAAATGAATTAACCGATCAATTTAATACTGAGAATTCCGAGGAGATAGGTATAGGTAACCTGTTACTGTTTTTTTTTCAAAATAATTAACGGTTAATTCTACTTTAGATATTGATGTTGATGAGCTATCCTTCTCTGAAGTAAATATTATGAAAAATAAAAAGAAGAAAAACCGAGAGCAAAATTTTCAGAGCATAAAGGATGTTTATAGGGCTTACGAAACCAAATGCAAGGAACTGAAAATTGATGCCCTCTCTCATTTTGTAATGAGAACACAAATTAAGCAGAAGAATATTGGACTGTACAGGCCCAAAAAAGACTGGTGTGACTTATGTTTTAAACATAAGAGCGGTAATTTACCAGACCCCGAATATCTTGCGCACATAGATGAAAAAAACAGGGCGAGAGATGAAAAAGAAAAGGACAAAACTGATGCTGAACAAAATTTGTGTCATGTCTTGACAATGGATGTCCAGGCTGTAAAAATTTGCCCATGTATTAACGCAAGTGCCTTATATTACAGAACAAAATTATGCTGCCATAATTTCACCATCTTTGATTTAGCCAACAAAGCTGCTACTTGTTATTGGTTTGACGAAACTGTTTCTGACGGGCAGGCTTCCACGTATGCGTCTTGTTTGGCAGATTACCTAGAGAAAAAGTTTTTGAAGATGGGAAGTAAAATTCCCATTATTATATATTCCGATGGTTGCACAGCTCAAAATAGAAATAGTATAATGAGTAATAGCCTTTTATATTTGACAGAAAAATATGGAACAGAAATTATTCAAAAATATGTAACTAAAGGGCATACGCAGATGGAGTGCGATAGTGTTCACAGCACAATTGAATGCAAAATAAAGAACAAAGATATCTACGTTCCAAATGATTACATAAGACTGACGAAGGAAGCTAAAGTGAACCAACCATTTTATGAAACTGAAGCTCAAAATTTTTACTTTTTTAAAAATTATGGAGACAAAAAATTCTTTAAATACTGTTCTGTTAGGCCAGGGAAAAAAGCTAATGATCCCTGTGTCACAGATGTTAAATCTTTCCGATACTTTCAGGGAACTATTACTTACAAATTAAATTTTAATGATAAATACGAGATTTTAACTGTTAGACCCAGCAAAGTTATTATGTCTGATATTATATTTGAACAATTACATCTATTTCCTCTTAAAATTCCAAAAAAAAATATGCCCACCTTCAGGAAATAAAAGCTGTCATACCAAGAGACTATTGGCCCTTCTATGATTCACTAAAATTTATCGATAATTAAATGAAATATTATTTGAACGATTATCTACTGCAACCATTTTCGAATTATAATAATGTGCAAATTACCTAAGAAGGCTTTATTTGATTTTTTGTTTATTTAGCTATAAAAACATACTCAACCTAAATAGTTTTTGTTCCTTTTTGACTCGTTTTGTTACACTATTTTCTTAAGTTTATTAATATAAACGTTAAATGTTACATAAACACAACTGCAGTTATTTGTGCAATTTAGTACCTAATAATGTACAAATTAATTTTTAACGCTTGTTTATGTTTTACTTATAAATAAAAAGTTTTGTTTTTGTTACGTTTTTTTTAATTTAAATGAATAGCTTTTTTGAACCAATGTTACTATTAATAATATTAGTTTATATTGTTAAAATTATTATTTTGTTTAATAAAAAAAATAATATTAATATGAATTCTATGAAACATTAATTGATTTTTATTTTTATCAAAGAAACAAAAAATTTCTTTTAAACACTGCAGGACCCCGTAAGAGATAAAAAAAAGACAATACCTCGTATGTTACCGTAAAAGCTAAAAGGACAAATAATTTCGGAAAATAATACAATTAAACCACGAAGAAAGCCAAAACTGGATAATTGACTAATAATTTTATTTATTTTCAACTTAGTAACTCTTTAAAAACAGTTTTTTATCGATTCTGTAAAACACCCCAAAACTTCTTACGAGGTCCTGTCATATATCCATCGATATGCCAACATTTCATTTATCACAAAAATTTAAAATCAAACGAGAATTTTTAAATTCAAAATACCTACAACGTTAAAGTATACATACATATGTAGGTACAAACATATGTATGTATATACATATCTGGCAACTCTGCTGTAAAAGTGTATAGTTTACGTACAAAATCGCTCGTGAATATTTACAAGTTTTAAGTGTGCTAAACTAAGAGATAAAATTTGAAACGAACTTTTACTTGAAGATAACAATCAGCTTACAAAGTTAAATCAATAAAATCTCCAGGTAAAATTAGTTTTAAGCCGTAAAAAGAAGGAAAACTTTTCTCTATTTGGTCACATGACTAGCAAAAGAAAAGTAGGAGAAACTTCACCAGAAGAAAACCCAAGTTTGGCACCGAAAAGCAACAGAAACCCAAAAGCATTTAAACACCACAATAACATGGCTATGTCTCAATCTGATTTTGAACAAATAAGATCAATTATTGACAAGGCACTCCAAAAGGAACTTCCACTTGCCGTCGCCAATTTGGCTACGAAAGATGACGTCATCAAAGTAAACAAGGAGCTGAGTCTTTTGCGACAACAAAATCATGATTTGACAGAAAAGGTCCATCATTTTGAAGCCCGTTGCCGACTTCTTGAAGAGGAATTGGAGCATCAGAGTCGTGAAATCAAAGGAAAGAATATTATTTTCTCTATTCCAAATGATCCCTTATGTGTCAATCCTCAGGAACGTGTACAATCAATCACAAAACTTTTGTTAGAAAATCAAACTGTGCACATGCCAGAGGCCACAAAAATAAGTGAAAACAACAAAATAATTAAGCTTAAACTGAACACAGGATCAAACGAAACCGCAACCAAAATGTTGAAGAACTCGTCTAAGCTTAAAGGCACAGGTGCTTTCATCCAACGCGATCTTAGCAAACAAGCACAACTTAAACGTCGAATCCTCCTTGCTTATCGCAAAGTGACCAAAACAAAAACAACAGAAGCAGTTAAGATAAGAAATAACACTTTAATTATTTGTGATAAAACTTTTTATTTAAATGATGCTAATAATCTTAAATATAAAGAAATTGATGGAGAAACTGAGCTGCAAAATATGTTCGGTGGTCTTAACTTTGGAAATGTCAGAGAAATCAAACTGTCAATCATAGAGGAAATATATTATCTAGAGTCCCGACCGTTACCCGTCCTACCTGAAAAACCCTCAAATTTTATTCGAGGTGAACTCTCTCAAATTCGCTATCGGTGAATACATGTGAGTGGGGAAATAAAAAACAAAATGGGGTTTGGGCTAAAATAGAAACTTATGGAATTTTTGTGACCTGTCAAAAATGACAATCAATTTTGCAAAACAAAACAATGGATTTCGGATTTGAAGAGTAAGTTTTTGTTAATTGTTTTGATATTTAATATAATTTGATATTTTTCAGACCAAAAACCTTTATAATGAAGAGTATAATATACAAGTTCACTTACTGGAATAAAAAGTAAGTCAAATTGCAGCGAAGGAGGTGCAACAATAATCGATTTATTTTGTACTCTGTGTTTCCATTTTAGATGCTGCCCATTACATACCATAATGCAGAAAGCAACTTCCATCAAGAAATCTGGAAGACAAAGTATACTTATTTACAGGTAAGTTTTTTTTTATTATATTTCTCTTAACAAAATAATATCAATGTTTTTAACGATAGACGCTGCCCATTGTATTTGTGTGTACATCTCAACGACCATAGCTGCCGCAGGTGTTGACGGCGGAGGTGTCACCGTCGCTGCAAATAGTCAGATGCTTGTAATACAACAACACCAGCAGCAACAACCCCACCAAAGCTACGAATTCAATTCCAAAATAGCGAACATCCTCAGCTATGCCATCGACTTTGTGTTACTTTGTGAGATTCAAGTCAATTTTACAAGTGAAAGCTTCGACATTAATAGTCGACCGCCTAGTTTTGGAACTACTAAACAGCAGCATCAGCAACGGATGAGTACCTATGCAGGCAAATCAGGTTAATTAATTCATTTACTTACGAGTAATTTAATGGATGTTTTAAATTCTATTGTTCTTTAGTATTTGATAAAATGATAGCGGGGACGCTGAACTGACCGAGACAGCGGCTACTGCGGCCGCTACGCCGACACATACCAAGTAGATGAGGAACTGAAAGTCGACTTCGAAGCAACCTGCTGTGAGAACACCTTCTAAATGACGGGAATCAGAATGTTGGTAAACGTATAGACTGGAAAAATAAAATCTGAATTCCATGAAAACATAATGCCTATTGAATCACCAAAACTAAGTGCATTCTGAACACAACTAACTGGATTCACATAAAAGACCGTCGACACGGGAATACCCCTACAAACTACTCTAATGATGTTCCAAGAATTGGGAACCCGCAACCTTCACCTGCCGAAGATGTCCAAAAATAATACAATCGGAAATTGTGCACTTGTGACATGGTCCGATTAGGATTTTGGAATTTGCCTCGCATAAGAATGTCACAAACGACTTGCCACAAATTCTTAATCAAAATATCGACTTACGAGCACTATTCCGGGAATGGTACAATTCAAAACCAATCAATTTGCTACAATTTCATTGCACGTTCATTGACCAGAAAACTCATAATGCCAAGACCACTTCAAAGTAAGTAACATAAACCACAAACTTTGAAAGCACTAATTGTTTTTTTTTTTTCAGCAACAAGTCAAAACGAAGCGGTATTGCAACAAATCCTGCAAGATGATTCGAAGTCGATTTGACTCTTTAAATCTCATCCATTAATAGTCAAAGTTCGTGGCGCAGCTAGTTTTTAAATAAAGTTGTATTTTTTTCAAAATTGTATGTAATTTAGTATAATTTTGTTTTAGATTTAAAGCTATTAATGTATTTTCATTTAAAAAACAAAAACTGGACTTTAAAATACAACTTCTTAGTTTTTGAGTAAATAAAAAAATATTAAATGTACTTTTTCCAAGAAAAACACTTCTTTTTGGTTTTCCCAAATTTGATCTGCTCAGGTCAATTATTATAGTGGATTATACCTTTTTTTATTTTTTATTTCGTTTTTAGCAAATAATAATAAAAAACAAATAAGCTGTTTTAGGTAGGTTTTATTTTTTTTTATTGACATACATATGTTCAATTTAACAAAATCAAAAACTTAGTATTTTTAATCCTATTCTTCTTATGTTTTGGTTCATCACGTTCGTACGTATTCCTTTGTGATTTCATTCGGTCAACAGCATTGGTCAGAAATTCGTTCTTTTAATTTTGCCTCAGAGTGCGAAGTTTAAATTCCGTTGAGTCTGATGACACTGGTCGACAAAATTATACTTTTTTTTTGTCACCCAAACAAAAAATACTTTTTGAGAGGATTAAGATATCCTGACCTCAAATCTCAACTTTAAATTTATCTACTACATCAGGTTTTTAAAATATACCTCTTTGAAAATTTTAAAGACAACCAAAACCGGTAAAACACGACGTATCTCTTAACTTTAAATTGCAAGACACATGTCTGCTTTTACCTACAGTTTAAATCATTTTGCTTCATTTGACTTTACTTGAAGTTTTGAACAAAAAAACTAGAATATAATTCTTTTTTGGTTTTAAATAGTTCGTTTAATTTTTGAACATTATTTTTGTATTTTTTTCAATATATTACAAGAACTTGATGTTATAATCTTAAGACTACAAATTCGTTATAGGAAATAGTAAAAAATTGAAAACATTGAAGGAAGATATTGAAGATTTGAATAATCATCACACATAGTTAGCCAAACTCTGAACTGCCCTGTAATAATGAATTGCTTTCTTATATCGTTTCAATTGAAGAAATATCTTCCCACGCAAAAGATACGCTTCAACGTTTGTTGAATCAACTGAAATTGCTTTGTGGGTAAAATAGGAAGCCTTTTCCATTTGCCGATAGACTCTCAGCTTTTCCAATTCTGCTAGATTATTATTCCTCTCATAGACCACGGCAAATGGCATAATATGTTCTGTGCTATATGGACTTATCATGTATGCTGTTTCTAGATACTGCTGCGCCTGAGCATGGTGCCCATTGTAGTAGAGAGCTTTTCCAATTAACGTTAGAATATGTATAATCGTTTTGATGAAGTTTTGTGTTGTCGTTAATAGATTGGAATGTTTTTGACGCATCCAGATGTTTATGAACGTACATTTGAGCATGGCCTTTTATACACGAACTTAACCACTCAACATTCTTTGGAGCCGAACTCACTATAAAATTATAAAAGAAGCTTAAAACACACAAAATATTTAAAATCATTGCTTGCTTACCATTCACCAACGAATTGACTTCAATTCCATCGACCCCGACTTGCAAGAGTGAACTTATAGCCTACATGGCCATTGGACAATCACGCAGTACATCTTTGTAAGAGGCAATAACCTCCAATGGATTTCTTGACTGTCGATGTTGTATCTTTGCTAGAAGCATGTTTATCTTTGGAAGTCTAGACTTACTCGGAATCGATTGCAATGTCGAAATAGCCAAATTGGAGTCATTCAGCTCACGATAGCAGATAGCCAGACGATATTTGATTAAAAATGAGGACATAAGAATCCATCGGATTAGAGCGATGTAATTTTAACTAAAAAAACAAAATAATATTCATATAATTTGAGTTTAAAATTAACGTAATAAAAACACCTTGAATTTGTACCTCTTCACTCCAGAATAAATATGTACGTCGGCGTTGCTGGCTTCCTTCTCGGGAGATTCCACTTTTCCTTTTGCAACATTCTCCTTGGTTTCTTCTTTATCTGAGGATTAAATTAGGTGCAAATCTATTATATATTTTTATTTCAATAAATAAATATTTTGTATTTAAATTGTTTTACCTTCATTTGCATTTTTGGGAATTAATTTTGTTTACATTTTCGTAGAACTGTCAAAATAATCACCTTGCTGTTAATCTGTCAAAACTGGGTTAAACTCAAATTAGGCCACGTTCGCATTGTAGTTCTATGGTGCGCCTATACTTTCTGCATGATTTTTTCTGTTTTTATCAATAATTTTTATAAAAATCATAGAATTTGTTTGCCAAAAGCAGTCAAATATTATTTTTAGTACAGTTTTCACTGAAAGGAAGTTGCAAAATTAATTTTTCTTTAAATATTGCATTAATTTTTCAATTTTTGAATTCAACGGATCTCTTTTTTTTTCTCCCACGGCTGAGCAATATGCGCACAAATTCCATACCAACTACATTCATAATGGCTTTTTCCCATAAGAAATGCACGGGCCAACTAACACATTCTTATCCTT
Organism: Eupeodes latifasciatus; assembly: GCA_920104205.1. NCBI lineage: Eukaryota > Metazoa > Arthropoda > Insecta > Diptera > Syrphidae > Eupeodes > Eupeodes latifasciatus. The sequence goes on from OV049925.1 coordinate 74,233,469, forward strand.
ATGGACAAAATCTTCTCAATTTAGCTTGTAGGCCGAAAGAGAGCAAACCCATTAAGTCGGGACTCTAGATAATATATTTCCTCTATGCTGTCAATGTCAAACAAACAACAACAGAAATGGAATAGATCACATTATTTGCATTCACCAGGGGTGGCACATGAAACACCAAATTGTAGTAGATTTTCAAAAAATTGAGAGTTAAATGCCGTCAGCCCGATTAATAATATATCTTGTAAGATTTTATCCTATAATATCTCAGGACTAAATAATAAACTGTTATTTGTAGACTTTTTTAATTATGTTAAAAATTACGATATATTTTTTCTATATGAAACTCATGTTACCAAAGATAAAATCATTAAATTTAAAAACTATTTTGTAGGCTATAAGCTTGTATGGATTGAAGCAATTAAAACTAATATTAAGGGTCGTGCAAGTGGAGGTTCTTTGTATGGCATTAAAACATCATTAACTAATACGTACGATTTCGAAGAAATAGAAGAAACGATAGCAGTTAAACTCATTCATCAAAACAATATGTATATTTTACCCTGCTACATTAATTGTAACAAGTGGGATCATGATTTTGAGAAGTTACATCAAACCATGCAATTCTTAGCGAGTAAAAGCGTCTTATTGATCGGGGATTGGAATGCTAGAACTAGCAACGCACAAATCACTACATGTCAACACATCTTTAATCCGGCGATTACTCATGTAAACAGGAAATCGAAAGACAGAATATGTAATAAAAACGGCTCTGATATGTTAGAGTTACTACAAATGTATGACCTAGTAGTGCTTAATGGATGTACTGAAGGAGATGAACAGGGTTGCTATACCTTCATAGGAGGTCAAGGGCAATCAGTCAATGACTACTGTGCAGTGAATAATGAATGGATTGAACAGATTAAAAAATTCGAAGTGCAGTCTAAAACCTTCTCGGATCACATGCCTATTACAGTTGAATTTACAAGAGATTCATCAACCCGACACACTAATCTCAAATTACTACCGAGACTCAAATGGAAGAATGACGAATCAGACTGCTATAAGCGTGCTTTGAACAATTTAATTGAAACAAATTTATTGACAACCGAATCTACTGACATTATGGCTAGTCAATTAACAGAATTTATACGAAGGTCAACAACGAACAAAATATCAAACACCAGTTCACAGTTTAAACAACAATGGTTTGATAATGACTGTTTGAAGGCACGACAAAGATCTTTTGCACTTCTGAAAATCGTCCGGATTTCGCATAATCCCGATTTAAGGAAATGGTACAATGACTGCAACACCTACTACAAAAATGTATGCCTACACAAGAAAATAGAATTTGAAAACAACAATGCACTCAATCTAGGTCAAACTAAAAACTCGAAAGAGTTTTGGAAAATCGCCAGAAATATTAACGGTACAAGCTACAGAATAGGTTCAGGGTTAACAGCTGAATCACTTGCAATCCATTTCAAACATCTTCTCGACAGCGACTCAAACCTTCAGTTTTCCTACGCTCAGCCATCAATCTTCGACGAATCTTTAGATTCGGCTATACAACTTGAGGAAATAGAAGCAGTAATGAAGAAAGCGAAAAATGGAAAGGCACCAGGTGAAGATGGGATTCCCTACGAATTTTACCAGAACGCAACTCCTTCATACTTTAACTATTTGTTAAAGTTTTATAACAAGATCTTGGCTAATGCCGAAATTCCCTCCTCGTTCACAAAATCAGTTATCTTCCCAATTCATAAAAAAGGCGCTTTTGATATTGCTGACAACTATCGAGGCATATCATTTATGAACGCATTAGCCAAAATATTCTGCGGTATACTTGTGGAGAGACTTGAAAAATGGGTGGAGAGGAAAAGTATTCTTTCAAATCTTCAAGCCGGTTTTAGAAAGAACTATTCTACAACAGACCAGATTTTTACACTTTCTTCAATCGTTAAAGCCTTCCAAGCACGTAATAAGAAAGTATACTCTTTCTTCGTAGATTTCAAAACAGCTTTCGATCGGGTGAATCGTAATGCACTGTTATATAAGCTCTCGCAGTTGGGTATTTCATCAAAATTTCTTTCTGTGATTAAGGAAATGTACAATGGAACAAAAGCAGCGGTATGGGATGGTGCAATATTTTCAGATTGGTTTGAAACAACCACTGGAGTAAAGCAAGGATGTCTTCTCAGCGCGTTACTGTTCTCCCTTTTTATCAATGACATTGTTGAAGATCTACCTGGAGGCATAAGGATATCTAATTCGGTTGTAAATGTTTTACTATACGCCGACGATCTTGTTATTCTGTCTGAATCATCAGAAAACCTACAATTAATGATTAACCGATTAGCATCTTACTGCAACAGATGGGGACTAACGATTAATACGGAAAAATCTAAGGTCATGGTGTTTTCGCGCTCCTCCCGAAGTCAAAACGTGAAAAGGTGGTACTACAATAGAAATCTACTAGAAGTAACCAATGAAATTAAGTATCTAGGCGTAAAACTTACCCACAACTTGAACTTCAACAACCATCTAAGAGAAAAGGCTAACACTTCACAAAGCTTGTTGAATTCTACATGGAGAAAAGTGTTTACTAATAGTAGAATAATTCTTTCCGCCAAGTATAAGATATACGAAGCGGTAGTAAAGTCAACGCTCTGTTACGCATGTCAAGTCTGGGGTGCAGATGAATATGAACAAATTGAACAATTCCAGAGAAATTTCTTAAAAAAACTCTTCAACTTACCTCGAAACACACCAAACTATGCAATCTACTTGGAAACAGGATTACCAAAACTCCTAACAAGTACCCTTAAAGCGCAGGCTGATTTTATTACCAAGACTTTAGCCCATGACGACTCAAGAATGACAAAAAAAAATGCTCTTATACGAGTTGAGGAATAAAGACTGGTTGACTGCTAAGTGGGAAAACTTAGGTACTGCTTGTGGTGAAACACTTCATATTGACTTTAATAACCCCAACAACTTAAAGGAACAGCTGTACCGTATAATTAGAAAGAATGAGGACTTGACTCGAGAAACATTTGTTCTAAATGGTCGTGAATCCGACAGTAGATTGTTATACTCTCAGCTTAACTACAATCTTGAGAAGAGAAACTACTTTAACGATAACTTAACATACCGAGAGATTTCTTTCATTTTTAAAGCGAGATGTGAACTACTCAGCCTAAACGGATGCCCTTATAACGGGAGCTTTGATCAGTTCTGTTCAATATGCAACCTTAAGTCAAAAGAGGACTGCTTCCACTTTATAAGTATATGCCCAATATTTAAGCCACACCGACGTTTCTTCTTTGGTAAAAATACCCTTTCAATGCAAGACACCCTTAAATTACTAAACGAGTGCGACTGGAAAACACTAAGTAAATTTTTAGAAGTTATCTTCAAATATAGAATGCTTTTAGCACAGATAAGAAACTATACAGATGTCTCATCCCCATAGAAGAAAATGTCCCATATTTTTTCACTACTCCTTGGCTATTAACTGACAAAAAGCTTTTTGTCAGTTGATCTTCAAGCACAAAAAGCTGTTTTTGATTGCACATATTGGCTTGCCAGTATGCCTGTTCAAAGCTATGTGTATAACTATAAAAAATTCTAAAGTTGTTTTTTCTCTCAAGTCAACGTCCATAGAGACAAAGAAAAAAAGAAACTGTTTTGGTTTCGATGATGTTTTGGTGCCGATGATGTTACCATATTTCAGTTGCTATTGTTCAAGCGATGTAGGTATTTTATGCTATTTATGCTATTTATTATTGAATATGAAAATAAAAACCATAGTTATTAATTTTTCATTGTTATATTTTACTATATCAAATAAAACAATATACATATATGTTGAAAATACATTTAAGAAAGGAAGAGAAGATGAGTTAGGTGCAAGACATTTTAAAAATAATTTGTATGGATTCCTATGGTAACACTGATGCAAATGTACGTGCGCCGCTGGTGAGCGTATGAGGCTTAGTTTTGGTTGCCTTCCTTATTTTGATTTTTTTTGATACATATATTGAACGCATGTGTGTATGTCATGTATCCATAGATATATGTATATGACAAAAGGGTAAGTTTCAATTTCGGTCTTTTTGTTGTTTGTTGATTGTTTCTTTGTTGTCCTATGCAAAACGTAAGTTGCGTATTTTGTGAACTTAAACAGGTGTAGGTAGGTACTCATGTAAATAATTTCGATACAAAAAAGAGGCTCGGATGTGACCCACACTGATAACTTACTATTGATGCCCACTTAAATTTTTCAAAATTTATTTTTTTTTATTTGGAAAAATTGTATTAGTAAGTAAGTCTGCAAAAATATACATTTAAGCTGTTTTCTGTGGAAATAGATGTATCGAAAAGTTAAATTAATATATTTTGAAAGAAGTTTGGTTTCTCTCAAATAAACATAGTCTTAAATTGTTACAAAACATTAACAACAATACCTATTTCTATGGGATGAAACAACTTTAAAGTCAATATCTTTCTTTATTCAATCTAATTTATAAATTCAATTAGGTTAATCATTTTTTTATTTTTCTTTTTTGCTTAAGGTTTTTAGTTTTCTGTAAAATAAAAAATTGTTGTTAATAACAACAATTTGTACAATTTTTTTCTTTCTCCTTTACCCGATATTTCAGTTTAAGAATCAATTTCACGTTTTTTTAGTACTTTTTTTTTAGGTTTAAATTAAAGGAAAAAACTATCGGTTGATTAACTTTTTATTTTAAACTATATTTTAAACATTTTTTGTATTAAATTAAATAAGTTTGAAGTCAATATCTTTCTCTGTTTTCAAGATGCTTTAGTAGAAACTATTTTTACCAGTTTTTAGTAGTTTTCTAAAAAAAAATAGTTAATTGGGCTGTTAAAATAGGTCTGTTAAGTTTTGTTTAGAAGTTTGTATATGTTTAATACATCACTGCTCTTAGCCTATTTAAGCAAAGGTGGTTTTATAAAAAGTTTAAGAGACAATTTTTGGCCTTGACAATTAAAAATAAAATATCGTAAGTATTTATAATTATTTATTTTATTATTGATCTTTTATAAAATTGCCTTTGCTTAAATAGTTTCCAGGGGTCACGAACGTGGACGTGGCAGAATATCGACCCCCACCCACCTACCACCCGCTGAATTGTACATTTATATATATATATGTAAATTGGTTATGTATTTGTTTTTTTTTTTATTGTTTTTGTTTGAGCTACGCGTTCATAACATTCATTAATTTTTTTATTTTAGTTCTAGGATTTTTATACCTTTTATCTTTTGTGTCAATTACCCATTTACAATTTTTCCAAAGTAAGACTTTTATTAAAAAATGTATGATGTCAATTTTATGTGCATAGCATTCATCGGAATCATCGAACCAGCTAGGATATTGTCTGTTTGTTGCGTTTATACATTCTCTTACAATGTTTTCTTTTAATCTCGATATAAAAGGTGTTTTTTGAAGAAAGTTGTAAATATTTTTACGTGAAGACTACAGACTTGGAAAAAATTTTCAGAAAGCCATATAAGAACCGTATTTTCTTTTAAGGTTTCGTATTCTCTCAATTTAATTAATATTTCCGTTAAATCAAATTGAAGCTTATCTTTTGACATTTGTTGAATACAGTTTTCACAGATACTATTCATTTTTTTCATCGATTTAAAAAGGCAATAGCCTGCATAGTATCTGGTAGCAAGATCGTCGATTTCCGGCACCTTTATCAAAATCGTGTCTTCAGGCGGTAAAGCATTTAATTTATTATCAATATTCATGTCGTTTTCTAAATGATTCACTCTCCGGTAGCTCATACGAAATCGATATTTGTTCCTCAGCATTGGTTTGTAAAATAGCATTCCAATCAACTTTAAGATATTCTGTATCGTCTTCTTCACAGTTTGAACATTTAGATTTGAATACAAATTTCATAGCTATAACTTTTGCTAGAAGGGAGCCAAATTCAGCAGCATTCGGATTACTTTTATTAACATTTCTTGCTCTTATCTTTCCAAATAAATTTTGTAAGGGATCTTGGTTAAATTTGTTAATATTTAAATAATATGAATCATTATGGTCTATATATAATGCTTTTTGTATTTGCAAAATGCTCTCAATACTTAAGGCAAAACCTTTGAAACAAAACGCTTTGTTTCTTGAATTAATAGGCTGAATGTTGAGAATATATGTTTTCATTTCTCTTATGAATATTAGATTTTGATCATTTTTTTTAATAGCTGGTTTTCCATTTAAAAGGTCGAAAAGCCGGTTTATTTTGTTTATAAAATTAGCTGTTGGTTTTGCAAAATGCGATATATTTATGGGAAATTTATTTAGACCTAATAAAGCTTCAATTCCACAAGCTACAGATCTACTTAGTACTTGTGCCGCCAACTTTACATTCATTTTTTGAAATTCTGTTGGGTCAATATGTGCCGATGTTAATTTTGGACAAATTTTTGTTGCATTTAATCTTTCAGAATTGTACATATATTCAATTATTTTCCAACTTACAATTCCATCATCCGTGGCCAAATTATATTTCAATAAATTATTCCTAATGCTTTTCAAAAGATGAGGAATATCATACATACCATACATTTTTTGTTGTTTGTAAACAAAGTTACAACTTTTGTCATCTAGACATAATTTATTAAACAAACTTCTATTTGTAGGCCCTTGATCGCAGCAAATAGCTCGTACATTTAATTTTAATTTCTCGCATATATCCAAACAGTTATGCACTTCTACCTCAAGTTGTTGTGAAGGGATATTACTTGGGCAAATGACATGATACAAAACTTGTTTAAAGTTGCCACATAAACTACGTATCATAAAAACGCAGGCTGACTTAGCACATATATCAGATCTTTGGTTTTTGCATTAATCTACAAAACCTTTAATTACATCTTTGTATTCATTGTAGGTTAAACTTGTCTGAAGGCTCATTTCATCAAAAATTAGAACCACTTCTTTCTCTTTCGTTGCCAATTTTGAGGTAATTTTTTCTATCTCCTCTAAAACGTTTTTGTTTAAGCCTGGAGAAAGGCCTTTAATACTTATCCATCTATGCAAAGAAGATGGATGAGGCAAGTGAAATTGTAATTGATTTCTCAAAAAATTATAACCGGCGGCTGAACGGAAAAATATACACTGCGAAATCCATTTTTCTTCTTCAGTGTATTCTGTTGTACTTTGCGATAAAATGAGTTTTGCAAACGTTTTTGAGTTTTGGTTCATTGGTAAAATGTCAATTTTCTCTTGTATATTTAGCTTTGCACGGGCTTTAAGTATTTTAATTTCTTCTCTTAAGCGATTATTTTGTTTCCAAACATTTATTTTCGGTCTTCGATTTTTGTTTATTTTCATTTTAAGAGCAATATTAATTTTCTTAAGACTGGTTCGATGATTCCGATGAATGCTATGCACATAAAATTGACATCATACATTTTTTAATAAAAGTCTTACTTTGGAAAAATTGTAAATGGGTAATTGACACAAAAGATAAAAGGTATAAAAATCCTAGAACTAAAATAAAAAAATTAATGAATGTTATGAACGCGTAGCTCAAACAAAAACAATAAAAAAAAAACAAATACATAACCAATTTACATATATATATATAAATGTACAATTCAGCGGGTGGTAGGTGGGTGGGGGTCGATATTTTGCCACGTCCACGTTCGTGACCCCTGGAAACTATTTAAGCAAAGGCAATTTTATAAAAGATCAATAATAAAATAAATAATTATAAATACTTACGATATTTTATTTTTAATTGTCAAGGCCAAAAATTGTCTCTTAAACTTTTTATAAAACCACCTTTGCTTAAATAGGCTAAGAGCAGTGATGTATTAAACATATACAAACTTCTAAACAAAACTTAACAGACCTATTTTAACAGCCCAATTAACTATTTTTTTTAGAAAACTACTAAAAACTGGTAAAAATAGTTTCTACTAAAGCATCTTGAAAACAGAGAAAGATATTGACTTCAAACTTATTTAATTTAATACAAAAAATGTTTAAAATATAGTTTAAAATAAAAAGTTAATCAACCGATAGTTTTTTCCTTTAATTTAAACCTAAAAAAAAAGTACTAAAAAAACGTGAAATTGATTCTTAAACTGAAATATCGGGTAAAGGAGAAAGAAAAAAGAAAGAAAAAAATTGTACAAATTGTTGTTATTAACAACAATTTTTTATTTTACAGAAAACTAAAAACCTTAAGCAAAAAATAAAAATAAAAAAATGATTAACCTAATTGAATTTATAAATTAGATTGAATAAAGAAAGATATTGACTTTAAAGTTGTTTCATCCCATAGAAATAGGTATTGTTGTTAATGTTTTGTAACAATTTAAGACTATGTTTATTTGAGAGAAACCAAACTTCTTTCAAAATATATTAATTTAACTTTTCGATACATCTATTTCCACAGAAAACAGCTTAAATGTATATTTTTGCAGACTTACTTACTAATACAATTTTTCCAAATAAAAAAAATAAATTTTGAAAAATTTAAGTGGGCATCAATAGTAAGTTATCAGTGTGGGTCACATCCGAGCCTCTTTTTTGTATCGAAATTATTTACATGAGTACCTACCTACACCTGTTTAAGTTCACAAAATACGCAACTTACGTTTTGCATAGGACAACAAAGAAACAATCAACAAACAACAAAAAGACCGAAATTGAAACTTACCCTTTTGTCATATACATATATCTATGGATACATGACATACACACATGCGTTCAATATATGTATCAAAAAAAATCAAAATAAGGAAGGCAACCAAAACTAAGCCTCATACGCTCACCAGCGGCGCACGTACATTTGCATCAGTGTTACCATAGGAATCCATACAAATTATTTTTAAAATGTCTTGCACCTAACTCATCTTCTCTTCCTTTCTTAAATGTATTTTCAACATATATGTATATTGTTTTATTTGATATAGTAAAATATAACAATGAAAAATTAATAACTATGGTTTTTATTTTCATATTCAATAATAAATAGCATAAATAGCATAAAATACCTACATCGCTTGAACAATAGCAACTGAAATATGGTAACATCATCGGCACCAAAACATCATCGAAACCAAAACAGTTTCTTTTTTTCTTTGTCTCTATGGACGTTGACTTGAGAGAAAAAACAACTTTAGAATTTTTTATAGTTATACACATAGCTTTGAACAGGCATACTGGCAAGCCAATATGTGCAATCAAAAACAGCTTTTTGTGCTTGAAGATCAACTGACAAAAAGCTTTTTGTCAGTTAATAGCCAAGGAGTAGTGAAAAAAATATGGGACATTTTCTTCTATGGGGATGAGACATCTGTATAGTTTCTTATCTGTGCTTTTAGTTAGCGAATATGTTTAATTTGTAAATTTATCTATATAATTGTTATCTATAAAAAACGTTTAAAAGAATTATAATTTTTGTCAACCAGGCTGACGGCTTAGCCATAGCTTTAAAATTCATGTATAAATTTAAACTTAAACAATTATTGAATTAATAAATGAATTTGTTACTTACTTACTTACTTACTTACTTACATATCTCCTCTGCATTGCCACGTGGAAGCAAAAAAAATGTAAACAAAAATTATTCCTTCTTGGTTTGACATTTGTAATTTGGCTATCTCCCTCGAACATATTAATGCTTATGAAACTTAAACAAATTTACTTTTTTCATTCTTTCTTTAGTAATTTTCTCCTCATTATTAATTCCCTACCAAATATTTTGATACACGCAGCGCCCTCGATGCGTTGTGGAGATGAAATAAAAAAATTCGTCTCATAATAGTACTATAGTAAATATATGTACATATATACAATGGCTAAAATAGAAACTTATGGAATTTTTGTGACTGTCAAAAATGACAATCAATTTTGCAAAACAAAACAGGATTTCGGATTTGAAGAGTAAGTTTTTGTTAATTGTTTTGATATTTAATATAATTTGATATTTTTCAGACCAAAAACCTTTATAATAAAAAGTGTATATACAAGTTTACTTTATTGAATAAAAAGTCAGTTAAATTGCAGAGAAGGAGGTGTAACAATGATCGATCGATCGATTTTTTATAGCCTGTGCTTTCATTTTATATGCTGCCTATTACATACCATAATGCAAAAAGCAACTTCCCTCAAGAAATCTGGAAGACAAAGCAAACAAGGCTTTGATTTACAGGTAAGTTTTTTTTATATTATATTTCTCTTAACAGAATAATATCAACGTTTTTAACTACAGACGTGTAAAAACACTTTTCTAAACAATTTGTGTGGATTGTGGACTTAAAGGTGCATCTCTCTGTCCAGTACTCAATTGCTGCTGTATCATGTTTTCTGCTTCCATCTCAGCGGCCATAGCTGCCGCAGGCATTGATGGTGGAGGTGTCACCATCTCTACCAAAAGTCAAATGCTTTCAATGCAACAAACTGCAGCAACACCACCAAGTCAATGATGCAAGTAGGCATTCCAACATTCAGTGTAGCCGACCGCTAACGCCCTTCTAGCAGCTGAGGTTTGGTGCTGGAACGACTCAACAGCAGTAACAGCAACTGCAGAGTAAGCAGGCAATTCATGTTAGTTATTAACTTGTGAGTGATCCAAACACAAATATTTTAAATTATGATTCTTTAGGGCTTCCAACATGCTCGACCTATTCATCAGCTGCCAGGAAATATAATGCAAGCCGCTCACAAAAAAAACGACTTTTGCAGTGGTAACAAAAGCAACATCTTCTGGTTCCACAAAGTACAACAGCGAGCGGAGACCAGTTGTGTAAGTGCGAATCGAAACATTTATATCATGATCAACTCGCTTAACCTTCGTCTTTTAGGTCTAAATCCAGGCTTATAGGGCCAAAGGTCTCACTATCTCAATGCCACGAAAGAACTACAGGGACACTTACAGCTCCAACTCCAGTTTCTGCTTTAGTTCATTCTTCTACATTAGTAACAGCAGGTAGCTGGCTGACATAGAAGAGGTAGCTGAATGAAATGAATGCCGGTTTAGAAGCATCTTGTTGGGACAATATAGAACCTCCTAAATGGCGGGAGTCGGAAATCATTGGTAAGCCTTCTTAAAAATAAATTATAAATAAATTGAATACAAAATAATCTCTTATCAGTTTTGTATGTACTCTTTTAGAATTTCCTGCAATTTTTATAAACTTGAAGACTGACAAAAAAGAAGCTGAATTGCATGAATTCATAATGTCTTTTGAATCACCAAAGCTAAGTGCATTCTGAATTAACTGGAATCTCCACAAGAATACCCCAACAAACTACCCTAATGCATGATGTTCCAAGATTTGCTGTGCAAAGAGTCGCGAGTCGGCAACCTTCACGTAGTGAAAATGTCCGATTGGGATTTTGGAATGTGCCTCGCAAAAGAATGGCAACCCAAACGACTTAAGAAGCCGCATATTCAATCAATGTATCAACTTACGAGCCCTATTCCGAGAATGGTATAATTATAACCTAATCAATTTCATTGTGCTTTTGTTGAACAGAAGGCTCATGATGGCAAGACTACTTCAAAGTAAGTTTTACATAAGTCACAAACTTTGAAAGCACTAATTATTGTTTTTTTCAGCACCTAAAAAAAACGAAGCGGTATTGCAACAAATTCTTAAATGAGGATCGATTTGACTCTGCCGTTCATTTGATCTGACGACTTGCTGAAAATATCATCCACTGATAAATCTACGTTCATCGTGGCGCAGCTAGTTTTAAAATAAAGTTGTAATGTATTTCAAAATTGTATCTAACTTAGTAAAATTTTTGTTTTTAAAATTAAATGCTATTATTTATTTTGAAAAAAAAAAAAACAAAAAACTTTGAAAAAAAATTAAATATTTATGTAGAAGAAAACACTTCTTTTTGGTTTTCCTAAATTTTGTCTACTCAAGTCAAATATTAAATTAGTGAATTATAACTTCATGTTTGTATTGAATTTTTGGCAAATAATTAAAAAAAAACGAATAAGCTGTATAAAGTAGATTTTTCTTTATTGAGACATTAAAAACATAATATTTGTAATCCTTATTCTTCTTATGTTTTGGTTAATCGCGTTCGTGTGTATTCTTTTTCATGTGGTCAACAGACTCATGAGTCTTCATTTGACTCTACCTAAAGTTTTGAAACCTTGATCGTCGTTATACTTTTATGGTTTTAAATAGTTCTTTTAAGAGTTAATTTTTGATGCTGATTACGAATACGATTTTTGCTACAAAACTATTTTTCAACATTATTTTTGTATATTTTTAATTTAGTACAGGAACTTAGTGTACAAATTCGTAATACGTACGAAAACAACGAAACAACTTTAAACGGAATATTGAGGAAAGATATTGTAGGTTTTTAAAAAACATCACACATTTTTTTTTTTTGAAAAAAAAAGCTATTTTATGAATTTAGATAGCCTCGAAAAGGCTTATAATGTATTATAAGGTTCAGTGTTACCGCTGGGATTTTTGAAAAGGTCGCAAAAAAAGGGTCAAATGAAAAAAAAGTCGCATTTAGATTTTTTTTTAATACATACCTAAATCAAACAAAATCTGTATAAATTGCAAAAAAAAATGAGTTGTTTTTAGTTTTTTATTAGGTATACCTTCTAAAGAAAAATAAATTCTTATACTAGTATTTAGATATAAAGAAAAAAATAGTTGATTCAGCTCCCGTTTTTAGGAAAACTACACCATGGAATAAGAATTTTCTGGACTCAAACTTAAGGCAGGTGCTTACTGTTCCATCTGAGTGCGGAATATTCTTATTCCATGGCGTAGTTTCCCTAAACAGGTAGTTTTTTCTAAACACACAAAATTATTTCCAGGGCTGAAATAACTATTTTTTCTTTATAAATACGAGTGATAAATTTTGTACATATATTTCATAAAAACTTACCTATCCATTTTATAAAAAGACAAACAATATCGAGAATGAGCTCCCAACAAATGAACGTCGGCCGAAACACAAAAACACAAAAGACAACAAAATATTGGGTGATTTTTTTGAGGTTAGGATTTTCATGCATTAGTATTTGACAGATCACGCGGGATTTCAGACATGGTGTCAAAAAGAAAGATGCTCAGTATGCTTTGACATTTCATCGTGAATAGACTTACTAACGAGCAACGCTTGCAAATCATTGAATTTTATTACCAAAATCAGTGTTCGGTTCGAAATGTGTTTCGCGCGTGTTATCGACAAATTTTGTTCAGCGATGAGGCTCATTTCTGGTTGAATGGCTACGTAAATAAGCAAAATTGCCGCATTTGGAGTGAAGAGCAACCAGAAGCCGTTCAAGAACTGCCCATGCATCCCGAAAAATGTACTGTTTGGTGTGGTTTGTACGCTGGTGGAATCATTGGACCGTATTTTTTCAAAGATGCTGTTGGACGCAACGTTACGGTGAATGGCGATCGCTATCGTTCAATGCTTACAAACTTTTTGTTGCCAAAAATGGAAGAACTGAACTTGGTTGACATGTGGTTTCAACAAGATGGCGCTACATGCCACACAGCTCGCGATTCTATGGCCATTTTGAGGGAAAACTTCGGAGAACAATTCATCTCAAGGAATGGACCGGTAAGTTGGCCACCAAGATCATGCGATTTGACGCCTTTAGACTATTTTTGGTGGGGCTACGTCAAGTCTAAAGTCTACACAAATAAGCCAGCAACTATTCCAGCTTTGGAAGACAACATTTCCGAAGAAATTCGGGCTATTCCGGCCGAAATGCTCGAAAAAGTTACCCAAAATTGGACTTTTCGAATGGACCACCTAAGACGCAGCCGCGGTCAACATTTAAATGAAATTATCTTCAAAAAGTAAATGTCATGGACCAATCTAACGTTTCAAATAAAGAATCGATGAGATTTTGCAAATTTGATGCGTTTTTTTAAAAAAAAAAGTTCTCAAGCTCTTAAAAAATCACCCGATAGTAGGCAAATCTTGACAACAGATAATTTTTTTTTTCGAATTCATGAATTTATTCAAATTTCACCACAGTCGAACAAACACAGAAATAATTGGGAAACTTTTTTAAAGAGGAACGGAGTGGTGAAATAACGAAAATTACTCATCCAAACTTAAAATTGTTAACTATTAACTACATTTATATGCAGAGTCGAAAGGTTGAAATTAATTTTTATGCTAAAATAGCAAGATTTCGATTCTGAGCGAACGTGATCGAGTCGACCCAAACAATTTCAACTTGATGCCATTTTATAGATTGAAATTATGTGTGACAGTGTTAGTTATGTTCTTATTTCAATGGAAGTTTGGAAATTTTGTATGAATTACCAAGACCGGAATCTTCCGTACGTTTCACTCTCCAAAACCCGTTTGTTTACATTGTTGTATTTGTAATTTTGACAATAAGTCCATGAATAGATGTGAGCATAAACAAAAAAAAACGATGCCGTGGGCTAGCGGCAATTTGCAAAGCAAAAACAAAATGGAGGGGTTAATAATTTTTTTCAGGTTTTTCTTTTTACTTTTTTCGATGAAAAAGTCAGTTTTAAGCTTTAATTTTGTAGGCATTTTGTGGATAGTGAACCAATGTACCTTTTTGTCTTGAAAAAAGCATGTTCAACATCAGTTTATTATAATTAATTCACTAATTTACAGTAATCACTACGAAATTATTTAAATTTCATAATAAACCTCGGATTTTTGTATCAAAGATGCGTTCGAAGAACAATCAAGTTAAGGGTGCGAGCGCAATTTTTGTATTAAATTCTAATAAATTTTCGTTAACGAACGGCCCAAATATTTTATTTGCAACTAATTAAAATCTGTATCAATTTAATTAATCCAAGTATATTTATAGTTTGTTTTTAATGATTTAAGCTTGCAACTGTTTTTCAATTCCATTATGATTAATAAATATTAAATTAAAAAAAAGAGTTATAATCGAAAAATATCTTATCCATAACATTCTTGATTGATGGAAGCATACATGTATTTGCTATCAAAAAAAAACTATGCATCAAAGGAACACCAATGTTTTAAAAAAGTAATCAGAACGATTATAGCGAACCTCTTGAATAAATGCAGAGCAAATAAAATGCAAATTTTGACATGTATCACAAAATGAAAACGTTTTAAAATCGTTCTGAATTCATGCACAACTAATTCGATAGAACATGTAATCGTCATGAATGTTTATTGTTGACGTACAGAAGTTTTTTTAGTGAATTTCCACAGTTTAACGCAAAATATAATTTTCATTCATTCCTTAAAAATGTTTAGTTACCAAAGTTTAAGTTTACTTATTATTGTTTGAAGGGTATGTTTAGTAAAAGTGCTGCTAAAAATGAAACAAATTAATGAGTTTTACGTACATACATGTTTTTCTTAATATAGTAAATACTTCCATAGATTACATTTTATAAATGCAGAACATAGAAGAAAATATACATAAACAATAGTGTTCAGGTATAAAGCAGAGGTTAGTGTAGAAAAATATTTTTGAGAAAGCCAATAATATTTTAGGTATGTTTATTAAAGAAATTTCCGCTTCGGCTAACCTTCATCAACTTTTTAGAAAAAAAATTAGCATTAATAGCAGCCAATTATTTCATAGCATATTTAATTGTTCACATTGTAAAATGTCTAGAAATGTTCATATGCTACAAAATTCGTAATTTTATGCGTAAACATAGATAACGTTTTTTAGTCAAGCAGTATGGATTTTGGCGCGTATACCGTTTTTTTTTCTATTGGGTGTTCGGTTTCCCCATACTGGAATAAAAAAAGTTACTTAAATCTATTTATTGCAATCATTTAGTTGGTATTATGTGTAAACATATTGCCTATTTCTATTTCTTAAAGATGCTTTACACAAAGGAACTTATTTTTAAAACATGGTTCCCTCAAATTTGTATTCCAAAATCTAACTACAAACAAAATTCTAACTCTAACATAGTCCCTCAAAAAGAAATTTTCAGGAATATTTCTGCAACAAATAAAAATAAAATTTGGTCTTGTAATTATCGAACTGCTTAAATGATGAAAATACTAATCTAATTGAGGAATCTGAACTAGCTAAAGTTGGCAATGGAACTTCAAAAGTATGCTTCTCGTAGCATTGTCTGTACAAAAAAAAATACGGAGGCACCCGCCTATTGTTTCCACCTGAACTTCTAACGTCGCCAAAAAAATGCTCTAAGCAAACTACAGCTGAAAAAATTGTCTGTCTTGTTGTTTTACAAAATATTGAGTTACACTTTTGTCCATTTGCAATAATTATACTTAACCAGTTGCAGCGCATGTTGCGTTCGCAAATAATTTAAGAGTATGTTGAACTCTTTAACCAATTTAAGTCTCTTTCTAATTTTTTATATGCTAGCTATGTTACTGATATGGGCACCTCTTTGAAAGAGAATCCTAAAAAATTTTGGAAACTTGTAAACCTAAAGAAAAAATCAGATGGCTTTCCAGTTAACTTCACTTACAAGAACCTTTTATTAAATAAAACTGTTGATATCTGTAACGCTTTCGCAACAAATTTCCGTGAGTCATTTGTTAATAACCCTGAAGAAGTTGATGAAGTATATTTTCATAATCTTCACTCCTTTTCGCAAACTAGCTGTAGTCACATACCTGTGCTACAGAGTACGGTCCTTGATCTTTTATCCGCGTTAAATGATGACTGTTCAGCCGGTCCCGATGGTATTCCCCCGATAGTTTTAAAAAAGTGTAGTAATGCTTTAGTTGAACCGCTTACGTTCTTATTTAAACTTTCTCTAAAAACAGGCAAATTTCCCAATATATGGAAAGAGTCATTTCTAACACCAATTTTCAAGAAAGGTAACAAGGCGGATATAAGCAACTACAGGCCCATTGCAAAGCTGTCTTGCATTCCTAAAGTGTTTGAACAAGTTGTTTGTGAAAGTGTAGCATTTTTTAGTAAGAATCTCATTTGCGAACAGCTACATGGTTTTGTGAGAAAAAGATCAACCGTTACTAATCTCCTCACATTCTCAAACATATGTTCAAACGCTTTAGAACAAGGTCATGAAGTTCACTGTGTATACACTGACTTTTCTAAAGCTTTTGACCAAGTTAGCCACGGAATTATTTTATTTAAACTTAAAGCTCTTGGTTTTCCACCATTTTTCTTAGCTTGGATCAAATCATACCTTGAAAACAGATCCTATGAGGTAAAATTTAGAAATTGTCTTTCTGAACCTTTTGTTGCTCAATCTGGTGTTCCCCAAGGAAGCCATCTTGGCCCTTTTCTGTTCATCCTGTCTATTAACGATGTATCGTCATGTCTACGCTCAAGTGAAGTACTCATTTTTGCTGACGATATGAAGATTTTTAAAATAATAAAGTCCATCAATGATCGTATTCTTTTACAAGCCGACATTGATAGTTTCACATTTTGGTGTGAGAAAAATAGCCTTGCCCTCAACCCTTTAAAATGCCAGACGATAACTTTTACTAAAAAACGAATCGTTAGTGTATTTGATTATTGTATATCACAGCAAAAACTCTGTCGCGTCTCCACAATTAAAGATTTAGGTGTTAATTTTTGTTCCAACTTAGAATTTACATATTACATTAATTTGATTGTTAATAAAGCAAGTTCTATGCTTGGTTTTATAAAACGCTGGGCAAAGGAGTTCAATGATCCCTATGTAACTCTTTCTTTGTATAATTGCCATGTTCGTCCTCATCTTGAATATGCTTCGCAGGTGTGGACTCCCTATTACGAAATTCATAAGAAACGTATTGAATCAATTCAACATAATTTCATTCGCTTTGCCCTAAAGGGTCTTCCTTGGGATGATCCTTACGATCTGCCTCCCTATGAACATCGTATTCAGCTTCTTCAAATGCAATCTCTCCATCAAAGGCGTGTTAATAATGACTTAGTATTTTTTCATCAACTTATTAATGGTGAAATTGATGCACCTTATTTACTATCTTGTGTATATTTGAATTACCGAAGCGGAACTCATCACCTGCGTACATTTGATTTTATACATATTGACTTCCATAGAACTAACTATGGGAAGAATAAAGCATTAAGTCGAATGAGCATTTTATATAACTTAAACTGTTCATCGATAGATTTAAATTTAAATAAGGTGGGATTAAAATCATTGTTTAGAACCAGTGCTCCACTATCGCAAACGTCTTTATTTTATTTTTTGTACTGTAATAATTCCTGTTAAATGTTAATAAATTATTATGTTTTGTATTTTGTGCGTGTGTTAGGCTATAATTGTATTATTTTCTTACTAACAACTAACACATGCACTTATGATGAGCCTCTGATCGTAGTTTGACGCTTGCTATAAGCTTACTACTTTCTGAAAAATTCTGAAGTGTAAAATAATAATAAACTAATAAATCATTAAATAATATGTATTTGGTCAATTTTATTTTATTTAATATACATTAACAACATTTATTTGGATTGAAATTAAAAAGCTATACAAATCTTCCAATTTAAGACCATGTCAGCACTTCAGATTTTGTTGGTTAGGATTGTTTAGTTTTTGAACGAGGCCATGCAACATTCAAAATGAAGCATTTAGATGGGGCTGATTACTATAATGAAGCATTTTGATGGGCCGAAACACTAAATGTGAGAATGTGTTTGGTTTTTTGCATCATTTAACGCACACTTTCTCACATTTAGTCCTCAGTAGCTTGTAGGCAAACTGAAATGTCAGTCTGAGATTCCGGTCTTGGTAATGGAGTGTTTTTGAAAATAACTTATCTTTTCAATGTATTTTTCTAGAGATGGGGTCAAAAAAGTCGCATAATTTTTAAAAAGGGTCAAAATAGACAATTTTTTAAAAAGTCGTATCATGGTCGCATGAGGCACAAAAAAGGGTCAAAATGCGACTAAAGTCGCATAGCGGTAACACTGATAAGGTTGGATGACGAATAGAATTAAAAAACATATTTTTATTCATTCCACTTTATTTTAAAAACAAATAATCATGATTAACAAATCAAAAAGTCTACATGTTTAATAATTTAAATAATTCCTTATCACAAAAAAAGAATACAATATTATTGTTAAGGACTTTTAACTAATGTGATTTTTAAGGTATTATATCAACAAACAAATTGTTTTTATTCATCTCATCCTTTCCAACAATAAGGAGACATTTTACATTTTGAACGGATTGATTCCAAATCGATATGCATGCTTTATTGAAACCACACCAGGCATTCGGACACTATGAACAAAAGAAAACATAAGAAATTAACAACTTGAAAATCGTAATAGTACACTTACTTACTTCTAAGCCCGAAGTTAAGCTGCAACAAAGCATTAACAGCAGTATCAGATGAATTACTGCTAGAGCTATTCGTTTGTCGCGGCGATTTTTACCGCTTCTTTCAAGATTCAAAAGAGCTAAGGGAACTTGGAATGTATCCAAGGATAGTTCCATTTATCACCCCAGCCTGGGAATTTAAGTCTTTGTACAATCACTTCACGTGTTGGACGCACTCCTCACTCGTCCTCATAATGAGGACTCCTATGTGCTGGCAGTCCTTTTTATCTAGCACTGCGGCCATAAGGATCTAAATCATCGTAGATATGTAGTGGTGTTCTTCAGGAAGTGAAATCAGACTGGTTGTTTGTTGATGATTCTGATGGTGACGTGAAATAACGCCAAATGAAATAAAGCCAAATTCAAAAAATTTGGCATTATTTCGTTTTTGAAAACGAAATAAGGCCAAATTTTCAATTTGGGTTTATTTCGCTTTAGAAAACGAAATAATAGCAATTTGGCATTGTTTCGATTTAAAACTTTGCAGAATTAGAAAAAAACATAAAGTAAAATTATCTTTTGTTTTCTCTCTATGCTAAATTAAATTCTTTATTCAATTTTGGGAATTACAAAATTCGGTAATTGTCTAGAATAGCTACTTTTGCTAAAAACATAGAAAAAAATTCGGAAAATAACCAAATCGGTGTATTTTTCCGTAAACTTTAATACAAAATCGGGGGAAGTGCAATTTTGCAACAATTTTTTTTGTTATTAATTAAAAAAGTTGAAAAATGACAGATACTTGTTGCTCGATTGAAATTTTTGAAATTGGAGCCTAAAACAAGTTTTTTTGAATTGATAGCACGGTGGCGTACTAACAGCTTGCTATGTATTATGTACTATGCTATGGCCTTATTTGGGGTGGGCGCGAGTTTGGGTATATACAAAAAACACGAATGCGTTGTGATTCTTTCATAACTGTGAGCCATACTTGCTTTTTAAATTTTGGAATTTCTTTGATTTTACTGCTCAAATGCAAAAGTTCTTTGCATATACCCAAACCACCCACCCCAAATCCTATAGTGATCCCAAGCAGGGGGGTTGCAGGGGGTCAGCATGCCCCCCCTTACATACCTAGCTGTTAGTACGCCCGTGCTATCAATTCAAAAAAACTTTTTAGCAAAAGTAGCTATTCTAGACAATAAATCAACCATTTTTGCGTGTTTTGTATGTAAAAAAAAGAACTTTAAAAATTATTTATTAACTTTTGAATTTTAAAATATTCGGCGTTGTTTCCATTATTTTTTTGGCCATATTTCTTTTTATAAATCGAACTAAAGCCAAATTGGTTTTATTTCGTTTTGAACAACGAAATAAGGCCAAATTTGAAATTTGGTGTTATTTCATTTGGCACTATTTCACGTCACCGATTCTGATGTCTTGGGTATTGTGAAACAACCTTTAAATAAGTAAATAAATTAATTACAATTCGTTTTGGATTTAAATAAACTTACTTGTGGTGGTGTAGCTCTGTGCTTGAAGTATTAGTTGTTATTTTCAGAATCATCTAAAAACAGTCATCGGAATTTTCATCATCTTCCTTTTTCTTCTTTACATCTTCGAGATCGATTTTATCCTGTTCCTCTGTGCTCCCTTCAAAACATTCCTCTTCTTCGGCTTCTAATCTAGGACATCCTCATCATGCTTCAGCTTCGTAAACTTTATCGTAAACTTATGCGCGACGACCGCGATACTACTCGATTGATGACTTGATAGATGCCGCCGATTTAACCGATCCAGATTTCGAGTTTTGGTGCTTCTGGGATTGATGCTCCTGAATTTTTCTGCATATTATTACCACTCGATGAATCCGACGAGTTCGAGACCGATAAACGTGATTCCATCTTCGGGATTTTGGAATCTCCTGATTAGACGCAAGCTTTGATGCAAAAACACTCATTTCATTTTCATTTCATTTATTCATCTATACTAACTTTACACAGTAAGATATAATCTTTTTAGTTAGTGTAAGTTTCATGGTTTACAATTATTGTTAGATGTATAGTAAACAATGGCATAATTTTAACACTCCATTACCAAGACCGGAATCTTTTGTACGTTTCACTCTCCAAAACCCGTTTGTTTACATTGTTGTATTTGTAATTTTGACAATTAGTCCATGAATAGATGTGAGCACAAACAAAAAAAAACGATGCCGTGGGCTAGCGGCACTTTGCATAGCAAAAACAAAATGGAGGGGTTAATAAGTTTTTTTCAGGTTTTTCCTTTTACTTTTTTCGATGAAAAAGTCAGTTTTAAGCTTTAATTTTGCAGGCATTTTGTGGATAGTGAACCAATGTACCTTTTTGTCTTGAAAAAAGCATGTTCAACATCAGTTTATTATAATTAATTCACTAATTTACAGTAATCACTACGAAATTCTTTAAATTTCATAATTAACCTTGAATTATTGTATCAATGTTGCGTTCGAAGAACCATCAAGTTAAGGGTGCGAGCGCAATTTTTTTATTGAATTCTAATAAATTTTCGTTAATGAACGGCCCAAATATTTTTTTTGCAAGTAATTAAAATCTGTATAAATTTAACCAATCCAAGTATATTTATAGTTTGTTTTTAATGATTTAAGCTTGCAACTATTTTTCAATTCCATTTAAATTAATAAATATTAACTTTAAAAAAAGAGTTATAATCGAAAAATATCTTATCCATAACATTCTTGATTGATGGAAGCATACATGTATTTGCTATCAAAAAAAACTATGCATCAAAGGAACACCAATGTTTTAAAAAAGTAATCAGAACGATTATAGCGAACCTGTTGAATAAATGCAGAGCAAATAAAATGCAAATTTTGACATGTATCACAAAATGAAAACGTTTTAAAATCGTTCTGAATTCATGCACAACTCATTTAATAGATCAAGTAATCGACATTAATATTTATTGTTGAAGAACAGAAGTTTTTTTAACGTTTAAATATAATTTAACGAAAAATATAATTTTCATTCATTCATTAAAAATGTTTAGTTATCAAAGTTCAAGTTTACTTATTATTGTTTGAAGGGTATGTTTAGTAAAAGTGCTGCTAAAAATGAAACAAATTAATGAGTTTTACGTACATGTTTTTCTTAATATAGTAAATACTTCTATAGATTACATTTTATAAATGCAGAACATAGAAGAAAATATACATAAACAATAGTTTTCAGGTATAAAGCAGAGGTTAGTGTAGAAAAATATTTTTGAGAAAGCCAATAATATTTTAGGTAGGTATGTTCATTAAAGAAATTTCCGCTTCGGCTAACCTTCATCAACTTTTTAGAAAAAAAATTAGCATTAATAGCAGCCAATTATTTCATAGCATAATTAATTTTTCAGATTGTAAAATGTCTAGAAATTTTCATACGCTACAAAATTCGTAATTTTATGCGTAAACATAAAAGATAACATTATTTAGTCAAGAAGTATGGATTTTGGCGCGTATACCGTTTTTTTTCTATTGGGTGTTCGGTTTCCCCATATTGGAATAAAAAAAAGTTACTTAAATCTATTTATTGCACTCATTTAGTTGGTATTGTGTGTAAACATATTGCCTTTTTCTATTCCTTAAAGATGCTTTACACAAAGGAACTTATTTTTAAAACATGGTTCCCTCAAATTTGTATTCCAAAATCTAACTACAAACAAAATTCTAACTCTAACATAGTCCCTCAAAAAGAATTTTTCAGGAATATTTCTGCAACAAATAAAAATAAAATTTGGTCTTGTAATTATCGAACTGCTTAAATGATGAAAATACTAATCTAATTGAGGAATCTGAACTAGCTAAAGTTGGCAATGGAACTTCAAAAGTATGCTTCTCGTAGCATTGTCTGTACAAAAAAAAATACGGAGGCACCCGCCTATTGTTTCCACCTGAACTTCTAACGTCGCCAAAAAAATGCTCTAAGCAAACTACAGCTGAAAAAATTGTCTGTCTTGTTGTTTTACAAAGTATTGAGTTACACTTTTGTCCATTTGCAATAATTATACTTAACCAGTTGCAACGCATGTTGCGTTCGCAAATAATTTAAGTAAACAAAATAAATAATAATAAACTAATAAATCATTAAATAATATGTATTTGGTCAATTTTATTTTATTTAATATACATTAACAACATTTATTTGGATTGAAATTAAAAAGCTATACAAATCTTCCAATTTAAGACCATGTCAGCACTTCAGATTTTGTTGGTTAGGATTGTTTAGTTTTTGAACTAGGCCATGCAACATTCAAAATGAAGCATTTAGATGGGGCTGATTACTATAATGAAGCATTTTGATGGGCCGAAACACTAAATGTGAAAATGTGTTTGGTTTTTTGCATCATTTCACGCACACTTTCTCACATTTAGTGCTTAGTTAGCTTGTAGGCAAACCGAAATGTCAGTCTGAGATTCCGGTCTTGGTAATGGAGTGTTTTTGCTTTGACGATTCTATAAATGCAAAATCTGCATTTGAGAAAGAAAAATATCCCTTACATTTTGTTTGTTTTGTTTTCATTTTCGCTGTCAAAATACTCACCTCGTTGTTAATCTGTCACAACTGGGTACAACTCAAATTGGGACACGTTCGCATTGCATTTCTAGGGTGCGCCTATACTTTCTGCATGATTTTATCTGTTTTTAGCGAAATTTTTCATAAAAATCATATAATTTGTATGCCAAAAGCAGTCAAATACAATTTTAAGCACAGTTTTCACTGAAAAGAAGTTGCACAATTCATTTTTCTTAAATTATTACATTCATTTTTCAATTTTTGAATTCAACGGATCACTTTTTGAACGGCTGAGTTCACCTCATAGTTTTTTCACCCGCGGTCGAGCAAGATGGGCACAAATTCCATACCAACTACATCCATAATGGCTTGGTCCCATAAGAAATGTACGGGATAACTAACACATGCTTATCCTTATGGACAAAATCCTCTCAATTTAGCTTGTAGGCCGAAAGAGAGCAAACCCATTACGTCGGGACTCTAGATAATATAAAGGGTGTCCCAAAATTAACGCATGATGAATTTGCCGCCATTTGTGCAGTGAAGTTTTGGCAACCCTGAAAAAAAAGCAATTTGACAGCTAACAGTATAGGGTTATTAAAAATGGAGCGTTACACGATAGAACAACGGGTCTTCATTATTAAAGAATATTTCAAAAATAGTGAAAGCTTGGCGGCTGCAGTTCGAAAATTTCATACAAAATATGGTCGGAATAGTGTTTTAACTTCGTCAACTGTGAAGAGATTAATTGAAAAATTCATGGAGACTGGATCCGTTGGAGACGCCAAACACACTGGTCGTCCAAAAACAAGCCGTTCAAATGTGAATGTCGAAGCAGTGCGTGAGAGTGTTGCTGACAATCCAGGAACCTCAATTCGACGTCGTGGACAAGAATTGCAAATTTCAAGAACCTCTCTACAGCGTATACTCACCAAAGATCTGTGTCTTCATGCTTACAAAATTCAATTAACACAACAATTAAAGCCTAATGACCATGGACAGAGAAGAGAGTTCGTTGAATGGATTATTGAACATCAACAAATGGACCCCGATTTTTCGAGCAAAATCATCCTAAGCGATGAAGCACATTTTCATCTTGATGGCTTTGTCAATCGCCAAAATTGCCGCATTTGGGGTTCGGAGAACCCACATGTGATTGTCGAAAAACAAATGCATCCACAACGCGTGACTGTATGGTGTGGATTTTGGGCTGGAGGCATAATTGGGCCATATTTTTTTGAAAATGATGCTGGTCAAGCAGTGACTGTTACTGGTGCTCGATATCGCGACATGATTACACAGTTCTTTCTGCCAAAATTGGATGATATTGATGTGTCCAATATGTGGTTTCAACAAGACGGTGCCACATGTCATACAGCCCGTGAAACAATTCAATTACTGCATGAGACATTTCCAGGTCGTGTACTCTCTCGTTTCGGTGATCAAAATTGGCCTGCTAGATCGTGTGATTTAACACCATTAGACTTCTTTTTATGGGGTTATTTGAAATCACAAGTCTATGTCAACAAGCCCACAAACACCCGTACATTAAAGAGTAAACCTCTCCAGTATGCTCCTAGGAGCTCGTATAAACAACGGCGGTATGCGATCAGGATTATAAAATCCTCTGGTTCAACACTGGGGGATGGAAGTAATCCCATCCTTAACAAAAGGCTGGAGTGGGCTAAATCCATTCTAGACAATACTAGTCGCCACGACTCCACGTCAAAGTGACAAAGGTCTTTGGAGGAGTCCACTCCCGTCCCGAAAAAGCCCAAAGTGCAGAACACCAGCACTCCCAATATTCCTCGAGTACCTCTCACTAAACCTTTTAGTGATGTACTTAAGGATTCAAATAAGATCATAATTGCGGTCATTGATAGGAGCAATATTGATGGCACGATTACTTCTGACCGTTGGCAGTTGGTGAATCTGGAGCTCTCGGCTGGCTTTCTAAAAGTTATGCGAGATCATCCGGGTCCACCGCCTGTAACAAGCGATAAGGGTTGGCATGAAGGTCATGTCAAGCTCATCACTTGTAACGATCAGAGGTCGTTGCAAAGGAAGACATTCCATGCAGGCCGAGAGCTCGCGCTTGGATCCCTAAGGAACCCTCATGTCCGGATGACATACGCGAGATCATTAAGATCAGCAACCCAGACCTCCCTTGTCACGACTGGAAGATCGCGAAACTGGAGGAGCCAAAGGGTCTTTATCGAAGTGCGATTATCGTAATCAATAAAGACTCTGTGGCTTCTCTGGCGTGAGATAAGGGAGTGATAAGATACGGTTTTGGGATTATCACGCTCCGTATTTACAAAAAAGATGAGGTAAACGCTTCATGCGAGCCTCCACACCCCTTTTCGGAAGCTGTGTCGCAAGACGTAGGGGGTTCCAGTGATACTATTACCTTCCCTTCCTTGGACGTGGATGATGTCGTACCTGGGCCCTCTTCTGTCGCAGCACAGTCTTCCTCCGAGCCCACATCAGAAGCTGTGCCGCAAGACGAAGGGGGTCCCAGTGCTATCATCACCTTCCCATCTTTGGATGTGGATGAGAATGTGGCAGGGCCCTCTTCTGTCGCAGCACAGTCTTCCTCAAATAACGTCAAAGGTTTACCCCTAATGGAGACCGATGACTCTAACGACAAAGCTCTCCCCAGTGAGGAAGAAGATGAACTATTAGGTTCTTCTTCGTCTGATCTGGATGAGCTGGATTTAACAGTGGTGGAGGTTGATCTGCCGATTTGTAGCCAAAATGCTGCAAATACTACAGATTAATCTCCAACACTCTAAAACGGCTTCGGCCTCCCTACTTCTCCGCCTGACTAAAACTGGAGAAGATGTCGTTCTCGTCCAAGAACCCTGGATTGTGAAATCCTTGGTTCGAGGATTGGGAACTCCTGGCTACTACGTGTTATATGTAACAGGATAAGGTAACCCAAGGTCCTGCATACTAATAAAACGTAATCTAAATGTATTTTTACTCCCTAATTTCAGTGATAAAGACGTAATCACAGCCAGTATGGTAGTAGACAACCACACCTACTGGCTGGTATCAGCTGGTATTGAATTGGAGAGTATTAAAGAAGCACTCGTTCTCCGATCATAGATACATCCAATTCACACTTATTGAAGAGCTCCCAAAACCGATCCAATTGCGAAACTATAGGAAAACAGATTGGCCAAAATATAGGGCAACTCTGAAGAATCTGATTAAACCAGAACTTTCTGACCCGCCCTTGAGCGCTTTTGAACTCGATCAAAAAGTCGACGAGCTTACAGCAGCCCTTAATAAAGCCATGGAAACTGCCTGCCCCCTCACTATAGTGCGGGGAAAGAAGAAACCATACTGGTGGGCTACTGAACTGGGTATACTCCGGAAAGGCTGTAGAAGGCTTTTTAATCGTGCAAAAAAGACTAGACATCCACAAGACTGGGACTCCTATAAGGAATCCCTCAAAAAGTATAAAAAGGAATTGAGAATAGCCAAAAGATCCTCTTGGAGATCCTTCTGTAGCTCAATAGAAGAATCCTCGGAGGCATAAAGGATAAGGAAGATTCTCTCGACAAATCCAACCATGCCCAGTTGTCTTAAAAACTTGGATGGTACTTGGACTAACTCTTGCGAAGAAACGCTAAACCTGCTACTGGACACCCACTTCCCTGATAGCTCCAAATACGTTAATACAACAAACCATTCTGGGTCGGGTATTAACTTAACTTTTCCTCAAGGTCTTGTTACAAAAGAGAAGTTGACTTGGGCTCTGAATAGTTTCAAACCTTACAAATCTCCAGGGCCAGATCACATCATACCAGCTGAGCTGCAATTTACGACTGACATAACTTTGCCCATCATTGAGATGATATTTAAAAGTTGTCTAGATATGGTCCATATACCTCAGCGATGGAGAGAAGTAAAGGTAGTATTCATTCCCAAGGCGGGCAAATGTTCGCATGTCAACCCTAAAGATCTAAGACCTATTAGCCTATCATCATTCATTCTCAAAACTCTGGAACGATTGATTGATATCCATGTACGTAACAGCATTGATAAGAGACTATCGATGTCTCAGCATGCTTACTGCAAAGGGAAATCGGTAGAAACAGCCTTGCACACCTTGGTAAGAACTATCGAATACTCCCTAGAACAAAAACAATATACTATGGTGGCCTTCCTGGATATTGAAGGCGCTTTCAACAACGTTGGCACATCCGCTATCACTTCTGCTATGACGACCCTAAACGTCGAATACTCACTCTGTGAATTGATAAATCTAATGCTAAAAAGCAGGATCATCAACTCTAAGATGGGGGATTTTTGTACGAAGAGGTCTGTCAGTAGAGGCACTCCGCAAGGTGGTGTTCTGTCCCCTCTCCTGTGGAACATAGTGGTTAACGAGCTACTAATATCCCTTGAGAGAGAAGGCTACAGAGTGATTGCGTATGCCGATGATGTTGCTATCGCCGTCATAGGAGAACATCCTAATACACTGAGAGACCTCCTCCAAAACGCACTCAATATGCTCACTAGATGGGCAGATCACTGCGGACTTAGTATTAATCCTCAAAAAACAGACCTCGTCCTTTTTACGCGGAAATACAAGATCCCAGAAATTGTACCTCCCTCAATAAAAGGTGTACCACTAATTTTCACCAATGAGGCCAAATATCTTGGTCTGATATTGGACAAAAAATTAAGTTCGAAACCTAATATTCAGGAAAGAGTTAAAAAAGCTACAGCAGCTCTTTTCCTTTGCAAGAAAGCCATAGGAAACAAATGGGGTTTTCAACCTCGCATAACTTATTGGCTATACACATCGGTCATCCGACCAATACTTATGTACGGGGTTGCAGTGTGGTGGACTGCACTGGAGAAAGTCACATACTACGACAAACTCAGCAGAGTCCAACGCACTGCATGTCTCTGCATTAGCGGGGCTTTGAGAACCACACCCTCAGCAACGTTGGACACTCTCCTCCATCTGACACCCCTCGACATTTTCAGCAAACAAGTGGCAGCGAGTACAGCCATAAGACTCAACGCCTCATCTCAATGGACCAACAACAATGTTGGGCACTCCATCATTCTGAACCTCTTTGGTTCTATACCAAAGTACATAGACTACACTATCCCAAAACCCCAATTTGGTAAAAACTTCCAGGTATCCATTCCATCCAGGGATGAATGGGAAGACAAAAAACTCCTAGATGATGAAAGCATCCATTTTTACACAGATGGATCCAAGACAAATGAGGGAGTTGGTAGTGGTGTGTACTCAGAAAAGCTTAATCTAAGCATCTCATTCCGCCTCCCTAATCATTGTAGCGTCTTCCAAGCGGAAATTTTAGCGATCAAAGAGGTTCTCTCCTGGCTAAGAGAAAACGTGATATCAACTTATGATATACGCATCTTCTCTGACAGTCAGGCTACTATCAAGTCTCTTGACGGCGGCGTCTCAACCAAATCCCTAACGGCCCTCGATTGTCGATCGTCTCTTATGGAGATGGCGCAGCAATTTAACATTCACCTATGCTGGGTGCCGGGCCACAGAGACATCGCAGGAAATTGTAGAGCCGATGAACTCGCTAAAAATGAAACTGTCATACCTATTTCACCTGAAAGGGAGAAGATAGGTATACCAATAGCTACATGTAAACTTCTGCTAAAAGAAAAAGTTTTCAAGATGGCAAACTCTAGGTGGCACAATTTACCAACATGCGCAGCCACAAAACTAATATGGCCTTCATTGGACCTAAAGCGCTCTAAAGATTTGCTATCCCAAAGCAGACTTCATATTAGCTCCCTAATAGGTGTCCTTACGGGACACTGTCTTATAGGCAGACACGCAATACGACTTGGTGTAGCCTCAAATGACTTCTGCAGAAGCTGTATGGACGAGGAAGAAGAAGAAACAATCTCTCACCTCCTCTGCACCTGCCCTGCTCTTTCACGAAGACGCAAATCTCATCTGGGAGAATACTCTTTTGATGATCCCAGTGAACTAGCTAAAAAGGATATCAGATATCCCCTTCGCTTTATAAAAAGCTCAAAATGGTTCAACTAGTAGGAAGTAATTCTCTAGATTCATGTGGTATCACAATGGGCCTTTCTTCTGGCCTAAGTGTGTGGTTAAGGAATAGAAATAGGAAATATGGTTACACACAATACCAACTAAATGCTGCTATTAATGCTAATTTTGTTTCTAAAAAGTTGATGAAGGTTAGCTGAAGCGGAAATTTCTTTAATGAACATACCTAAAATATTATTAGCTTTCTCAAAAATATTTTTCTACACTAACCTCTGCTTTATATCTGAAAACTATTGTTTATGTATATTTTCTTCTATGCTCTGCATTTATAAAATGTAATCTATGGAACTATTTACTATATTAAGAAAAACATGTACGTAAAACTCATTAATTTGTTTCATTTTTAGCAGCACTTTTACTAAACATACCCTTCAAACAATAATAAGTAAACTTGAACTTTGGTAACTTAACATTTTTAAGGAATGAATGAAAAATATATTTTGCGTTAAACTGTGGGAATTCACTAAAAAAACTTCTGTACGTCAACAATAAACATTCATGTCGATTACATGATCTATTGAATGAGTTGTGCATGAATTCAGAACGATTTTAAGACGTTTTCATTTTGTGATATATGTCAAAATTTGCATTTTATTTGCTCTGCATTTGTTCAACAGGTTCGCTATAATCGTTCTGATTATTTTTTTAAAACATTGGTGTTCCTTTGATGCATAGTTTTTTTTGATAGCAAATACATGTATGCTTCCATCAATCAAGAATGTTATGGATAAGATATTTTTCGATTATAACTCTTTTTTTAAATTTAATATTAATTAATCAAAATGGAATTGAAAAATAGTTGCAAGCTTAAATCGTTAAAAACAAACTATAAATATACTTGGATTGGTTAAATTTATACAGATTTTAATTAGGCGAGGAAGAGGTGGATGTGGACAGGGGTGGATGTGGACATCGGCATTTCAAGTCCACTCGTTGAAAATTTGAATATGGCAACGATGCCATCCATTGCCTTTTTCAATTGTGAATGAACCTTAAAGTTTTCAAATCTGTCAGTCTTGTGTAAAAATTGTTACAGGTTCATTCGTAATTTTCACTCTAAAAGTAAAATTATTCTCCCTCAGAAATTCGCAGATATTTTTTAAAAACAAAGCAGAAATATATGCAGGTAAGTGTTATTTAAATTGTAATGTGTATATACACTCTTTATCTCTTTTAATATCGTGTTATAGTAGAATAAAACATTTAGAATAAGGGGCAACATCTAGTGGCTAAGAGGAGAACTCGCTTCGTTAAGCATCTAGTGATTAAGAGCAGTGTTGCCATAATCTCAAATTTAATAATGCTAGATTTCAAATTTTATAATGCTAGATCGTATGGGAGCTCAAAAAACAAAATGCTAGATGTTAAAATCCATATAAAACGTCCATAAAAACAAACATCTTAAAAAATGCAAAATAATATTTATTTTCACATACAAATACCTAACAAACATAGGTATATAACAAAAAAAAAAAAAAAAACAAAAACAAAACAAAATTAATTCAAAAATAACAAAACTTAAAGCTTTATATGTAAATAGGTATTAACAGCACAATGTTTTTAAGTATAGGAACATGTTTTATAGTTAATTATTTAATTTTAAATCATTCAGATTCATCACATTCTTATTTATAGTTTGAAAAAAAAATAAATGTCTTATCTATTTTCTAATTTTAGATAAATAATGAGTTATCCCAAAGAAAATCGAATGGTAATTGACTTTCCAGATTCCAATATGAAACAGATGTTAACATTAATTTATTTCTATTTCACATATACTAAGAAAAATTCATGAGTTTTTGAGCGTATGTTTGAATCTTCGTGATTTGACGTTTTTAAGGTTAAATCACAATGGTTTGTAATTAAAAAAAAAAAGATGATTTTTATTTTTTTCCAAAATATGATATAATCAAATCAATCTTTTGAAATTAATTTTGGCATTCAAGAATGCAAAACTTAAAAACAATAATGCCAGAAAAGCATTTAGCATTATTTTAAAATTTCATAATGCTTTTCTCTTCTCTATAATGCTAGATCTAGCATTAATAATGCCGTTATGGGAACACTGATTAAGAGGAGAACTCGCATCTATAAGCATCGAGAAGCATCTTGTGGCTAAGAGGAGAACTCAATTCGAGAACATTCAGCGCATACAAGAACCTCGAAAGGGGCAACATCTACTGATTAAGAGAAGAACTCGCTTCGTTAAGCATCGAGAACATTCAGCGCCTAAAAGAATCTAGTAGTTTCTCGAACCGATTTGAGAGGCGCTCGGAAGCGAAGCGGTTCATTATTGGTTGTGAACTGCGATAAGTAAAGACTGTGTTTAAAAGTAATAATTGAAAGTAAAGACTGTGTTTAAAAAGTAATAATTGAAAGTGTTCAATAAATAAGTGGAACAATTTAAATAAAGTAAAATTGTGTTTTATTTACAAGTGTGAATAAGTTTTAACTGTCGGACCAAGTCGAATATTACAATATTATCGAAGTGTCTTGATAACATTGGTTATCATTGTTTTTTAAAATAGAGGGTTTTCTAAGAAATAAATGTATTACTTTACAAAAAGTGCTTGCGGGGTGAATGTGGACACACTATATGGGTCGATTGGGATACTGTCCACATCCACCCCAGTCTATGTTTTTTTTAATATCTTGAAATAAGGAGACATCTTATTTGTTTCAGACTAATAATGGTTAGAAATCGGAAGACGACAACAAATAGGGCTGCAATTGATGAAAATACCGTTTCTCGAGCCATTGCAGATCTAAAAAATGGTAATGGATCAATACGCAAAGTCGCAGAGCGATATGGGCTTAGCAAATCTATGTTGCATAAACGAATCCAAAAGTCTGACCCTCTGTGTATTGAAATCAAGTCAGCATCTTATAAATATACAACAAAATACACAAACAATCAAGTATTTACAAACGAAGAGGAGGGATTATTAGAAGAATATATTCTTCACTGCTCAAGACTTCAATACGGTTTAAGCTTTCATCAGATTCGTCGACTCTCTTTTGACTATGCAACAAAACTTGAAAGGCAAACTCCAGCACCCTGGCAAGACAATAAGATTGCTGGAGTTGATTGGATGCAGGCATTCATGAAGCGGCATCCAACACTTTCCTTGCGTAAGCCGGAAAATACTTCCATAGCCAGAAATATGAGTTTCAATGAAACAAATGTAAAAAGCTTCTTCAAAAATTTAAAAGAAGTGCAAACGAAGTGGAATTTTACCGCGGAACAAATAGTTAATGTTGATGAATCTGGCATAAGCACGGTCTTGCAAGCGCCAAGAATTGTTGCAAGAACCGGTTGCAAGTCGGCCAGGCAGTGAGTGGAGAGCGTGGGGAACAAGTAACATTCGTGGAAATCGTGAAAGCAGATGGGAATGCTATCCCCCTGTCTATATATTTCCAAGGGTGTTTTTCAAAGAAAGCTTTTTGGTAGGATCACCTGAGGATAGTCTCGGCTAAGCAGTTCAAAGTGGTTGGATGAACAGCGAATCATTTGTCAAAGAAGCTCAGCACATAAAAAAATACACTCATTATTCTAAAGAAAAGCCGGTGCTTATTCTTCTCGACAACCACGAGACTCACTGCTCAATAGAATTAGTGATGTACTGTCGTCAAAATGGACTCGTTTTGCTAACCTTTCCACCTCATACCACCCATAGGCTACAGCCTCTTGACGTTGCAGTTTTCGGGCCTTTCAAATCACGCTTAAGAGCCACCTTTAACACATGGTCAGCAAAACATCCGGGGAAAGTGATTTCTATTTCTGATATTGCCGGACTTTCTTGCGAACCATTCCAAGAAGCCTTTTCTCGAAAAAATATTTTATCTGGATTCAAAAAATCTGGATGCTTTCCACTAAATGAAAATATTGTCAGCAATGAGGAATTTCTACCAGCATCTGTCACTGACATCTTAATCGAAAATGGAACCAATATTGCCGAAGAAGTACCACCTACAAGTGAAAATAAGAGGGCTGAACCAGAAGATACAAACTGCCCACCAATAACACCAGAACAAGTCCGGCCGGTTGAGCCATCATCATCCGAAGATGACGAGCAGGAAGTAAGCTATATTCACTCCGACCAAGATCAGGGTGTCAGTGGAAGAAATTGACCCATTGGAAATTAGTCCGCCAGAAGTAATAGATGAAGGTGACTATGTTCTTGTAAAAATTTATGGCAAAAAGGTTCCTAAGTTCTTTGTGGGAGTAGTCATAAAGAAAATGGTCGAATCTGGTGAGCTTTAAGTAAGATTTATGAAAAAATGTGCCGGGGGAGGAAATAGTTTCGTTTTTCCGGAGAGCCCAGATGAAAGTTTTATTGATAGAAACCAAATAGCAACAAAACTACCAAATGCTACGAACATGCCCGGAACCTCACGTTCTCAATCATTTTTAAAATTTCCTGTTGGGTTCAAAAACTACGATATGGGATGAAAAATTTCTTTTATTAAATGTTTTTTATACTTTTGTGAACCCCCTCGAACCCCCTCACGGTTTTCGCCTTGTTGTGGCGAGGGGGCTTACGTCTAACTCTTCAGCAATCCAGCTGCGGAGTAAGGCAACTAAGAAAACCAACAAAAGCAGAGATGTCAATCTAAAATAATGAATAATGGATAAAAGTTTACAAGAAGAAAAAAATCGAACGGGGATATACGTTCAAAAGTCGGTAGAAGTCACGGCTGCCGGCGAGGGCTTGGCTTCGCAAGAAGCTAAGTCGCCAGTGACAGAAGTAAACTTCAAAGAAGAAAAATGAGAGTTAAAAAGACAACCGGTCATTCTCTCAGTAGATCTCCTTCCCGACTTAGATAGTTTAACTATCAAAGGTACGGAGACCTCGGACAGACCTCCTTCCATAGGTAGTCAAACCGAGGACGAGCTACTGATGGAACCGAGTCAAGAAGAGACTATGCTGAAGTCTGCTGCACCTCTCAAAGCTTCGAGGCAACGCAGCAACTACAGATCCTCCAAAAGATTCGTGGAAAAGACCGAGTTGAAAGACCCTGCGATGCTCAGTTCGAGAGATAAAGCTCTCCTAAAAAAGCACAGAAAGCTAGTTAAGAACTTTGAGCGGCAGCTGGCAGAGACTGCCACTGCACTCAGGGGAACAACAAGGCAAGTGAATGCCGGAGAGTCGGAGAGCAAAGGAGTAGATGCTGCCAAATCTAGGTCTGTCCCTAAAAAGGCAAACCGTGAACAGGCTGGCAATAACTCGACCACTCGGAATGAAAAGGGAAAAGTTCAGGCGACTTCCAGCAAGAAACAGCCAGCCAACGCTAGGAAAGACCAAGCACCGGCAAGCACCTCTTCTGGAATGGAACCAGGAACGTCCAAGAGATAAAGATCGGAGGAGACAGTCAAGCTAGACGGTGCTAAGAAACTTAGAACCAACAGCTTCGACACCACCCCGATCGACCTACAAATTGCCATTATAAGCCGTGACGACCCAGATGGGAAAATCTCGGCAAAAAACTGGCTTCTTGTAGAAAATGAGATCCTCAAAGCTATGCTGGCAGCATCAGAGAACGATAGTTCTGAAGACTATATCTTTGATGGTGCCGGATGGCGGCGAGGAGTTAAAGTGGTCTGCTGCGGTGACCAGAAATCACGGGAGTTTCTGAGCCGTACAATCGCCAACATTGGGGAACTATGGGAAGGTTCCTCCCTTAAGATTCTACCCCCCGCAGCTCTACCACTCCGCCAGCAGTTTAGCATATGGATCCCCCCTCCTGCAGAACATGAGGCCGCAGCCATTATTAAGCTGTTGGCGAAACAGAACAAAGAGCTTCCCATTTTAGAATGGAAGCTCCAACACTCAAGAAAGAGTCATGGAGGCGAAGGGAAGGACCTCTTGTTTGTGGCAGACAAAAAATCTGACCTTCTGCTGAAAGAGAGAAAAGACGTGTTGAGGTATGGTCTCGGAACCGTAAAGGTTAAGAGGCATGAGGGAAAAGGGGAGTCAAAAGCTGCAAGTGGTGCAAATAAACCTGCACCACGCTAAAGCAGCAACGTACGACCTTACGCTCTACATGTCTCACGAGAACGTGGATGTGGCCTTGATCCAGGAACCATGGTTAGGCAAAAACCGAATCCGTGCGTTGAGGTCAAAACACTACAACCTTTTCCAATCCACGTCAGATGTAGGTGATATTAGAAGTTGTATCCTAGTGAAAAAATCAATTAACGCTTTCTTCCTATCTAGGTACAGCAACAAGGACAACACGGCAATCAGCGTCGAATCGAATGAAGGAAACTTCATTTTAGCGTCGACGTACATGCCGTAAGAGGAGGAGAGCCCACCATCAAAAACTGTCCGTGATCTTGTGGTCCATGCCACAGCAAGCGGCACACCTTTGGTGGTAGGATGTGATGCCAACGCTCACCACACTCAATGGGGCTCAAAGGACATCAATAAAAGGGGTGAGTCAATTTTTGAATATATTCTCTGTTCTAATTTATCGTTATGTAATAGGGGTAATCACCCTACCTTTCGAAACAAAAACAGGGAGGAAATCATAGATTTGACTCTTATTAGCAATAATAGTAAAATTTCAGTTGAAGACTGGAGAGTCTCACCTAAAGAATCTTTTTCGGATCACTTTAGGATACTCTTTTCTATAGACAGGAACTTTACTGAAAAGAAACCTTACAGGAACCCAACTAGAACGAATTGGACAGAGTACGAAAAATGGCTAAACTGAGTAAATTAGAAGAGGACTTAAAGTCTTATAGAGCCGCACTTAACACTTACACCAAAGAGTTAAGGAAGGCCAAAAAGGATTCGTGGGCTAAACATTGTGAATCCATTGAAAAAAAAGCGAGGCGGCAAGGCTCCGTAGAAAACTGGCCATTAATCCCACGATCCCGGGGTACATAAAACACCCTGATGGATCATGGTCGAACTCGAGCCTACAAACGCTTGAACTCTTCATGGAAACTCATTTCCGCGGTTGTAAAAACCCAGCAAGTTCTGATTGCTTGCAATCGAACACGCTGAATTTTACTCACACGGAATCAAATTTAGAACTAAATCAGATTATTACTGAGCAAAAGATTATCTGGGCAATAAACTCGTTCAAATCCTACAAATCAGCGGGACCAGACGAGATTTTCCCAGCTCTTCTTCAAAATGCTCTCAAAGTAATAACTCCGTGGCTTAGGGTAATCTTCATAAGTTGTATTTGAAGTGTATAGGCACCCTTATACGATAAACACAAATCATGGAATATCATAGAACATAGAATATAAGTTTATACTAACACTTATACACAATACTGGAAATATTGTAAGGTAGTATGTAAGAACAAAATGTAATTAGTAAGTAAGGATAAGATAAGATCAAATAAAGCTTAGTGTTAAAAAGACTGCCTTTGGTTTTAGACGTTACAACTGGCGACGAGGAAATAAAATAAAAAAGTAATAAAAACCATGGCGTATTTGGGCAGAACTCCAACCTACGATTTTAAAGAAAATGATTGGAATCTTTTTAAAATCCAAATCCAGCAATTTTTCATCGCTAATAATTTGGAAGACGCAGCTGACGAAAGGAAGCGGAAAGCAGTGCTGTTAAGTGGTCTCAGTGAGAGAACGCTCCGTTTTCTTAAAGAAATCATGTATCCAAGGGCTCCTGAAGATGCCACCACCGCATACAGTGAAATTATAACGGCGATGGAAGAACATTTCAAGCCATCATTTTCAGTGTTCGCAGAGAGACGAAAGTTTTATGAATCTGTGAAACACGACGATGAAACCTTACGAGAATGGGCAGCAAGGCTGAAGGCTTTGGCTGTAAATTGTTCTTTCGATACTCATCTGAACGTAGCGTTGCGAGACAGGTTTGTGATGGGTCTCAAAAAAGGCCCTGAGAAAGACAAACTATTCCTGGAGGAGGCGAGTGATCTGACGTTTCAAAAGGCGTTAGAAATGGCTTTGTCTGTTGAATGCGTAAAAAGGCAGTATGACGTCACTGTACAAGATATCAAAGAAGAACCAGCAAGCGTGTTTAGTATCCAGAGGAAGAGCGGTAAAAACATGCAACGTAGCGGTAAAGGCGAAACGGTATCATCATCTCATCAATCAACATCAGCCAGCGGTAAATCTGGTCGGTGCAACGTGTGTGGTTACACAAACCATAGTGAAGGTCAATGTAGATATA
Source organism: Eupeodes latifasciatus (assembly GCA_920104205.1). Classification (NCBI taxonomy): domain Eukaryota; kingdom Metazoa; phylum Arthropoda; class Insecta; order Diptera; family Syrphidae; genus Eupeodes; species Eupeodes latifasciatus. The sequence continues at coordinate 74,271,556 of OV049925.1, forward strand.
CAAACTATATTTGTAAAAATTGCAAGAAAAGGGGTCATTTAAAAAAAATGTGTCCCAAAAAATTTAATAATAAATTTAACAAAGAGTGTAATTATGTAACTAACGATGACGATTTGTCTCTCTTTTATTGCAGTACTAACTCTAGTTTAAGACCCATCACGGCTGATGTTATTGTAAACGGTAAAAACATGTGCATGCAGATCGATAGCGGGTCGGCAATTACAGCAATATCCGAGTTCGATTATGAGAAGCATTTTTCAAGCTGTCAATTGAAAAAAACGAGTGTGATTCTTCGTAATTATAATGGCGGTGCTATAACACCTCTTGGATTTTGTAATCTCAAGGTAATTTATGCCAATAAATGTAAAATGTTAGACATTCACGTGGTAAAAAACGGTGGCCCGCCGATTCTTGGTAGAAATTGGATGTTCGCGTTTAACGTAGGCATTAAAGAAGTGAATTTCATAAATGTTAAAGACCAAGATTTAGCACACGTTTTATCCAAGTTTTTTGAAGTTTTTGATGGGAAGTTAGGCATGTACAACAAGAGACAAATCTCTTTACAAATAAAAAAAGGTGCTACTCCAAAGTTTTTTAAACCTCGTCGACTACCTTTTCACATAAGGGAGAAGGTGGAGAGGGCTTTAGATGATTTAGTCCGATTAGGAGTCTATGAGCGGGTTGATCATAGTGAGTGGGGGACGCCGATCGTCCCTATATTAAAAAAGAATGGTTCAGTTCGTATCTGCGGAGATTATAAGACGACTGTGAATCAAGTTATTGAGGGAGTGCAGCACCAGTTACCGACCATCGACGAAATTTTCGCAAAATTGCATGGCGGGAAGTCATTCACAAAAATCGATTTGTCATCTGCATACCAGCAGTTAGTTTTGGATGAGAAATCCAGAGATTTAACCACGATAAGTACAACTAAAGGGTTGTTAAGAAGTACAAGGTTAGTTTATGGCATTGCTCCAGCGGCTGCCATATTCCAGAAAGAGATGGAAAAATTATTGATCGACTTAGAGGGAGTAGTAGTTTTCATGGACGATTTACTTATAACAGCTAGTGACAAGGAAACGCATTTAGAAAGGTTAGCCGAAGTTTTAAAACGTTTAAAAAATGCGGGGCTTAAGGTAGCTAAGGTAGATTCGGTCAAGTATTTAGGGCATGTCATAGACAAGCAGGGGCTACATAAGGATCCAAAACGTGTCGAAGATATAATGCAGCTTCCAAGTCCTAGCTCAGTGAAGGAACTGCAATCATTTCTAGGGGTAATCAATTTTTACCGGAGTTTTATGCCAGATTTAGCATCTAAGGCAAACGACCTTTACACATTGTTAAGAAATGATTGTAAATTCAAATGGGGCGTTGCCCAAGAAAATTCATTCACTGAGGTAAAGAAGCTGTTATCTTCAAATCAGGTGTTAGCTCATTAGGATCCCAACGTGCCAGTTAAACTCATTGTAGACGCAAGCCCAAGCGGTTTAGCAGCGGTGTTAGTTCATGTATATGAAAGTGGAATAGAACGACCAATTTGTTTTTCATCTAGGAAGCTATCCGATTCCGAAAAAAACTATGCGCAGGTGGAAAAGGAGGCACTCGCGATTGTGTTTGGTGTTAGAAAATTCCATCAATATTTATTCGCGAAAGAGTTTATTTTGTTGTCTGATAGTAAGCCACTCGTTTCAATTTTTGGTTCCAAAAGAGGCATACCACCGCTGTCGGCAAATCGCCTTCAAAGGTATGCCCTTTTCCTTTCCGGCTATCAGTTTCAAACGCAATACGTAAATACGAAAAAGAATATTGCGGATTATTTTTCACGCACCCCCATAGATCCACCAGAAGAAGATACTGCCGCTGATGACGTTTACGTCAATTATGTACAAGAAGTTGGTAACTTGCCAATAAAGTTTGCGGACGTAGTAGCCGAAACAAGTAAGGACAGCGTGTTGACAAAAGTTGTAGGATATATAAAAAAAGGATGGCCTAAGCATGTGGAGGATGAAAGTTTAAAAGCTTATTTGCTTAGAAGCTCAGAGTTATCGGTGGAAGCGGGTGGAGTTTTTTGCGGTTACAAATTGGTAATACCTGAATCTCTTAGGAAACAGGTTTTGTTCGAACTTCATCGGTCACATCTGGGTATAGTAAAAATGAAGGGATTAGCTAGAGGATATTGTTGGTGGCCTTCTTGGGATAAGGACTTGGAGAACATTGCTAAATCTTGCGAATCTTGTTTGTTATATCAAGATAACCCAATAAAGACGAAATTAATTAATTGGGATTGGCCAGGTAAAGTTTGGGAGAGAATCCATTTAGATTTCATGGGCCCGATTTTCGACCGAAATTTTTTAATTATTGTTGACGCATTTAGTAAATGGATCGAGTGTGTAGACATGGGTAAAAATATTACGAGTATTCATACTAAAGAAATTTTGCTTCAGATTTTTAGTAGATTCGGGTTACCTGAAACCATTGTTACCGACAATGGTCGAACATTCGTTTCAAAGTTTTTTCAAGATTTTTTAAAAGGTAACGGTATAAAGCATATTACCACACCGGTGGGCCACCCAGCAACGAACGGCCAGGCAGAGAATGGTGTTCGATTGATTAAAAGGGCAATCAAAAAAGCATTACACTCAAAGAAGCCAAGCGACAGTTTGAATCATTGTTTGCAAATCTTTTTAATCGATTATAGAAAATCCATTCACAGTACCACCGGTCGTGCTCCAGCTGAATTAGTATTTGGCAGGAATTTAAGAAGTAGGTTAGACTTATTAAATCCGTTAAATGTAAATCAAAAAGAGAGAATTCAAAAGAAACCAAAAGAATTGTTAAAAAAAGTTAACTGCATGCAAATGAAACAAAGAAAATATTATAAAGGAAATAATTCGAAAATATTTAGAAAAGAAGATGAAGTAGTTGTCAAAGATTTTTCCATACCAGGAAAAATTTCTTGGATTAAAGCAATAATCTTAAAAGTTATTGGCAAACGTTATCTTTTAGTTAAAGTTAATTGCGATGTAATTTGGAAGCGAGGCACGAGTACGATAACTTTGGCGCCGAGATATAATAACGGTTTTTGGTAGAGGGTCTTAATACAAGCATTTTTTACTACGGGAGGGGGTGGTCTATCTCCCCCCGTTTAGGCGGGAGGGGCATTTTAAAAAAGTCATTATTTAAAATGGAAAAAAATAATTAAAAAATAACGGTGATACTTACAATTAAGTTGTATACATTTTTTTAAAGCCAACACTCTGTTCTATTAGCCAGTTTTTAAATCAAGTCAAAACTATGCGTAGTTTTTGATATATTTAAATTTAAACTCAAAATTTGAGTAAAAAAAGTTAAAAAAAGGTTTAAAGTGTAACTTTTTCAATACTTCAAGATTATCTACCATTGTTTTTATTTCAGAACTTATTGCTCTTATTTGTTTTTGATCAAAAACTGAAAACTAGATGATTTTATGTCTTTTAGTTTTTGAGAAAATTGAAAATAAAAATTTAATTTTAAACTCAAAATTTGAGTAAAAAAAGTTAAAAAAAGGTTTAAAGTGTAACTTTTTCAATACTTCAAGATTATCTACCATTGTTTTTATTTCAGAATTTATTGCTCTTATTTGTTTTTGATCAAAAACTGAAAACTAGATGATTTTATGTCTTTTAGTTTTTGAGAAAATTGAAAATAAAAATTTAATTTTAAACTCAAAATTTGAGGAAAAAAAGTTAAAAAAAGGTTTAAAGTGTAACTTTTTCAATACTTCAAGATTATCTACCATTGTTTTTATTTCAGAATTTATTGCTCTTATTTGTTTTTGATCAAAAACTGAAAACTAGATGATTGTATGTCTTTTAGTTTTTGAGAAAATTGAAAATAACCACAACTACTATTTTAATTTAATTCTTTTTTTTTTGCTTGAGTGGTCTTATTTTGATAGTAATAATGGTATTTGCGGGTTGGCTACGAAATCCCGCATCACGAAATCCCGCGTAACGAAATCCCGCGTAACGAAATCCCGCAAAACAAAATCCCGCAAAACGAAATCCCGCAGAACAGAATCCCGTGTAACAAAATCCCGCGTAACGAAATCCCGCCGTTTCGCTCCGTTTTCAAATTTTTTCGACACCGCTGTTTTCATAGGAAAGGAGACACTCTTCGATGAGAATCATGTATCATTTTTTAGATTGTTTGGAAGACAGCACTGTATTGGTTTTGGCCAATCAAATCGAAAGAATCTGTGCAACGAAGGAAAAAAATTTGTCGTTTCAAAATTGTACTTAAGCAGGAATATTTTTGGAAATTATTTAGTAGACAGCGGGATTCTATGGAAGGTGGTTGGCTGTATATGAATGCTCCTGTAACAGGTAGGTATGGAGTGAGTTTGGTTGTTTGGTAAGTAGTCTAGGTAGGGTTTATGGTAAGTAACGCATTGCTTAGGATGTTCTCAGCATTCAGGAATAGCAAGATTCCTTGGATGCGTAATAGCGCTGCCACCCTTAAAATAATTTAGCGCAGTAAATATTAGAAAAAAGCGGAGTAGATTGCAATATACCGCAGTAGATTTTAGAATGAGCAAAACAAAATCCAAATCATAATATATACATTTTATTTTTGAACAAAAACAACAGAACTTAAAAAATGAATTCAACAGTAAAAAAAAAAAACAAAACAAAACATAACTTTTTAAAATAAATAAACAAAAAATCACATTCCATTTTGAGAATTCTTATTATGTACATTCAATAAAAAGAGGTTACATTTTTTTCGAAATTTCATACATACCTGTACATACATAAGTAATCAATGACCTTACTTCATTATAAATTCACCATTTGTGAATTTAAATTTGCTATAAAATTCAATTTTACCTGCTGAGTTTGAGGGAGACCAACAATCCTCTTTCGGCACTGTAAGCTCTTTAACTAATATAATATTTTGAAGGGTATTAGTGTTGAGGCTGTTTCTAGTATCAGTTTTACTAGCTGCGCTGCTATGCGGTTACTAGCATAAGAAAATCATACATTCTGCTAGCTCTGTCAATGCCAATTCACCAACCGAGTTTTTAAATGTTCTGGCTTTTGACCCAAACTTTGTTATGTCTCAAGGGTCATGGTATTTCTTAACAAAATCATTAATGCCTTACAAGAACCTCCATTGCATATTGAGTACCTTACCTACTTCCACATTTTCGGATGAATGTGGAAATTCTCCCAAAATTGGTAATATTGACATCAAACTACCATTTACTATCTGGCTTGCATCTAAATACTTTAGCAGTTGTAATTTTTTGTTATTGAAATCAAATCGTTTTTTAATTTGGTTGCATAGTTTGGTATAAAACAATAATAAATTATCCTTAAGATCGACTAAATTGTCTTCAACAAAATCATTTGAATTATGATTAATATGCTGTTAAAACTGAATGCCAAAGTACATATCATAAAGGGGCATATATAGGCCAGAATCTTCAAAATTAACAAAATGAAGTCTTATAAAATGTTTGAGGATTTCTGGGAACAAATCTTGCATTGAAAAAGAAATATTTGACTGTTAACAGTCGAATTGTTTTTTCCTGAACACCGTTTAATTTTAATAAATATGATTTAAAATAGAACCAGCATAAGTGTTCATATATGCGTTTCGCCCCGTTGTAATGGTTGGGCTCATCAGAAGATGACCATTACACCTTGTCAAGGTGTATTCAGAAAGAGTGGACGTGCTTGAATTTTCATAATTTTGAATTTTTCAGTGAATACATTCAGAGTGAGTGAGTATTTAAAATTTTTAATCGATAAGCTTACAACTAACTTTGGTAAGGTACTATTTAAATTTAAAAAAAGGAGTATATTCGTTTTGCTGCGCAGTAGATTTTTATTTATGCCAAAACGCAGTAGATCTACTGCTAAAGGAGTAAAGTGGCAGCCCTCTGCGTAAAGGACATTTTAAGCATGCCTAGGGGTTTGGTTAGGGACGCTTAAAATGGTGTTTAAGCGTTTTAGAGTTCCGTGGGATGGAATTATCTTTTTCGCTTGGATATCATTTTAAGCGTTTTGGGGCGATTGGGTTTGGGGTTTAGGACGCTTAAAATGGTGTTTAAGCGTTTAAGAACTTCAGAAATGGAGTGTTAAAATGTCCTTTTTAGGACTAAAAAAAATTGTAAAGAGTGAAACTAATTTCAAAAAGAGATCTTCATAGAATGCTTTGGTAAATTCCATTATTTTTTCTTTCCTTTGACATTTTTGTTCTAAGTTGAATAGTTTTTCCTATAGAGAAATTTTAAGGACCAAAACAAATGGATAGAGTATATTATTTCATTTAAAATTAGTCAGTGCAATATTTTTCATTGAAACCAAAATATTTTTCGTCCTTTAATGCATATTCCAGGTTAATAATCAATAGTTTCGAAATTTTTCTAATTTTTGATTTTTGATACGCAACAAATTGTCAAAATGTCATTAAAATTTTTTTTTTGTCAATTGTTTGCGCGTTGTAGTAATTAAAATGTCAAATTTTAAAAGTGATATTTTGTGTAAAATTTGACTATAATTCGCCCTTTTTTCATGGTTCGGACTTTTTGGTTCTCAATGACATACACTAATCAATAATTCAACGTAATCCTTTTTAAATATCAGTGAAAATACAGTGACAACAGCGAAATTAGTGAAAACAGTGACACTTGTATAGTTATTTTCTACGTGAAAAATTTAAAAAAAATGGATTTCGGAAATGCCCAGGTATGTAGAGTTAATATGTGATTGTGTTTTATGTTTCCAATTGTGAAATTTTGTGAACCTTAGTGGAAAAAGGTCGAAAAGTGTTAAATTAAAAAGTCAAAATATTAAATCTGTGTGTTTTTCAGAAGTGAAGAATTCTGACAGTGAAACTTAAAAAATTAAATCAAAAAGTGATAGAATATAATAATTTTTTGTTGCAAACTATTCTTGTTAATTCATATAAAACTGAATGATTCACAAAATTTCACAAGTGGATGTGTATTTGTCAAGTTTTTATCTTTAACTTTTTTAAAAATTTGTGTTAAAGTCAATATTTTCTTTTGTTTTTAGGTTGTACACTCCAATAAAGGAGGAAGAAAAATAGAAAAAGATGGTTACCTCTTCCACTTGGAGAAAAAAAGAGGAGAAAAAAGCTTCTGGTGCTGTGCTGAAAGGAAGTCTTTGCGATGCACTGCAAGACTTCACACAGTTGATGCTGGTGACGTGGTGGTGGTTTCCAACAAGGTAAACGACCATACCCACGCTCCTATGGCTTTCCAAAAGGAAGTCCATAATGCCAACCACCAAATTAAGCTTAAAGCCAAAGAGGCACTTCCTCCCAGTATTATCATCAGAGACTCAGTGATGATGGTCGAGCCCGCTTGTCGTCCAAGCCTTCCCTCAAAGGCCGCTCAAAAAATGAGGATACATCGAGTACGAGAAAGCCTTGTTAAGGAGCCGACCACGCTTGAGGAAATTAACATTCCCGAGCACATCAAGTTTTCTGATGGTGAGCTGTTCGTACTTTCAGAGGACATATACTCGGGAGGAAAAAACATCTTACTCGGAACAAAACAGACGATCCAGCTACTTTCGGAGTCAAAGTGCTGGTTGGTTGATGGCACGTTTGCGGTGGTTCCAACTATTATGGGGCAACTGTTTTCAGTTCATGGCCATATACATGGAATCGTTGTACCTCTAGTTTACTGCCTCATGAGCCGGAAATCAAAGGAGGCATATGACGAGTTCTGGCTTCAACTCTTGAAATGCGCCTGTGATTTCAATATCCCACTGAACCCAGAAAGGATAATTTCGGACTTCGAAATGGCCATCATAAGATCAGCCCAAACATTCTTTCCAAACACCCAAACCAACGGGTGTCTATTTCATTTTGGACAGATTATTTGGCGGAAAGTCCAAAATTTGGGCTTCCAAATCAAATATGAGCGAAATGAAAGCTTCGCAATGGAAGTGCGAATGCTTAAAGCACTGGCATTTGTACCTCCAGATGAGGTAATGGGATATTACGAGGCAGCATATGGAGCCCTAACATTCACTGAGTCTAAGGCGCTGGCAAAGTGGTTCAAGGCCAACTACATTGGCAATTCGACATCAAGACCACGCTACAAGCCAGAGTTCTGGACAACGGGAGCCGCTTCAAGTGAGACCAGTTTCCCTAGGACACAAAACAGTGTTGAAGCGTGGCATAGACGCCTTAAAGTTGTAGTCAACCAAAGGCATGCAGGTCTCTACAAGCTTATTTCGGACCTTTCGAAAGAATGCCTTGTAGCAAAATTGGCAGTCGAAAGAGTTCGGAGAGGAGAAGAACCACCAACAACAAAGGCCATGAAGAGGAACGAAAGACTCCAGAGGGTTCTGATCATGAGAACATCGGGTGAAAAAGTGCAGTTCCTGAAAAATGTTGCACATAACCTCACCCTCGCTTAGAAGGTACGCTGGCCTTCAACAATGACGATACCCAATCCGTCCTTTTCAGGACGACCAAATATTTATGAAGAGATAAATTAACATTGAAATTTTCTGCACTAGCATTATTAACCAAAAAAAAACTTTTTTTAATAAAGCTTAGGGTATGTTAAGTCGCCAAGCAGGCGCCTATATCAACAACTTCTTTCAATAAAAGCACCTGTGGGTGGCCCGCTTCGCGGGATCTCAGGATTTTAACTCCCTTTTTCGGGGTCACACCCGCTCACGCAACTCCGTTGCTCCGCTTAGGGTATGTAAAGTCGCCAGGCAGGCGCCAATATCAACAGTTTTTTTGAATAAAAGCACCTGTGGGTGGCCCGCTTCGCGGGATATCAGGATTTTAACTCCACTTTTCGGGGTTCACACCCGCTCACGCAACTCCGTTGCTCCGCTTAGGGTATGTAAAGTCGCCAGGCAGGCGCCAATATCAACAGTTTTTTTGAATAAAAGCACCTGTGGGTGGCCCGCTTCGCGGGATATCAGGATTTTAACTCCACTTTTCGGGGTTCACACCCGCTCACGCAACTCCGTTGCTCCGCTTAGGGTATGTAAAGTCGCCAGGCAGGCGCCTATATCAACAACTTTCTTAAACAAAAGTAATTGACTGTAATCCTATATGATTGCTATCGCAAAATTTCCTACCTCACACTCAATCATGAGAATCAACACGAACGAAGGAGGCGTAGACAAAGCCAATCGAAAAAACAGCCATGCATCCTTTGAAAAGAGTATAAAAGTAGTGCTCATTTCGCATTATTTTCAGTTCTTCTTAGAACTCCGTGAGGTAAACACCTCACCAGAGATATGGAGACGTAGAGATATGGGGCTTGATTTTCAACCAGCGCTCTATTGAGAGTGGCGAAGCGCTCGAAGTGCTTTTTGGCGTTTTGGTTGATTCGATATGTGAATCTTCCTTTACGCTTAAAAAGCATTTTAAGCGTGTTGAGTTCGCTGCCTATTAATAGGCGTTTTTATTTTTTAAGCGTTTTAGAACGTTCATTATGGGAATGTTCTTAAACGCTTGAAAATTCATGCTAGACGATTACTAGCTTAAAACGCTGTTTAAGCGTTTTGAAAGTTCTTTTTAGAGCTAAAAAAAAATATTCAAAGAGATGAAAACAACATTTCTAGCTTTTGAAGCGTTTTTTCCAAAAAAATTGGTTTTCGCTTAAATACGACTCTAAGCGTGCTAAAAATCAATTTTTTCCATATTAAATATTCCAAGAGCTAAAAACAAGATTTCTAGCTTTTGGAGCGTTTTTTCCAAAAAAATAATTTTTTCCATACAAATTACCCTGAAGAAGGCTAACTTAGCGTTTTAAAATCAAATTTGCCATACAAATAGCCTAACAAAAAAGGACCAATCAAAAATAAGGAAGAAGAAAAAATATTTTTCAATACTTTTCCAAAAAATATTTTTTCCAAAGTACTATCTTATGCCGTACTAGAAATCCTGCCAAAAAAGGAGTAGAAAAATCCCGCCGTGATCGGCGGGATTTCGTTACTCGGACCATTTTCTGTGAGTGTGTCACACAAAAAATATCAAATTTAGTCGGCGGGATTTCGTTACGCGGGATTTTGTTTTTCGGGATTTCGTAACGATCCCGGTATTTGCGTATGCGTAATGCGTGTTTGGGTGTATGCAACAGTAAGGTGTTCGCGAGTGTGGGTGTATGCAACAGTGGCATCTATAAGGGGGGGCATGCTGCCCCCCTGCAACCCCCCTGCTTGGACACACTATAGGATTTGGGGTGGGTGCAAGTTGGTGTGTGTGCAAGGTGGGGAGGGTGGAAGGTGCGGTGGGTGCAAGATGGGGTGCATGCAAAGTTTCTTTTGCATTTAAATAAGCTGGATTTAAGAAAAATTAATTTACCCTAGGTGTATCTTAATCCATATTCGATTATTACTATCAAAATAAGAGTACGTTAGCAAGGAAAAAGTAATTTAATTAAAATATTTTTTTTGGTAACTTTCAATTTTCTCAAGAACTAGAAGACATAAAGTCATCTAGTTTTCAGTTTTCGATCAAAAATAAATAAGAGCAATGTATTCTAAAAAAAAAATTGTAGATAATCTAAAAGTTTTGAAATATTACACTCTAAACCATATTTTTAATTTTTTTTTTGACCAAATTTTAAGTTTAAAACAGTTTTTTTTTCGAAAACTATGCATAGTTTTGACTTGATTTAAAAACAAGCTACTAGACACAAGTGTTAACTTTAAAAAAAGGTATAATACTTAATTGTAAGTATTACCGTTATTTTTTAATTATTTTTTTTCCATTTAAAGTACATGTTTTTTTAAATTGCCCCTACCGCCTAAACGGGGGGAGATAGACCCCCCCTCCCATAGTAAAAAATGCTTGTATTAAGCCCCTCTACCAAAAACCGTTATTATATCTCGGCGCCAAAGTTATCGTACTCTCCCCGGAAGCGACATTTCAATCAAACAATGTTATTGAATGAATTTAAATATAAAGATACAAATAATTATATTCCGGAAATCTTAATTGATTCCAGTGCAAAAATGAAAATCAGCGAAAAAGAACATATAAACGGCAACAAAGAATCAGATAATTTAAATGTTGCAACACGTAAGACATCACGCAGGATCTATCCAGCAGATACTCGTTGGAATGGTCGTTTAAGAAATCGAGTTGAATAGAATCCTGATTTTCATTCGTGTACTGCGCAATTTAAGGGGGATGTTGAAGTGTATAGGCACCCTTATACGATAAACACAAATCATGGAATATCATAGAACATAGAATATAAGTTTATTCTAACACTTATACACAATACTGGAAATATTGTAAGGTAGTATGTAAGAACAAAATGTAATTAGTAAGTAAGGATAAGATAAGATCAAATAAAGCTCAGTGTTAAAAAGACTGCCTTTGGTTTTAGACGTTACAGTATTAAACTTAGATACGTCCCTAATAGCTGGAAAAAGGTCAAGGTAGTCTTTATCCCAAAAGCAGGGAAACCGACTCACTCGACCGCTCAGGATTATAGACCAATAAGTCTCTCTTCGTTTCTCCTTAAGACACTGGAGAGGATAATTGATCTACATGTTAGAGAACTTCTCAACGAAAACAATTTGTGCAACTACCAACACGCTTACCTTAAAGGTAAATCAGTGGAGACTGCTCTGCATGAAGTAGTTTCACATATTCAGAAAAGTCTTGAACATAAAGAATATACCCTGGCAGCATTTCTTGATATCGAGGGTGCGTTTAATAACGTTAAAACGGAATCGATCAAGACTGCCTTAGTTGAAGTTGGGGTTGAATCTGTCATTGTCGATTAGATCTTCACCATGTTAAATGGCAGAATTATCAACTCTCAAATAGGAGTTAGCACTATCGAGAAAACAGTTACTAGAGGCACACCACAGGGAGGAGTCATCTCACCCCTGCTCTGGATCCTCGTAGTCAACAAAATTCTCACAAAGTTCAAAGATCAGGGCATTAAAATAGTAGCATATGCAGATGACATAGTGGTTTTGATAACAGGCAAGTTTCTTAACATCATCGAAAACATTATGGAAAATGCATTAAAGGATTTATCTTCTTGGGCAACTAAGAACGGTCTCAGGGTCAACCCCACCAAGACAGAGCTAGTTTTGTTCACGAAGAAAAGGAAACTGGAGGGCTTCAACCCTCCCAAACTAAATGGCATTCCTCTAAAACCTTCTAAGGAAGCTGAATTTCTAGGAGTAATCCTTGACTCCAAGCTTACATGGAAGCGTAATACTGAGGAAAGAATGAAAAAAGCACTATGTGCATTCTACACATGCAAAAAGACCTTCGGTGTACGTTGGGGTATGCGACCGCAAGTCATCCAATGGATGTACACAGCGATTGTCAGACCCATTCTTACCTATGACTCTATTGTATGTGGAAGGCGGTGGAAAAATCAAGCTATCTCAAGAACCTGAATAAGGTACAGAGACTAGCCTGTATAGGAATAACAGGGGCTCAAAGATCCACACCACAAGCTGGATTGGAAATGATCTTGGACCTCCCGGCTCTGGATGAGTTCATAAAGTGCACGGCAGCCAAAACTGCAATTCGTTTAAGAGAACTGAGTTTTTGGAGGCATAGCACTTATGGCCACGGGTCAATCTTACAAAGATATGACACGATTCCAGGACTGAGTGAGACCATCGATTACATCCCCCCTTTACTAGATTTCGACAGAAAATATTCTATTTTCATACCAGAAAGACAGGGTTGGGATCCCAATTCACTTATAAGTAAACAGGGTATCCCTTTCTACACTGACGGTTCAAAAATGGAATCAGGAACAGGTGCTGGAGTGTTTTGCCAATCTCTCAACATCAGAGCGTCATATACACTCCCGGCTGACTGTAGTGTCTTTCAGGCCGAGGTCTTTGCCATTGGGAAAGCAGCTGAATTGGCACATCACGAAAAGCTAAGCTCTTCGGAGATTACTTTTTTCGTGGACATCCAGGCTGCTATCAAAGCCTTAGCCAGTGAGACCATAAGATCAAAAGCAGTTTTAAACTGTAGGAAGAAATTAAACAAAATCTGCCACACTAACCAGGTAAAGCTCTGCTGGGTTCCCGGACATAGCAATATAGAAGGGAATGATATAGTAGATGAACTAGCCAGGAAAGGGTCAGAAGCAGACACAAGTAGTAGCGACCATTCAGTCAGGGGACCACTCGTCCCGATTGGGGTACTCAAGAGGAAGATAGACCTTAGACTGAAAGAGAAAATCAACAACTCCTGGAAATCCAGGGACGATTGCGCAATCTCTAGAAGTTTATGGCCTAACACAAATGAAAAGGAAACTCGGTATATTCTATCGCTGAGTAAAAAGACTCCGTCATTTCGGAAAGAGGTTTGTTGGAGAACTGGTCTCAATGGCGAGCATGAGGAAATTTATAGATAGCAGAGGCTGGTTCGTTAACGAGCCAGTCTACGCTAATCGACAGAGTTGAAGTGAAATGAGGAGCATCGATGCTAAATTTTTACTTTTACAGGGGATCACAATGGACCAATAGGCCCCCGTGAACGCAACAGCTTCTTGCTGTGCACACCCCTTACAACCTAACCTAACCTACTTTTGTGAATTAAAATAAAAAATTTATATTTTGGAATATTAAAAAAGTTCTTTTTAAAATATCTTGTGTTAGTTTTTAATTATTTATCGGTTATTTTTGTAGCTGTCCACTTCCGCCCCATTAATTTTGGCCCGTGTCCTTATCCACCCCTTGGTGGGGGGCATATGGACAGAAAAAGCTTGTTCATTGAATTATGGAAAACCTTAAAACTTGAAGTCTTATCAAGTTTATGTTTAGGGACAATTTAGGGGAAGCCTTAGTTTATCAGCTGGTAAAAAGTGTTGATTTAAAGTCTTTACTGTAGAAAAATATTAAAGATTTAATACAATTTGTCCACAACCGCCCCCTCCTTCCCTACTTTCAAACAAAATATTTGGGCCGTTCATTAACAAAAATTTATTAGAATTCAATAAAAAAATTGCGCTCGCACCCTTAACTTGATGGTTCTTCGAACGCATCTTTGATACAATAATTCAAGGTTAATTATGAAATTTAAAGAATTTTGTAGTGATTACTCTAAATTAGTGAATTAATTATAATAAACTGATGTTGAACATGCTTTTTTCAAGACAAAAATTTACATTGGTTCGCTATCAACAAAATTACTGCAAAATTAAAGCTTAAAACTGACTTTTTCATCGAAAAAAGTAAAAAGAAAAACCGGAAAAAAACTTATTAACCACTCCATTTTGTTTTTGCTGTACAAAGTGCCGCTAGCCCACGGCATCGTTTTTTTTTATCAAAATTACAAATACAACAATGTAAACAAACGGGTTTTGGAGAGTGAAACGTACGAAAGATTCCGATCTTGGTAAATGGAGTATTTTTGGTCAATAGTGTCGAATCGGGGAAATCTCTCTGGAAGAGGGATCACTTGAATGCGTATGCGAAGGCGAACCGTTGAGCGAAGACAACAGATATTACTTTGGTGACGAGAATAAAAAAGAAAAGAAAAAGAAGCGTGCTTTATTCGGATACATAATATAGATGCAATAATTGTTTTAGGTAAGTTAATATACTTACTTACTTAAGGTGGCGCTACAGTCCGGGGTCTACCTGGGCCTCAACCAACATGCGTCTCCAGCCAGCACGCCAAGTTGGTTGAGGTCTTGACCCACCTGCATGCGCCACCTGAGTCGCGGTCTTCCTCTACTGCGCCACCGTCCCTCGGGATTGGATTCGAAGACCTTCCGGGCTGGAGCGTTGATGTCCATTAGCTCTTCATGACCTAGCCATCTAAGTCGTTGGACTTTAATTCTGTTAACTAAGTCAGTGTCGCTGTACAGCCCGTACAGTTTTCCCCATTCTCAATCTATGCAGACGGGACCAAAAATCACCCGAAGAATTTTTCTCTCGAAGCATCGTTGTTCGTCGTCGTCGACGTCGTTGTTCAATGTCATTTTTTTATGACAGCATATACTTGGTCTTGCAATCATTGACCACTAAACCCATCTTTTTCGCTTTCGTCGCAATGCTCAAAAACACTCCACTGACATCACGCTTCGATCTTCCAATTATGTCAATATCATCTGCGTATCCGAGTAATTGGATGGACCTTTGGAAGATTGTGCCTCTAGTAGTTCTTTCCAGAACGATGTTGAAGAAGTCGCATGACAGTGCATCACCTTTTCTAAAACCTTTTTTGATATCAAATGCATCGGTGAGATCTTTTCCGACCTTGATAGAGCAGCGTACATTCTCCATCGTCATTCTGCACAAATGGATAAGTTTGACAGGGATGCCAAAACTATAAATTGCTCTGTAGAGCTCTTCCCTATAGATGCTGTCATACGCGGCCTTAAAATCGATAAGATGCAATCAGAGAAGCCACCTCTGACGTGCTGGGTTTCAACAAGGAACCCCTGGTTTGATGAGGAATGTCGGCAGGCAAATACAGCTAAACAACAGGCACGCAAAGCGGCGCTGCATAGAAGGACGAGAGCTGCTCATGAGCTCTACGAGCAGAAGAGGTGAGAGGAACACCGACTTCTCAGAAGGAAAAAGAGAGAGCATGAGAAGCGTGCGGTCGAAGATGTTGCGAGGTTCAAAAGCAGGAATGAATTCTAAAGTTTTATGAGCAGTTGAAATGGAATTCACAAGTCCATAAACCTTGAACCGAAGGCTGCAAAGACGAAAGTGGAAACATCATAGTGGAATCGCAGTAAATGCTGAGGATATGGAAGGACCACTTCTGCAGACTGTATAACGGTGACGACGAACCGTATTCCGCTGTCAGGCAGGATGATCCATTCAACATAGACGATGAAAGCCAACAATCCGGTCCTCCCGGCTTAGACGAAGTAAAGATTGCCATATCTAAGCTGAATTCCAATAAAGCCGCTGGAGCAGATGGCTTGAATACCGAACTCTTCAAAGCAGCTGGAGATAATTTGGTTAAGAGCATGCACCAAATTATCTGTAAGATATGTTCGGAAGAAAGCATGTCCGATGAATGGGCGATCTATATCGTCGCCTGGATAAACTATTGTCGTATGTGCAAAATTGAGGTTTTGAGATTTGAATGCAGTTTTGTTATTTCAATTTTTCTCTACAAACCTGTGAAATCGATTTTTCGATATCTGTCCTAGTTTCCGAGATAATCAACTTGCGTTTTGTCGTATGTGTATAGGTTCTAATCGTTTCAGTAGTTAATTGTCGTATGTGCACCAAAATACTGCACATACGACAAAATAAAAACATACAACAATTTTCTCATACAAAATCTGTCATTTTTTTGTTCGGTAAACAATTGTCGTATGTGATGTTCTTACTGCACATACAACAATATTTTACTGAAATTCTGGTAAACATTTGTCGTATGTCCCATAAGGAAATACACAGTCTAGTGTAATTTCAGTCGCAGTCAAGATGTCGTGCAGGTCGGACGAGTCCCCAGCGCCGAGCTTATGGAGTGATTCATGTGTTCCACAAAATAGGAAAAGAATCTCTTCAACTGCCATCCTTCAATTTATTCATGACCATCAGGATTCGGTTGAAGAAGTCACACAAAAATTTTCTGAACCGGGGCATTCCAGTTTGCAGGAAGTTGACAAGCCAAGTGACTCTAATTCGACTTTAAAAAAAATGAATTTTCCTAACGTGACATTAATAATATTACAAATGAATCAAAAGGATTTTAAAAACTATGCCTTGAAATCGGTAAACCTAGTTTTTAAACAATTAAATTATTTTCAAAGCAAATCTCTTATCTAAAACAAAGATGATTTATATAAGATAGGGATTAAAACTTCATTCAAAGACTTAACTTACATCTACTACGATTTATCCCAACAAAAAAGGACGCTTTTCAAAGAAATGCAGATGGAACGACGAGCTTCGCGTAGCTAAGGAAATCGATAGTAATAAGAAAAACAACGATTTAAAGAGCATGATTCCTTATCTGGCAAATAATGAGGATAGAAGCTTTTATCGGGCTATTTTAAAATTAAATTAAATTTTAAAATTTTACCTGATACCTGAATTATAAATTAAAAATATTTATTATAATAATATATTATTTTTTTGTTAAAGACTAAAAATTGAATTTTGCTGTGAACTAAATGTGTTTTTTTAATTTTTTCGTTAAAACCATAAAATATATATTTTATGTATTGAATTAAATATTTATTTACTTTTTTAAGAATTGAAAGTTTAAGTTTTTTTTTTATTGGAAGTACCTATCAAAATAAATTTTTAACTTTTTTTAAGAAAAAGGTTTTACTCTGTTTTTTTGTCATATTTAATTTCAGTGTGTCGTATGTTATACACTTTTGTCGTATTGGACTTAATAATTTTTTGTCGTATGTGTCATAATTTTGTCGTATGTGTTTGACTGACAAATAATTTTGGTGAAAACGTTACATACGACAACGGCATATTGGAGAAAATCGCCTATTATTTGTTTCTGGATTGTAATATTAAAATAATTTAAACATGATTCAATTCACAAATGTTTTCTGCATATATCATGTAATTTTCGAAAAAAACCACCGTCGGGTTTTCGGGAAAAAAAATCTGAACTTTGATTGCGTTTTCCCAAAAGTAGTCGAATGTAACATACGACAACAGTTTATCCAGGCGACGATATAGAGCCATGTCTAGTTTTGATATCCCTGCCAAACTCGTCCGTTTTTGCAGGATGACCATGGAGAATTCACGCTGCTCCATAAAGGTTGGAAAGAACTTAACAGAACCTTTCGATGTCAAAAAAGGTTTTAGACAAGGTGATGCGCTGTCATGCGATTTTTTTAACATCGTACTTGAAAGAATAGTGCAGAGCTCCCACGTCAACACTAGAGACATTATCTTTCAAAAGTCTGTCCAATTACTAGCATATGCTGATGACATTGACATTATCGGAAGAACTCAGCGTGATGTCAATGACAGGCGTAACTTTGAGGTAGTCACGGACTTCGTCTACCTAGGCTCCGCTATAAGCACAGAAAACAACCCCAGCGCTGAGATCAAACGAAGAATAACTCTTGCTAACCGCTGTTTCTTTAGGCTAAGAAAGCAATTGAGTGGAAAAGTCCTCTCTCGAAGACCAAAGTGTCGCTATATAAGACCCTCATCATCCCCGTCCTGCTATACGGTGCAGAAGCATGGACTATGACAAAAGCGGATGAAAGCACCTTGGGTCGTTTCGACAGAAAAGTTCTTCGTGCTATCTACGGTCCCGTATGAATAGAAGGGGAGTGGAGGAGAAGATGGAACGACGAGCTGTACAGCGACGTAGACTTAGCCAGAAGGGTAAAAGTCCAACGACTAAGATGGCTGGGTCACGTAGAGCGCATGGAAACCAATGCTCCAGCCCGGAAAGTCTTTGAATCCACACCCACAGGACAGCGCAGTAGAGGAAGACTGCGAATCAGGTGGCGTGCATAAGTGGAAATTGACCTCACCCAACTTGAAGCTCGAAACTGGAGACATCTAGCTGGGAACCGAGCTAGATGGAGAAGCTTGTTGGGTGAGGACCTATAGTTCACACAGGACTGTAGCGCCACTTTAAGTAAGTACTTATAAAATCCGCAACTAGAAAAAGTCTCGCAAGATTTTTAATAACCTATTGTTAAGGATTTAACGATATAATAGTTAGCAATTTGATAAATATTTAGCAATTTACTAAGAGACTCCAAAATTGTAAACCTTTCTTTTCGTTCTGCTAACTTGTAAATTGCTTATTGCCTTTTATTAAAAAACGAGCATCCAAACAAGTCTAAAAGACAGCTCTTGAATATAAACAAAAAAATACGCTTAAACGGACCTATTAATTGGAATTCCCAATTATTGACTGGAACGTCATTTTGCTGTTGAGATACAATCTGTTAGAAGCCAGTTATCATTGGTTTTCATTATTGAAAACGAACATTGGATTTTTTTCGACAGGTCGTTTGTTGTTATCTATCATTAAAAATTTCTGTCATTGTCATCAACTCAGGCGACAAAGTTTAATGACGGATTTGTATAGAACACTTAAAAACAAGTATTTTTTACTATTTGAGGGGGTCTATCTCTCCCCGTTTAGGTAGGGGTAATTTAAAAAAATATGTACGTTAAATCTAAATAAATTAATTAAAAATATTGGTAATACTTACAACTAAGTTTTATACATTTTCTTTAAGCCAACACTTTTTTCTATTAGCTTGTTTTTAAATCAAGTCAAAACTATGCATAGTTTTAAAAAAAAATTGTTTTAAACTCAAAATTTGTGCAAAAAAAAGTTAAAAAAAAAGGTTTAAAGTGTAATTTTTCAAAACTTTAAGATTATCTACTATTGTTTTTTTAGAATTCAATGGTCTTATTTGTTTTTGATCAAAAACTGAAAACTAGATGATTGTATGTCTTCTAGTTCTTGAGAAAATTGAAAATTACCACAAATAAAATTGTAATTAAATTACTTTTTCCTTGCTTCAGTATTTACGTAGGGTTATTTTGATTGTAATAATCGAATATTAATTAAGATATACCTAGAGTAAATTAATTTTTCTTAAATCCAGCTTATTTAAATGCAAAAGAAACTTCGCATGCACTCCATCTTGCCCCGACCGCACCTCACACCCTCCACGGCTTGCACCGACTCCAGCTTGCACCCACCCCAATCCTATAGTGTTCCCAAGCAGGGGGGTTGCAGGGGGCAGCATGCCCCCATACACATCCCACTATTGCATACACCCAAACTCGCACACACCTTACTGTTGCATACACCCAAACTCGCACCTACCATTATTACTATCAAAATAAGACCACTCAAGCAAAAAAAAAATAATTAAATTAAAATAGTAGTTATGGTTCTGACAGATTTCTGTCAGTAAAAATTTTTCGGTGGCTTTCAATCAGAAATTTTGTTTCAATGACAAAAATTTTTAATGATAGCTATAAAGCTAGCCATAGACGATGAACATGTTGTTGTGATTTGTTGGTGTTGGGCTGAAAATCATTCGTGTATGGGCATGTTGGCCAACAAATCGACGGTTTATGAAATATTTTATAAACCGTGAAGTTGTGGCTACATGTTGGCTGTGTATGGGCAAGTTTACAACACGTTTTGAAGTTTATCAACATGTTCGTCGTGTATGGCGTTGTGCGACAACAATTCGTCATTTGTGTTGTTATTTTCAATGAGTTAACATGTCGTTATCAAACATGCTATTGCATCATCCGCACTTCTATCGCACATCTTGACTTCATGACAGTCACACAAAAAATGAAGTTTATAAACATGTTGGGCCGTGTATGGCGAAGCGCTGCCCAACAAATCACACCAACATGTTCACCGTCTATGGCTAGCTTAAACGAAACGTTGACTTTGGCTTCACTTGTCAAGTGTCATGTGTCAGTCTCAATTTCAATTGTCAACTAAAACAGTAAGCAAAGCACGTGTTGTTGTTGTTCATTCATTCAAAGCACGTGTTGTCATCTGGTTTAATTTCTTGTTTATCAATCACAATTCATAATTCAGAAGCAAAATAAATATTATAAAACACACGTGCGTGCAAGCATAAAGAAATCCAAACCTGCCTACAAATTTTCGTTAAAAAAACAGAATATATCTATTTTCAAATGGACATTCCTATGATTGCTAGTGAGAATTGTAATCAATCTCCTGATTCCATAACAAATGTGGACTCTAGTTCATTTTCGAATTGTGGTGAGTATCTAAAAATGATCATACAAAATTTCTTGCAAACTAAATTGATGTTGTTTTGAAGATGCTGAAGGTGCACCAGAGCAAATGATAAATGATGTTATTGTAAAAGAGGTGCTTACATTAGATTTACCATCAGAAAGAGACCATGAAATTTTTTCCAACAAAGCCGTCGTTATAGAACAAAAAATTCTCGTGACACCATTTCAAAAAGAAAATTCCAATAAAAGTGAATTAAAAGTTTCTTCCAAAGATGTTTTACACGATGCGCCAATTGAAGAACAAACAACTGAAGGACCTTCGAACATGCAGGCTGAACAACATATTGAAAACAATGTTAAAACATTGAATGAAAAGTTTCCTAATCACAAACTAACAACCGAGGTTCACATGCACCCAAGTGCCCTAGAGTCACCAAATTTATCATTAGAAAGCGACCATGAAATTGTTGCCAAGAAAGCCGTCGTTATAGAACAACAAATTCTCGTGACACCACTTCAAACAGAAAATTCCAACACAAGTGAATTAAAAGTTTCTTCCAACGATGTTTTACATGGAGAGCCTATTGGAGAACAAATATTTGAAGGGTCTTCGAACATGCAGGTTAAAGAACAACATATTGAAAACAATGTTGAAACATTGAATGAAAAGTCTCCGAATCAGAAACTCACAACTGATATACACATGCATTCAAATGCTGCAGAGTATACTGTTGGAGATACTACAACAACTGATAAACAGTCTGATGCAATTCCCAACACAATCCCTTCTGAGGTTAAATCCGAAAAGGAACCGGACTGCAACCAATCATCGTCTTTAGCCCTCTTAGCCCAATACGATACGGAAGACGAATCAGACGATGACGTTCGTGAAGTTCCACTTGCACAATCATATCAAAATCGCTTCGTGGAAATTGATTCAGATTCGTCGACATCGGACGTTGAGTTCCTTAGCGAGGTTCGCAATTCTATTAATTTAGATAGGATTAATGTCGACATTGAAGGTGAAGATGACGATGAAGAAGAAGATGGAAATATTCGAAACAAACGCCAACCAAAGGTTAAAGGTGAACTTCATTTAGAAGATTTACCACCTATTGAAGACTTGCACATAACTGTTCCCGAAGAGGAGTGTACAGAACTCGGTAAGATTCAATCTATTGTTGAGCAACTTGTATTGGTAAATGCATTACCTGGAACTGTTCCCTTGGATTTAGAAACAGTATTGTTTAGAGACAAGGGCAAGCTCGTCCTGGGTGAAGTTTTTGATGTTCTTGGACAAGTTTCGGATCCTTTGTATTGTGTGCGATTTAATTCTAATAAGGAAATTAAAGAAAAAG
Source organism: Eupeodes latifasciatus (assembly GCA_920104205.1). Lineage (NCBI taxonomy): Eukaryota > Metazoa > Arthropoda > Insecta > Diptera > Syrphidae > Eupeodes > Eupeodes latifasciatus. The sequence continues at coordinate 74,293,610 of OV049925.1, forward strand.
GAATTGAGGTTGGACAAACTGTATATGTAGCCCCGAGGACCGAACACACTCAATTCGTTGTTCTAGCAAACCTAATGAAAGTTCGGGGTTCTGATGCTAGTTGGGAAAACGACGTTGAACCACCCCCAAGATTTATAGATTACTCAGACGACGAAGAAGAGCGTTCTGCTAGAAGACCTAATAGAAAGAGGCAATCTTCTGGAAGTGTGACGTATGCTGGTAGGGGATCATATACTTCAAGACGACCGTATAGAGGTAATTATAGTGGGCGCGGTGGAGTTAGACAACCTGAACCCCAAGGAAATTATAATATCGTTGGGAACAGTTGGCATTCAAATTATTATCAAGTACCAACTTTGAATCATCCACAATACCGAATGCCTGGTAATTTCCCTGGTGGATATTCGATGCCAACTCACAACACTTCACCATATCAACAACCCACGCCAATGAATCCTGGTTTAGTTATAAATCCCTATGCTGTATATCCACCCCCTCAACCAATGCAACAGTCTCTCTTTCCACCACCTCATTATCACCAACCCCCACCGCAGTAATAATTTCCCATTTTATTTTAAAGTAAAAATACTAAAGTAAATCAATATAAATTTGTACTTGAAAAATACTTATTTTACTACAAAAATAAACACAAGCTTAATGTACACACTTTTTTCTTTGATGAATTATGATTTTTTTTAATTGAAATATTTATATAACTAAAATTTAAGATTAATAAATATGATGAATTATTTTATTCATGTACAAATGTATTAACGTAAATATGTTTTGTTAAACAAAATAAATCGTTCCTTTTTTTAAATCAGCTTAACATTTTTGATTTATAATAACATTGATTTAAAGATCGTCTCGTGATCGTCTCGTGAGATATGAAGAAAACAGAAAACACTTTTTAACATGAATTTTTAGTACATTAACAGGTCTGCTCATGACACTGAAAGTTTATTGAGGAGACTTCGTATTGAAGAGGAAGAAAAGAGGTTTTGTTATTTTTAGTTTCTTGATCTTGGTGCAAATAAAATGTTGCGGTAAATTCAGTTTTTCTGTGGACTGACGCATATTCTTTCAACAGTGTCCATTTGTTCATATTTGTGACAGAGAATTCAAAACATTTTATCATAATAGATATTACCTCCTCCATGTTTAAGAATAGCACGACATTTTTTTTTGTTTAATTGCGTATTGGGCTTTCTCCAAACAAGATACATTTTTTTTTTTTCATTGGAAAGGATTATTGATTTTCATGTGAATACTTTTGATAAAATATTTTTAGAAAAAAATTACATTTACCTTAATTCCAATTTTTTTTGTATAACGTAGTTCTCTCTATAAAGAAATGTTAACTTTATATATATTCGTATCTACCTTTAAAAGTTCATACAATTCATAGTAATTTGTTGAGCATTTCCTTATGATTATAAAATCCATTTATTTGCTCCCGAAATCTTCAATAGTCATCCGGGGAGCAGATAGGTGAAGATAACAAAAACAATATTAATGAACCGAGCCAAGAAGAAGCAAGTCTAATTTTTTCGAAAACGTTCACATAAGGTGTAGTATTAAAAACATATAAATTGGGAAGAGGCATACCTACTTTCTTTATTATCAAGGAAGTTTACTGTAAGGTGTGTATGCAATTTTATGACGTTCTTTAGAGAATAAAAATTTCAATTTGTTTCTTATATTGTGCAAAAAAACTATTTTGTGCCTATACGTTTTATTTTTTTAATTATTGCACTTTTACAAAAATATGCATGCATGTTTTAGTTTTTTGGTGAAATGCTTACATAAATTTACAATTATATATATGTAAAAATATACAAATTGATTATGATTTGAAGTTAAAGTCTAGTAGGTACATATATTCTTTATCATTTGTGAAGTTTTATCCTATATTATGTATTATATTGTTATAAAATTAAAATATTGAATTGCATCCAAAAATAGCACTTCTGTTCTTTCTTTCTTTTTTTCCCCACAGCATTATGAATTCTGATTCTAGCGTGGCGTCTGTATAGCATAAAAAAAAAACAATATTTGGAGGATAAATAAAGATAAAATAAAAAAAAATAAAACTTCTTATTCCATTTAAGGGTTTTAATTATGTTGTATTAGTAAAAACTAAGCTCAGTCTTGTTAAAACAAAAGTAGTTATAACTTACATAGGTTATTAAAAGCTTAGTCCAGTAACAGTTAACATTTGGTTTTTAATCTGAAATTTTTGTATTAAGTATTAAATTAGACCATTTTTAATACCAGTGCTATTTTTCTCTCTTAACAAGAATTTCTGATATGTACATACATATAATCCTTTGAAACATTCCGTTTCAAAGAAAATATTCTAAAATATGATCCACAGAAATCTAGTTATTTAAAATCAATTTTTGTTATTTTATTGACTGGGCTGAATATGGTGCATAGTTAGTACAACATTATTTTGCTGCTTTAAAAAAATAGGTTTTATCAGTTTTATGGTTCTATGTTTTTATGTTTTACACAAAATTTGTATGTTCTACATAAACAAATCAGTTAGCGTACAATTCTATTAAATTTTGGTTAAAATATATTCATTTTATAACTATTCTTCTAACCCCACAATCCATGCAGAATTTTGCTTGGTCCAGTAAAAATTTACTTCCACATTCATGACAGAATTTCGAGGCTTTTACGTTAAGAGTAGGTAAATTGTTGATAATGCTGCTGTTGCTGATGGAACCTGTACTTTTAGTACTTTTGTGCTTCTTTTCTAGGGTCGACGTAGATAAAGGATTGCGTTGAAAAGCGAGCTTGAATTCTTGGGCTTGTGACTGCTGATCTTTTAGAGCACTGCTTACATGTTTGCTCCCATTAACAGGGGGTAAGGAATTTTCGGAACCACTACTTGAACTATCAGCACTAAAGTTGCGACATCGATACTTTTGAACATCAGGATTATTTTTATATTTATGTGGTTTAATTGTTGGATATTGGAACGTAGACTGCCCTGTTTTTGGTAAATCTTGAGACGCTGAAGATGGAGTAGCACGGTGTGAAGCACTGCTGTGATAATTTGAATTTATTTCTGTAGTAGGACTTTGGCGTGAAAGGCTACAAGTTATTAAAGAACAAAATAAATAAATCATTAAATTCAAGATAACAACGTTACGGTCTATAAAAGAACTTCCTATTCGCAAAATATATAATGTTGCAAGGATAAATCAAACATAGACATTACACTCACCTTCCGTAAGCTGAATCAGCGCTTTGCTTGGATTTAACTACACTACAATTCCGTCCCCCAGACTGTCCTTTACCACCTCTATGCACTGGATAATACTCAATACTACTAATTTCATCTGAATCAGCAGGATGGAGTGATCTTCCAGTAATCTGATGTAAAGTACTACAATTAAATTCTTCTTCACCATCAGCTGCTGCGGACGCATGTAAGCCTTGGAAGTCCTCGTGCATCTGCTGAATCAGATTTTTTGCATTGTTCAATTTTACGTTTGGAAAATCGTTTAGCAAACTTATGCGTCTCATTCTCAGTTGGCTATCACTCTCTTCGTCTACAACACGATTGGAAGCACCACCTTCAGTTTCGCCGTCTTCGATTTTTTGAAATTTGTTATCATCAATTTTTACCTCTTCGATCTGAGCACTCGGATTAGCAGCAACTATGGGATCATTTTTCGGATGTGGATCATTTTCATTTTGATCAGTTTCAATACTTATAAAAATCTCACCCCGGTTCTTGTTCTCATCACTGTCAAGATTAAGTTCCACTTCTTGTTGATACTTTTGTGAAGAATTTTCGGTTGTTTCTTTGGTCGATCTGGAAGATGACATCATATTATCGACGTTAGTACGTTTATTAAGTGTTGAGCGATTCATTAAAAATTCACGACAATCTTTGAACAATGATGGAAATTGTTCGCGATCGTTGTCGAAAGCCGAAAGAAATTCTTCAAAATCAAATTCATTAAATGTGGACGGTGAGAATGGTGGGATGCTTGATGCTGTGTCTGCGGTGGCGTGTGTTAATGAAGTATATACAGATTTTTGTTCTAGAGTTTTTTTTATGTCGTGGTCGCAAGAAGTTCGATTATTGGCCTCATCATCTGCATCGTTGTCAAGAGCTTCTGGTGAAGCATCGTAAAGGAATTGATTTCGACCTAAACGAATTTTACGCTTTAACTGATTACGATTATCGCCACTTGAACTACGATTACTATTCGTACAACTTTTAATGATCGGTGCCATATGCGGCAGCAGATCTTTTTTGGTTTTAAGTTGATTTAGACTAGAGTTAGAAGAGCGTGAGAACTGACCAGTGTTCTCATAGAGATCTAATTTCTTAGCATCACAATTATTACGATCAACACCAGAAAACGATGGCGGCGAAGACGAGTTAGATTCCAAATCATTGCCGAGTTCCATTGGGAGATTGTCGCAAATATTGATCAGCTTTGGATCGATATAATCACTATCAGCAACTTTATCAAAGGTAGAGCTTAAAACAGATCGAGACGTTTTTTTTGTTTTGAGGGCTTGGGGAAATTGTATGTTAGTATGTTCATTGGTAGGTCTAATAAGGGGCTCTAACTTTAAGGTACTAAGATTACCTTTGCTTTTGCTAAAATTTTCGTATTGTTGCGAAATGTCAGAATGACGGTTAACTAATGCTAAATCGTCCGTTGAGTTTATATTTTTAGCAGAGTTCTGTTTGCTTAAAGCATTATTTTTGTCTTTAAGTTCCTTAGTGTTGGCTATGGAATTTAGAACACCCTTAGCTTCGTTTTCATATTTTAAAAATACTGCTAGGGAGTCTGTTTTCAAAAGATTATTATTTGATAGTGTTGATGAACCATTTTTGCTATTTTGCGTCCCATCAAGTAAATTAAGTCGCAGAGTTTTACGATTGCAAGCAGCGCTAGAATCACGACGAATAACTCTAGGCGTGTTGGATATGGCAAAGTCATTAACACAAACAGCGCGGACTGGCATTTCGTCATATTCCTCAGGTTTGAGGAAATTTGATGAAATAGGTCCTTCATCCGAAAGGCCGCGTTGAATTGTTGGTCGTTGTTTTTGAGATGACGGGAAAAAAATAGGTCTAGAAGACATTGGAAGAGGTGATCGTCGTGGTGCGCGAAGAGACGATGTCCTGTGAAAATTAGATTTTGGAGTTGTTGCAACGCTCCGCGGGTTTTTGAGTGACCCACGAGAAGTAAAAGATGTTGTCATTTTACTTGATGAGCGCGACAATTCTAATGCTGGAGGTGTTTTGCATGAAGCTACTGAACAAGATGGGGAAAGCCTTCCTTCTCCTGGCGATGATGGAGAACAAAGCTCTTCTAGTTGTCGTTTAGCCGAAATAAACGGATCGTAATTATCAGATACGGCGCTGAAATTTAATGTTTTTTATAATAATTATTACATAAGTATGATTTTATGTATGTACTTAAAACATATCAAAGACACTGTCAGGAGATAACAATTGCATTTTAAAACTTATTCTCTTTTACGAAAAATAATAGGAAATTAAATAAGCCTTTAAGAATAATTAAGCTCTATAGGGATAATTTACTCCATAAGTAGTTTCCTTGTTTATTACTCAAGATTTGCTAACGTATTTTACTTTATTTTCTTATTTCCGGAATACGAACCTGACAATGAATGATTGATTCTTAGGCAAACGCCCCGGAACTTGGTATGCCGAACGATTGCTTGAAGAATCCAAAGATACGATTTCAACAGACTCCTTTATTATATCTCGTCCGTTTAAGCTAGAAATTTTGGATTTTGATAGATTTTCTTTTTGAGCAATAATTGAGCTTCCACAGTCTTTGCTTTTTATTTTTGTCATCTGTGATTTTGGCTCTTTATTTGATGCTGAATTAAAATGAAAATAATAGTTTGTTTCGAAATATTGCATGATAATTATATTATTAAAAATTGTCTTTCAACATTGATTGTCATAGGACAATCTTACAGTGCCATTACTTGATATTAATTGACTCGATTTTTTCTCTAATGGTTAAGGAAAAAAATATAATACTTAAGACTGATAAAAATACTTCACAAAAAAAAACAACAATATTTATTTTAAATTATGATTATAATACATACATATACTTTCTACATAAAAAGGTATACATACTCATTCTTTTCTATAATTAACATGTTACCATCCTCTCAATAGGATACATAACTTGATGATTGTTCTACAACCCACAAGTTATGTAAGGCTTTAAAAAAGAATGGGACTTAAAAAGTTTAGCTTCATAGGACAAATTATGTCTTAAGGCAGTGATAAATCAGTGTAAAAAAAATCCAAGTTCCAAGTGTGTTTTTGGAGTCATATAAAAATTATGGCAACTGTTGATATGTGTTCCCATATTTACAATGTTTAAACTTTAGGGTAGTATTGGATTATTAAATTTTTGTGATTTTGTCTTATGGCTTTTTATAGGTAAATTAGTGCACAGGTGGGATCAATTCTTGATCTTTGAAGTAATGAATTGATACAAAAATATCATTTCAGTTTCTACAATGATTTTTTTTTTTTTGTATAAATTCGCATAAAGCGAATTTCGAATGCATTGGTATAAATAGTTTTCAAAACGTTTTCTAAAATGTACATTCCTACGAGATTGACTAAATCCATTCGAGGTTACGAGCGAGTTGAACTTCATTGAGCTTTACCTTAGAGGTACGTGAAAGATTCAAGCAGTCACAAATGTGCAAATTGGACATAGAAAATATATTCTGCAGTAGCCGTGGGACCGTTCACAGAATAATTTCTCTAATGATATTAAATTTGAAATATAAAAAAATTAAGTTTATTTTTAAAACTTCATAGATCGAGAGTTGACCACATGGTCTGACTTTATAAACTATTTTAATGAATCAATGCTAATTATTATTTGCGTATTCTATACCAGTCCAATTTGAAACAAAAATTTGAGAAAACGTTTATAAAACATTTGGTTAGAAACTAGTTATGAAATACTTGGAACAAAGGCCAAATAGAGCACAACAAAAAGTGAGTAAATGTAATTTATTCACACTACTAAGTTTGAAAAATTATTTAAGAAATATGTTGTTTTGCATTTTTTGTTAAAAGAATTCAATCATGTTTAAATTTTAGTTCAAATCTCCAAAAATGTCAGGCTTCTCAACCCTAAAATAAATAAAAACCTATGTATTTTATCAGATAATAGTGAAGACAAACTAATTGGTACCTACAGTGCAACACGGACCTACGTAAGAAAGTAAAAAGGCAAAATGTTTATAATCAAGTTTTTCTGATATGAAACTTCGGATATCGAAAAGAAAATGTCTAACATGTATAAGAAATATTTATGTGGAAAGTATTCTGAAACTTACTATATTAAAATAATGTAATGGTACAAACTAAAATTCGAGCTCCTTAATCCTTATATACTATTACTTTCAAATATTAGTGTTTCTTATGTCCTTTAAATACTGTAAATGCACTCACACAGGTAAAACAACAAATAAAATACAAAAAAAAGAAACTAATTACTCCAGAATTAAAAACAACTTGTTTTCATAATTTGTGGTTCACAATATTCCAACACGGGTACATTTTTTTCATAAGGGCATTTACTTGTAAGGCGAGATCAATATTATGTATATATAATATTTAAAATTTTAGATACCTTGCATATAAACATGTAACATAGTTGGGTCTAGCGATAGATCACGTTGGAAATCCTTCTGCTGCAATTTAACATCATTTCTTAGATAATTATCTGTAGAAATGCTTTTAACAGTTTTGACTCTTTCTTCCTTAGGAAATTTTGTTAAATTTTTTAAAGGCTTCTTCTTTTTTATCGTAAGTGGATTAAGATTCTTCGGAGCAATTAGGCTTATTTAATAAATTGAAAACAAGAAGTTTAAAAGTTATCCTGACAGTTTTTTTGTATTGATAGCCAAATCTATTAACAAATTCAAGTTCTGGCCGGACGCTTTTAATTTTTATAAAAATCAAAATATATATGTATACATATATTCTTATTGAATTTTCAGGCACTAAGCAATTATATCTCAGAGGGAAAAAAAAACATAATTTACAAGGCAACGTTTGAGTAAGTAAGTGCCTTGCACATGAGAGCGAACAACGAATGAACGAATAGACGAACAAACGTGATTTTACATATTTCAAAAAGTCAATTCCAAACAAAAACACATTTAATCTATAAGAAACCAATTGACAATAATATTAGGATAATAAAATTTGCATTTTGTTCTCTAAAACAAGACAATTTTGTAAAAACAATTTGTTAGTAACGAATTGCAGTGTGGTTGCTACAAACTGTCAAACTCTATTCGCGGTCCACATACCATCCACACTGCAACGAATGAATTGTTCGCGCTCAACTTAACCTCAAAATTATACCACTCTTGTTTTGTTTTTGTGTGAAAGATCATGGCTGAGGAAAATATGGAGAAAAGGGTTGACAATTCGTCGCTGTCTGCGAATAGAAATAAAGCTCATGTGAAAGAAAAGTCAAAATATGCGAACATCCACAGTTCGCAGTTCGTAGCTCATGTGCAAGATGCTTAAGTCCTAAATTAAAATTGAAATCGATTCCGGAAGATATCTTTGATTGTTAGATCCCGACGTTAATAGATATGGCTTTAAATTTTCTATGGCTGTGTTTAATATCTTACATATCACTCATAAACGACGATGTCATTGAAGAAGTCATAAGTGCTGTTTGGTGATTTTCATTCATGGAACTCTGCATGTCAAAATGTTCATCATTTTGATATGAGTATTTATCTCTGTTCACAGCTCGTTTTGTTCTAAATTGACATAAGAAATAAAAGTGTTACATTTCTTTTTTGAATGAAAGTATTTTTTAAATTACTTAAGACAAGGTGCCTTGTATTTGATCCTTGCTTCCAGGCGCTCCTTCGCTGCTACTTGGGAGTTGGAATTGTTGTTTTTGATTGATGCTAGCAATGCCTTTTCTTTGCACCACTCAACGTGTCGATCGTACGCTTTAATACCAAAACAACGTTCACAATAAGGACACTGCTCAGCAGGTGGTGGCTGTATTCTTTTTGTAACCTTAGCAGCTCTAGAACGCTCTTTTGGAGCAGCGCTCAAATTACTCGAAGTCCCCAGTAAGTTATTTGATGCTTTCGAAGGACTTAAAGGCTTTTTTGAGGTTAATGGAGTGACACATTTAAGGTTTGTAGAAGTTTTGGTGGGTTCTTCGGGTGGCTTCTTAGGGGAGAGAATCGGTGGAGCCGCCTGTTTAAAGAGAGAATATATTAAATTCAATAGGGTTTAAATAAATGTACCTATTTAGAATACTACCTGGATTGGTTTGGGCGATATTCCCATTTCATTTTTAACTGCGGGTAGACCGTAGTTTTTTGGCAAAGGATATGCCGCCAATTCGGTACCCTCTCTTCTTTGACGTGAAGAATCGAAGATTTTTCTCTTTTTTATAGTCATTTTCTCACAAATTTTGACATGTTTTTCAAGAGTTTGTTGTACAAACGTGCGACTGCAAGTTGGACATGGAATCAGCTCAAGGCTGATTGGCTCCTCGTTCTGTTCAATTGTATAATCTTTAAAAAAATTTAAATTTAAATATATTTCAATGTTTTTGTTTGTAAATATGTATATGTATGTATGTTATGAATGTACAAATAAAATTTTTTGAATAATTTACAAGAAAATACTTGATATTTAAAAGTTTATAAGTGCCATACTATATGAAGGTAATAAGTAAGTAAGTAATAATATAATTAAAATAGTTTGTGTTTACATACAAACAACATCAGAAAATTCCAAAAGAATTACTAAATTTATATATTTGATTTAAGTACAAGTAGTAGGTACAGTAATAGCAACACAAAGGAATTCTACTTTAACATAAATAATTCAAGTACCTACCTAATAATTTTACTCGTGTGTATTTTTTGGCCATTCTTATTTTTGTTGCGTTATAAAATATTGTAGTTACATAACTTTAAGTTAATGTTTTATAAAAATTCAATTGACAACTTTTTTTCAAAACATAAATGCTTTAAAAACAACAAAAAAACTGATAAGAAAGTTTTCGACTGAAAAAAACAAAGGAAGATATTGACTTAAAATTTGTCCATCTCACGTACCAAATGTTGTTATTTTTTTAACATAAAGACAAATCGACATACAGGAACGGATGGGAAGGGACGCACCCTCCCTCTTTTCCAAATTTGAATTTGCAATCCTAATGTGTTCACATTTTTTGTTTCCTGAATAAATTAGTTAATAAATTGCGCAAAAAAAATAGTTTTTTTTGTATTAACATTAACAGCAAATAGGCCGACTTGTATCGATTTGTGTTGTAGGTACGAAAATAGCTTGATAAGTGCTAACTTAAACATAATAATTTATCAAACTTATTATGTAAAAAGTTAATTTAAGTCTATGATTATTCCTTACTTTTGCTAAAAATTCCTCCCATGAAAAAAAAAAATGCTTCTTAAAATTTGCACATTCAAGGAACAATTTAAAAGATTATCAAGTAGGTACATATTTTAATCCACAAAAAAACTATTAGAAAATAGAACATTCAATTTTCTGTGCTTATTCAAGATTTCCAGCAAGATACATATGTATGTACATATGTATGTAATGTAGGTAGGTATACTTAGGATAGGAACATATTAATTAAGCATAATGTAAACATTATCATCATGTACTAAAAAAAGATCATCAAAATGCGAAACTTAAAAAACAATCAAACGCTTGCAAGAAGAGCACGCATTCGAGAAAAAAACATTTTTTAATGCATTTTCCGTTAATAACACTTAAGCAGTCAACGACGTTCTATGTTGTAGAACAAAGTCTACTAAGAAATATTACGTCAGAAACAACTTATGAGCGAGTGGCAGTGCAGATTTCATTTGTTAAAACATAAAATAAACAACAGCAATGCGTAATTCCTGGGATTTAAAGTAGATTTAATCTCATTCTCTACGAATTTTTCCAGAATTAATTAAATTACTCAAGTTGAATGACGCTGAACTTAACTGCGTGACTTCATATTAAGAAAGGTCTTCTGTTTGCTTCGTAATTGGTTCTAACCAAAATGGTTGTTTTTTAATGAATTATCTTACAATTTGAAGTAAATTTAAAAGATCCAATAAAAAAATTGAAGTTATGGTCATTGGGTATGTTGCTAGTTTTTTGTATTAAAACAAAAAGTGTTTCTTTCATGATACATACATACATACATACATATGAGTGAACAGTGAATGAGATTTTTAGCCAGCTCGAGTTCCTGATTTACGCAGTTATAAAGGTATTATACATAACGTCTTGATTGTGGAAAAAACTTTATTCTTCACATGTAGGTGCTAGCAAGTCAATAATTTTTCTCAACAAAATTAAGTATTTCTTGCAACGCAAATCGAACATTAATATATTTAACAGAATGTTATATGATGTATATTTCCAAACTACAAATGTTTATATTTAATCTTATATTGTACATAGCTATCGGTTTTCGCACCATTGTTCTTAGCTTGGATAAAATATAACCTTGAATACAGATTCTAAAAAGTAAAATTTAAAAATTATCTATGAAAACCTTTGGTTGCTCAATCTGGGGTTCTCCATGGAAGCCAATTTGGCCCTATTCTGTTTATCCTGTCTATTTAAAACGTAACTTCAAGTGAGATTCTGATTTTTTCTGATGACATCAAGATTTTTAAAATAGTAATGTCCACCCATTATGGTATTCTTGTAGACTCTGATTTTGAAAGTTTAACAATTCGGTGTAAGTAAAATAGCCTTTTTTAACTGTTAAAAATCCAAGACTTTAACTTAAAAACGAATCGTAATCGTAAGTGTATTTTATTATTATATTTCGCATCACAAACTCTGTCACGTCTTCACTTTAAAGAATTAAGATGTTAATTTCTGTTCTGTTCCAACTTTAAAATTTACACATCACATTAATTTGATTATCAACCCCCTCACGGTTTTCGCCTTGTTGTGGCGAGGGGTCTTACGTCTAACTCTTCAGCAATCCAGCTGCGGAGTAAGACAACTAAGAAAACCGCCAAAAGCAGAGATGTTAATCAAAATAAAATATGGATAAAAGTTTACACAATAAAGAAAATCGAACGGGGATATACGTTCAAGAGTCGGCAGAAGTCACGGCTGCAGCGAGGGCTTGGCTTCGCAAGAAGCTAAGTCGCCAGTGACAAAAGTAAACTTAGAGAAAGAAAAACGAGAGCTAAAAAGACAAACGTTCATTCTCTCAGTGGATCTCCTTCCCGACATAGATGGTTTAACTATCAAAGGTACGGAGACCTCGGACAGACCTCCTTCCATAGGTAGTCAAACCGAGGACGAGCTACTGGAACCGAGTCAAGAAGAGACTATGCTGACGACGCTCAGTTCGAGAGATAAGGCTCTCCTAAAAAAGCATAGGAAGCTAATTAGGAACTTTGAGCGGCAGCTGGCAGAGACTGTCACTGCACCCAGAGAAATAACAGAGAAAGTGAACACCAAAAAGTCGGAGAGCAAAGGAGTAGATGCTGCCAAATCTAGGTCTGTCCCTAAAAAGGCAAACCGTGAACAGGCTGGCAATAACTCGACCGCTCGGAATGACAAAGGTAAAGTTCAGGCGACTTCCAGCAAGAAACAGCAAGCCAACGCTAGGAAAGACCAAGCACCGGCAAGCACCTCTTCTGGAACGAAACCAGGAACGTCCAAGAGACAAAGATCGGAGGAGACAGTCAAGCAAGACGGTGCTAAAAAACAGAAAACCAGCAGCTTCGACACCACCCCGATTGACCTACAAATCGCCATTATAAGCCGTGACGACCCAGATGGGAAAATCTCGGCAAAAAACTGGCTTCTTGTGGAAAATGAGATCCTTAAAGCTATGATGGCGGCATCAGAGAACGATAGTTCTGAGGACTATATCTTTGATGGTGCCGGATGGCGGCGAGGAGTTAAAGTGGTCTGCTGCGGTGACCAGAAATCACGGGAGTTCCTGAACCATACAATCGCTAACATTGGGGAACTATGGGACGGTTCCTCCCTTGAAGTTCTACCCGCCACAGCTCTACCACTCCGCCAGCAGTTTAGCAGAACATGAGGATGCAGCCATTATTAAGCTGCTGGCGAAGCAGAACAAAGAGCTTCCCATTTTAGAATGGAAGCTCCAACATTCTAGAAAGAGCCATGGTGGCGAAGGGAAGGACCTCTTGTTTGTGGCAGACAAGAAATCTGACCTTCTGCTCAAAGATAGAAAAGACGTGCTGAGGTATGGTCTCGGAACCGTAAAGGTTAAGAGGCATGAAGGCAAAGGGAGTCAAAAGCTGCAAGTGGTGCAAATAAACCTGCACCACGCTAAAGCAGCAACGTACGACCTTACGCTCTTCATGTCTCACGAGAACGTGGATGTGGCCTTGATCCAGGAACCATGGTTAGGCAAAAACCGAATCCGTGGGTTGAGGTCAAAACACTACAACCTTTTCCACTCCACGTCAGATGTAGGTGAAATTAGAAGTTGTATCCTAGTGAAAAAATCAATTAAGGTACAGCAACAAGGACAACACGGCAATCAGCGTCGAATCGAATGAAGGAAACTTCATTTTAGCGTCGACGTACATGCCGTACGAGGAGGAGAGCCCACCATCAAAAACTGTCCGTGATCTTGTGGTCCATGCCACAGCAAGCGATACACCTTTGGTGGTAGGATGTGATGCCAACGCTCACCACACTCAATGGGGCTCTAAGGACATCAATAAAAGGGGTGAGTCAATTTTTGAATATATTCTCTGTTCTAATTTATCGTTATGCAATAAGGGCAATCACCCTACCTTTCGAAACAAAAACAGGGAGGAAATCATAGATTTGACTCTTAGTAGCAATAATAGTAAAATTTCAGTTGAAGACTGGAGAGTCTCACCTAAAGAATCTTTTTCGGATCACTTTAGGATACTCTTCTCTATAGACAGGAACTTTACTGAAAAGATACCTTACAGGAACCCAACTAGTACGAAAAATGGATGAAAGACTGTATGGATCCACCGGAGGACAATACAAGTCTAAGCACTTCAACCATTGACACTGTTGTCCAAAACTTGTCTAGCAAAATGAGAATGTCTTTTGAAAAACACTGCCCTTTATCTCGTTCCAATAACTCCACTAACCCACCCTGGTGGAATGGTGTACTAAAGAAACGTAGAATAGAGGTTAGAAAACTTTTCAATAAAGCTAAACTGAGTAAATTAGAAGAGGACTTAAAGTCTTATAGAGCCGCACTTAACACTTACACCAAAGAGTTAAGGAAGGCCAAAAAGGATTCGTGGGCTAAACATTGTGAATCCATTGAAAAAACAAGCGAGGCGGCAAGGCTCCGTAGAACCCTGGTCATTAATCCCACGATCCCAGTTTACATAAAACACCCTGATGGATCATGGTCGAACTCGAGCCTAGAAACGCTTGAACTCTTCATGGAAACTCATTTCCCCGGTTGTAAAAACCCAGAAAGTTCTGATTGTTTGCAATCGAACACGCTTGATTTTACTCACACGGAATCAAATTTAGAACTAAATCAGATTATTACTGAGCAAAAGATTACCTGGGCAATAAACTCATTCAAACCCTATAAATCAGCGGGACCAGACGAGATTTTTCCAGCTCTTTTCCAAAATGCTCTCAAAGTAATAACTCCGTGGCTTAGGGTAATCTTCATAAGTTGTATTAAACTTAGATAAAAGGTCAAGGTAGTCTTTATCCCAAAAGCAGGGAAACCGACTCACTCGACCGCTCAGGATTATAGACCAATAAGTCTCTCTTCGTTTCTCCTTAAGACACTGGAGAGGATAATTGATCTACATGTTAGAGAACTTCTCAACGAAAACAATTTGTGCAACTACCAACACGCTTACCTTAAAGGTAAATCAGTGGAGACTGCTCTGCATGAAGTAGTTTCACATATTCAGAAAAGTCTTGAACATAAAGAATATACCCTGGCAGCATTTCTTGATATCGAGGGTGCGTTTAATAACGTTAAAACGGAATCGATCAAGACTGCCTTAGTTGAAGTTGGGGTTGAATCTGTCATTGTCGAATAGATCTTCACCATGTTAAATGGCAGAATTATCAACTCTCAAATAGGAGTTAGCACTATCGAGAAAACAGTTACTAGAGGCACACCACAGGGAGGAGTTATCTCACCCCTGCTCTGGATTCTCGTAGTCAACAAAATTCTCACAAAGTTCAAAGATCAGGGCATTAAAATAGTAGCATATGCAGATGACATAGTGGTTTTGATAACAGGCAAGTTTTCTACCATCATCGAAAACATTATGGAAAATGCATTAAAGGATTTATCTTCTTGGGCAACTAAGAACGGTCTCAGGGTCAATCCCACCAAGACAGAGCTAGTTTTGTTCACGAAGAAAAGGAAACTGGAGGGCTTCAACCCTCCC
This sequence comes from Eupeodes latifasciatus, assembly GCA_920104205.1. NCBI lineage: Eukaryota > Metazoa > Arthropoda > Insecta > Diptera > Syrphidae > Eupeodes > Eupeodes latifasciatus. The sequence continues at coordinate 74,309,099 of OV049925.1, forward strand.
AAACTAAATGGCATTCCTCTAAAACCTTCTAAGGAAGCTGAATTTCTAGGAGTAATCCTTGACTCCAAGCTTACATGGAAGCGTAATACTGAGGAAAGGCACTATGTGCATTCTACACATGCAAAAAGACCTTCGGTGTACGTTGGGGTATGCGACCGCAAGTCATCCAATGGATGTACACAGCGATTGTCAGACCCATTCTTACCTATGATTCTATTGTATGTGGAAGGCGGTGGAAAAATCAAGCTATCTCAAGAACCTGAATAAGGTACAGAGACTAGCCTGTATAGGAATAACAGGGGCTCAAAGATCCACACCACAAGCTGGATTGGAAATGATCTTGGACCTCCCGGCTCTGGATGAGTTCATAAAGTGCACGGCAGCCAAAACTGCAATTCGTTTAAGAGAACTGAGTTTTTGGAAGCATAGCACTTATGGCCACGGGTCAATCTTACAAAGATATGACACGATTCCAGGACTGAGTGAGACCATCGATTACATCCCCCCTTTACTAGATTTCGACAGAAAATATTCTATTTTCATACCAGAAAGACAGGGTTGGGATCCCAATTCACTTATAAGTAAACAGGGTATCCCTTTCTACACTGACGGTTCAAAAATGGAATCAGGAACAGGTGCTGGAGTGTTTTGCCAATCTCTCAACATCAGAGCGTCATATACACTCCCGGCTGACTGTAGTGTCTTTCAGGTCGAGGTCTTTGCCATTGGGAAAGCAGCTGAATTGGCACATCACGAAAAGCTAAGCTCTTCGGAGATTACTTTTTTCGTGGACAGCCAGGCTGCTATCAAAGCCTTAGCCAGTGAGACCATAAGATCAAAAGCAGTTTTAAACTGTAGGAAGAAATTAAACAAAATCTGCCACACTAACCAGGTAAAGCTCTGGTGGGTTCCCGGACATAGCAATATAGAAGGGAATGATATAGTAGATGAACTAGCCAGGAAAGGGTCAGAAGCAGACACAAGTAGTAGCGACCATTCAGTCAGAGGACCACTCGTCCCGATTGGGGTACTCAAGAGGAAGATAGACCTTAGACTGAAAGAGAAAATCAACACTCCTGGAATCCAGGGACGATTGCGCAATCTCTAGAAGTTTATGGCCTAACACAAATGAAAAGGAAACTCGGTATATTCTATCGCTGAGTAAAAAGAACATTAAAATCTTGATAGGTGTACTAACAGGTCATTGCGCCATTGGCACAATGGCTAACAGGATAGGGGCATTTGCACCCGATTTTTGTAGGAGCTGTCAAGATGAGGAGGAAATAGAAACCATTAAACACCTGCTCTGTGACTGTCCGAACCTCCAAACCAGCCGACTCCGTCATTTCGGAAACAGGTTTGTTGGAGAACTGGATGATCTAGCACAGGTCTCAATGGCAAACATGAAGAAATTCATAGATAGCACAGGCTGGTTCGTTAACGAGCCAGTCTACGTTAATCGGTAAAATTGAGAAGCATCGATGCTAACTTTTACTTTTTACAGGGATCACAATGGACCAGTAGGGCCCCGTGTACGCAACAGCTTCATGCTGTGCACACCCCTTATAACCTAACCTAACCTAACCTAATTTGATTATCAATAAACAAGTTCTATGCCTGGTTTTATAAAATGATTAATCAAATCAGGCTTTTACAGTGAATATCAAAATAAATCAAGAGTAGATACAAATGTACATATATTAAATAACTGATTTATATTTGAAATAGCGTGGAGTTCAGCTGTTGAGAAAGACCATGGAAGCTTAAGTATCATTTTCATAACTTGGTTTTGAGCTATTAGGAGTTTAAGAATACTCGTAGATGCAAGATGGAGTGATTTTAAAGTAGGATATGAAAAATCAGGCCTTCCAGAAAAATCTTTCTGACTTGTGTAACAACCATGGATCCTAATATTGCAGCTTAATTTTAACATAAAGACCCTTTATTTTATTACTGACTATTACATAATTTTTTACAAGATTGTTAATAAAATTCTTTGTATCAATTCAAATTTCTTCCCGCTTAAGCATGTAATAGATATACATATGTAATTTGTTTTCTCAATGTTAACATTTGTTTGTAATTTGCAAAATAAAATATATCGGCAGTTTTATCATTGTAAAAGCAAGTACGTTAGTACATCGTGTACATGGCGGAATAGCAGCTATAGTGTTAGTTAAGAAAAGATAATTATCTATGACAATTTGTCTTTACATTCAAACAAAACTATTTTAATATTACGTATTTTGTTTTATTTAGTTAAGTCTTAATTATTAGCCTCATAAGATCTTTTATTATTTATTCTTTCATCTATGTTTTATGTAAATAGTCATGGAGCAAGGCAAAGTTGCGATATAAATGTAAAATGCTTGGAAAGCAGCTTATTATTCCAAATATTAAAGACAGGTCATTGAAGCCAGCCATTAAAAAAGAATAGTTAAATGTTTGATGTAGTTTCCATAGCTATACTCGCTTTCTCTTATACTGGAATGAAAAGTTTGCTACAAAACTTATTGTGACATTAATTAAGCTTTGTAGTCAGTATATATGTATATATTTTCTTTTGGGGGGAAAACAAAAAATCATGCACTGTAGGGTTAAGGAACAGTCTTTCGAAAGTTGAAACCTTTGATGGTAGGAACGTATATATAAAAATAACTTCTACTATTAATTTCTATTTCACCTAAACATAACAATCATTCAAAATAAATAAAATATATGTGATTTCGAGATAGTCCATTAACTATTCATTGTTTTGTTTAGACTCTCATGGTTATTAAGAAAAGTTTAAGAATTCATTCAAAAAAATTCACCGAAAATTTAATTTCAGCGAAAAATTATTGAAGATGCATGATAAGCAGTATTTTATTGTTTTGATTCCAACAAAATGACGAATCAATGAACTTTTTGTGAAATAATAGGGTTCCGTGAAATAACTCTTTAATAAAAAACCCACAAAAAATTAAATAACCCCCGAATTGTGGATTTATTGCATTATGAAATTAATCCCCAAATTTGAAAATGAAATAAAACCCCAAAAAGGCATGAAATAAGTCCCGATTGATTGTTCCCGATTGAAATAAGTTCCCAGCTTTAAGAATTGTCTTAACTTTGTTTTTCTTCCCCATTGAGCTTTTTAGCCAGGGGGATGGGGGTTTATGGATTTCCCAACTCTCAAAAATTGGACCTATTTCCAAAAGTTGGTCTTTTTATAATTATTTCGGGAAATAAGACCAATTTATTTTACCAAAGGGAAAGCACCCAGCATTACGGTAAGAAAACCAATGAGATATGTATGAGATGAGTTTAGGTGTAAACAAATCTCAGTTTAAATTATATTAATTGAATTTGCTGCAAATATTTTACAATATATCCTTCCTTTAATTTCTAGGTTCTTGAAATGTAAACGATATTTTTCAGATTTTCATATTTCTTGGAGGGTTATTTCATGGATCAAAATAATAGTTTTTTAAACATGCTTTCAATTTAAATGTTTCAATGTTAAAATGCTGTTCAGAACGTAATAAATTCACGAATATTATTGACCAAGTTATCTGGTTACTTTGTTGTTAACAATTTAATAGTTTCGAAAAACTTTTCCAGTGGATCCTTTGAAATTTAAGCAATATTAATAAAGTGACAAATATGTTGTTTTTAGTTTTAGACCACATTCGTGAATTTAGAACTTGGCATATTTTTAGATCTCATTACTTTTTACGGCAGACTTATTACTCCGTTGTTTGTTTGCCTTAAGCAGAACTTCTTTTTTTTAATTGTATGTTTTTGTTGTGGTTTCACTGCTTTCACGCTTCTTAATTTTATTTATTCTTCAAGCCCCAAACCAAATGTCATCCTATGGGTTCTAATTGATTGTTAACTATTCTAAAAACTAAACAAATAATTAAATACATAAATGATAAATTGATAACAAATATAATGTATAAAAGAAACGTGATATTTATTTATACAATTGCTATTATTTGTTTGTACTTATTTTGCTACTTGGTTTGTTACAAAAACTTTAAAATGGTTGTATCTTGAAACTTACTTGTTAAACAAAACTACCATCTCTACTCTTGTTCTAAGCTTAATTTAAGCATAAATAATTATGTAAGCATTGATGAAGGTTTTTCATACAATTGACATTTTTAATGTAGTGATACCATACCAATTGAGAAATTTATAATTTTGTAACAAAACATAAATTACAGCTAAAGAAATAGAAGAAGAATATATAAAAAGTGGGGTATACCACGTCCTTTGAGTGCATATATCTTCAGATTTTCGATGTTAGTTTTGTGTACACACTGTTCCCTTCTACTCTACATAATTTATCATTAAACAAAAATCAGAGGTTCTCTTTGTGAATGATACCAATTACATGAGGAGTGGGTGGATACCACGCCCCTAGTGCACAATTGTTGTCAAAGGATTTGATCTTATATACACGCCCATTACTCTACCGAATTT